>JAWMRA010000078.1:76489647-76520245 GCA_035584735.1 Pseudotriccus pelzelni
GTCCCTGGCTGGGAATCGAACCCGGGCCTCGGCGGTGAAAGCGCCGCATTCTAACCACTAGGCCACCAGGGGCTCCCAAATCCACTTAATGTATAATGCAAAAAATCTGACTTTGAGTGGTTCCACTTTAAGGTGTTCATTTCAGTCATAAAATTGCACAGACTTACTGTAGTCAAATAGTAATATGTAATTTTATATCCAACCACTTTCTAGTGACAACAAACCATTACTATTACTAAAGGCTAAATTCAAGCCAGTAGAATATCTCTATCAACACATCCATAACAGCAGAGACACTTTCTTGCAAACTAAATTTCACATACACGTTCTCAACCACAGATGTGTAGATTGTTTCCTCCTGTCCCATGGAAACGCAGAAACCTCAACTTAAAAGAAAATTCATATCCTTACCTTCCATGACCTTCTTAAGTGGGACTTAAAAAACTTAGTTGTCTCATTCTAATGGAGAAAGGCAAGTCTTGACTATCCTAACTCGTTTGCCAAGCAGAAAGCTTTGAGGATTTTTACACAGCAAGTGACAGGAGAAAAACAAGAGAAAAACAAGGAGCCATAAGAGAGAGGAATGGTAAATTACAAGACTGAGAGTCCAGCTGCCCAAGCCCCTACTGAGCTCCAGAGTGATCACTGGGCTCCAAAGCTACCAAGCATAGTTGAAAGTCTGCTGCAGTCCCTAATGCTCTGCTCATTGCACCACAGACCATCACCTTCAGATCTTAAAAATTTATGTTTCAATTGGTAAGTGGTAAAGATTCCAACCCCCCCAGAAAAAGTAACTCAAATCCTCAGGATGGATATTCTTCTTTAAAAAGCAGCAGCTAGTAGGGGAGAGCATATGCTGAGTTGTCTTTAATACTCTAAGCATTTTAAATAAATGCAGTTACACGAAGTCACCTCAGATCAGTCCTCTGGGCCTTTCCCACAGTGAAACTCCTGCATCATGCAATTTTTCAGTATGGAGGAGAAAGAAACCCTTATTCTTTGTGTCATTATGGATACCACTTCAATTGGCTCCCAGCTCCACATATATCACAGAAAAAGCCCATTTTTAAAAATGGTACTTACATTTCTGATAAAACATCCTGAAATTTTTGTACATCAGAGACAAAATCTGCTGTACAAATTTCAGGTCTAGATGTGTAATGGAGAAGTTAATATAACCTTGATTTTTGATGAAAAGAACTTTACTGCTCTTTTCACTGTTCTCTCACTTACTGTTTATCCAGTCTTAAACCAGAGAGCAAAACTGCAAATATTAAGCAAAAAGGCCCAAAGACTTGGGTCTTTTCATCATCTCTACTGACAGCTTTCTTAGGCCTTTTCCAATAAATAACTCTCATTTCCTTTGTTCCTGATGCTCCTGTGTCATACACAAACAGGAAAGTTAAAAGCAACAATGTATGAGGCATCAGGTGGGAATTTCCTGTCTCACAATAATCTTTGTCCAACTCAATTCCCTATTAGTCTTGGTTTAATAAAAACATATTAAGCTATTACTTTAACAGTGAGACTTCAATTTTTAACCCTTTCCTTTTATAGATCACCCACCCACACACAGTAGTGAGATATTCTCTACTTAGGCCATAATGTGTCACATGAATACCTGATCACCTCACATGAGTCACCTAACATGAATCACTTCTGTCTAGTCCACACCACTAACACCAGTATTCTCAACGGTCTCCAAATGGCACTAAAATTCAATAGGCTAAGACAGGTATTTTAAGGAAATGCCTTTTTACCTAGTTTCAAAGTACTTGGGTAAAGCTAAACAGTGGGCTTTCATGGCAAGACAAGTTATCAAGGGTTATTTCTCCATATGAAACCAAGATAACTGTCCCTTGTAAGAAAATGCTCTCGAAATCTAAGTATGTGTAGAGATGCAAAAGTACCTGTGCTTGGACAAACTTCATTTTAAACTTAACAAAAAAATTACATCTCTGACTCTATTTGTACTTCACAGAAAAGCCTAGAGATGTAACCATTTCAGGTGGTAAGAAACCCAATACTCAAAGCAGTTTATTTTCCAGTTAGGTGAAAATTGGTTCAGTAAACCAACAATCTTCCTTACCTTTCTGTTCCCAGTATAAAGCTTGACAGTTCTAGTTCCACAATGGTTAAGCCCTAGTGGTGGTGGTACTTTTGTTGAGGGAAAGGGAAGGGGGGTGGAACACACCGAAGAACATTATTGTGGGTTGTTGTTCATAAAGTTTTTTTAAGTCACTTGCACTACTAAAGTATCTCATTTCATTTGAGTTTCACTTGCAATGGAAACATGAAACTACGGATTTTGGCAGATCAGTTCTGGCCAGCCTTGCTGCCCACAGCTGTTTGCTCTATTCTTCCACCAGAAGTTGCTACCTTCACACAGGCAAGCTGGCAACCATTTATTCCTGCCGACACCTCATCTGCTCTGGTTCACAATCTATCATCTCCCCTTAAATTTATCTTCAGCTTTCATTTGGCCCATTTCACTTACACTGAATTAATGCCTTTTGAGATGCCATCTGCTTAGAAATTAACATCAGAAAACAACAATCATTTTTCAGATGCCTTCTAAGGGTCCAAACTAAGTACTGGACAATCTGGAAATTATGGGGTTTTTAATAGAAACTGACTTCATTTTCATTAAACACCACAAAACAAGGTCCAAAAAAGAGTAATGAGAGATTGAAAAATTGTGCTTAACTCCTTTTTCTTATCTTCTTTCCCTCTGAAAATACAGTTTTAAGAACGCTTTCACCATCAGTAAAATTCATCCGCAGAACTGTGAGTTACCATGATACCAGAGAAATCAGCTCTGGGGAGTCTGTTATATCATTCACTACAGCTGCCAGGAACTTTAAAGGGAGAAAAAAAAAAGCCAAACAAAAAAAAAAACCCAAAACACACACACATCCTTTTGCTTTAGACTTCTACTTGATTCAGCAGAGTGGACAGGATAAAGTACTATGTACTACATGCTGTACTTGCAAGCATCAGCATCCATGCACAGCAAATCTCTTACACAGTACAATTTCAGGAATCATTTTGTGTGTTTTAATATTTACAGACAAGAGCTTTATTTTTGGTATTCTTGACAAATTATTTATCCAAAAAAAGCCTTTTAAATATGAGGCTGTCCTCTAAAGTGCTTGACATTAAGATTACGGCTGAGGGAATGATGGTGTTTAATCTCAGAAAATCACACCAAAATGCAGTTCACAAGAATAAGCACCTCAGCCATCATTCCAGCAAGTAAAGTTACTTATCAACTTACAGACTGTGTTATGACACTAACTCATATAAAGCCCACTTTTAAATCCTCTGGTATTCCTTGTTCAGGAACCAACAGGCACTGCAAGTTCACCTCTGCAACGGAGGTATTTCTCCAGAATATGCTTCAGATGGGCCTGTAACAAAGGCAACTCTGTAAAACTCCCCAGCAGAAGAAGCAGAAATAAGAAAAGGAATATGACTTTAGTACAGCAGGTTCTAGGTTGCTGCAAATAATGTCGTTAGATAGGCAGGTCTGGGGGAACGCGGGATATGACACAGCCAGAACGACAACTAGCCATGTTCCATGTCAAACAAAACATATACCTTCTCTATCACAGATCCTCTGAAAATGCATATGTTATGTTTGGGATATCCAACTGGAATAGCTGCTACCCAGCTCCCTGTGATTTGTGTAATAATAATTAAAGTATTTAAACTACCACTTTACATGCTACTAACAACACAGTTGGATATTCTACAACAGAAAATAACTGTACCTGAAAGGTATGCAACTTTTTCCTTTAAAATTGGCAATACTTCCATAGCCTTCATTTCATCATTTTTGCGAAACCCTGAAAAAAAACAAAAAGATGATTAGTCAGAAATTCAGACAAGCTCAGCTTCTACATTTAATGAATACACTGTAAAGCATTTACCTTTGGAATACATTGTGGATGTTATGATTACAGGAATTAAGATAACCTTATAATAAAAGTCTGGGAGGAGGAGCATCAAGCTATTAAGAGCATGTACCTTGAGAAAAATTAGCAGCAAAAAACCGCTCAACCCAAACCCCCAAACCCCCACAACAACAAAGAAAAACAAACAAACAAACAAACAAACAAAAACCAAAACAAAAAAAAACAAAAAAACCCAACCAGCCAAAAAAAAAACACACAAAAAGACATATCAAAAAACCCCAACACTATTTACATGCAACTTTCCTTAAATCACTTCTGTAAGCACAGTTCTTTTCTGCTGCCTGACAGGCACAGCATTTTGTAACTGAGAGCACATTTTGTCACACTAACTCTACACATATCTGGAGTTTGAAACTGTCCCCAAGGTGAGTGATTACAGTCAATGTTGCAAAGCAGCACATCAACAGCCTGTCCCTCCTCTCTGCTTCCTATTTCTACTACTCTGTTTCTGTGGTCAAATTCTGAAGTTCTTCCTTCTTTGATAAGGAAGATCTTTTAACCTTATATTCCATATTGACCTGTCCAGCACAGAAATGGTCATGTTTAGGCCAATTCTGTTCGTCTTACAAGAAGTGCGATACAACACATCTTCAACTAACTGCCCGTACGACCCTTCCAGGTCTGTTTGGATTCATGTTGGTTTTTTTTAAATTATCTTATTTCTGAAGGAAGTACCTCTGCTTGGGCAAGTGGGAACCACTTTATTCTCTATCACTGTTGAATCACAGAAGTGCTTTTAAGACAGCTCAAATAGCTTCCTATGACACCACAGCTGTGTTCCTTAAAGGCAACAGTTTGAGATGTATGGAAAGTAAAATAAGCTTTTTAATTATTTGTAGTTTCAGGGAAACATACAAGAGCGAGCTCTGGTGCGCATGTGGCAATCTTTTCTAAAATAAATTTGTTTTTCCTCTGTGTCTCTAGAGATGGCAGCAGAAATCCCCACTGATGCCCAGCAGGGAAGCCATCATTTCACTTCCTCCTTAAAATTATCAACTGTTCATATCCTTTGGTCTCAGGTTCTAAGCTTAAATGAAAGACCTGTGCACTTCAGAGCTAAAACCTGAAGGTATCAAATGGGTATAATCAAGTAAAGTAAGATCTATAATTAAGGGCATCATACATGTAAATTACATAACAGGTTTTCTACTCCAGACAGCAGTACTGAGATTTCTGTGCCACTAACACACTAGGTTATGGGCACTACCCTTCAAAACAGACCCAGGATGCACCAAACACAACACCCAAGGGACACTGACGGCCAGGTGTTTGCATGTCATCAACTACACTGAATGACACCGTTAATCCTGAAGAACTGAGGGGAGACATGGTAGCTGTCCTCAAAACACATAAAGCCTAGTGGTAGCAAAAGTAAGCTGGCTAGAATTACACTGAGAGGTTTACTTGAGGTGGCAGGAAGTTTTGTAAAAGAAAGAATCGTGAAGTAGCACTGCCTGTGAAAGACTATGGCCTACCCACAACTGAGGATTTTTAAAACGTGCATTCAGACAAATGCCTGTGAACAACAGGTCTCTCCAACTCACTGTAACTAAAGTGCTCAACCAGGACATTGTCTCAGCAGCCACAGAATGCAAACAAAAGAAAAAAACATATCAACTTCCAGCCAGATGGAAGTTCCCTGGCTAGTTCTGTGTTTTTTCATGAACATCATAAACCAAAAACAAACCCAAAATCTGGTACACTTTCTCAGAAAGGCTAGACCAGGAAAAACTGGTTCCTTGGGTAACCACGTAGCATGGAGGGTTTCTACACCATGGACAGTATTTTGCAATTACATGGCAACTCCAGACTGGCAAAGCAGTGGAGGAATTACTTTCATGTTTGCACTTAGGCTCTCAAGAATCTAAGACAGAGCCAAAGGAACCTCATGCATTATTCCTCCTCCAGAGTAATGGCTTTGGGTTATCAGCTTTTTACTGAAACTGCCTACCAGTTTTATTCCTACTAAGTTTTTGTTTATTATGGACTAAAGCTCTCAACAAGACTTAAGAAAAAGCTTAAATTAATCATCTAAAAGGACAGCAAATACCTTTTTCCACCTTGAAATATCTGGGCTTCAGTTGACTGCTAAGGCACACTTTCAGGGTTCAATTTTTTGTTAATGTGCTTTGAGCTACCCACCATAAGCTTAACGCCAATTTAGCATGCTCAGCTTTCATATCAACCATGGCAATTCCTTTTCTTTACAGTAAATTTAGAGGTAGAAAACACTTTCTCCTCACCTAAAAAGCATGCAGAAACTAGTGCTGTACTTTGCTGTCTCTCTTAGCTTAAAATTACCCAAGACACTGATGTTACCACAATTGCTTGCTCAGATTTCTAAGCCCTTAAACTACTTCACCTCGGATGATGCTCAGTAGCTGCACGTTTAACTTTGCCTGTGGCATGTAAGAAGGGAGAAACATTTAGCTAACATTTCTCTGACTATTAAGGGGCCGCTCAAGGTAAACACCCTAGCAAATACGTTAGTGCTTGGCTCACGTTCTGCATCTGCATATCCTTAAGGCTGACTGCCTTGGATTATCATATTCCTGCTGCTCTAAACAGTCTATTTTTATTCCAGTTCTGCAGTGTTAAAGCTTAACTGAAAAGACTGTGGGGATTACAACAGATGAAAGAATGCTAGGGAGCAAAGAGGGTGAATACAGCAGGAAAGTATCATATTTTTATCTCCAACGAAGCAATAATAAAACAAAAACCCAGCAATATAAGCAGGTCTTAAGGGTTTGGGGTTTGTCCTCCCCCCTCTTTTTAAAGCCTCTATCCCACGAACCATTTGCGATTATGAGGATTTAAATTTTAAAAAAAATAAAAAAATTAAAAGGCATTTACCACACTCAAATGAAATGCCATAAATATCTGCACCAATCTCTCCCTACACAGCTCAGCATCCTCCGCGCCAGCCGGCTGCATCACATGTTCCTGGGGGTGATGTCATCGTTCCCGGGCCGGGCGGCTGCAGCTCCCTCCGCCGCGGTGCCGCCGCAGTGCCCGCAGCCCCGGCACCCACCCGCAGCCACGGGCGGGCACAGGGGTCGCTCTCGCCCTGCCCAGCCCCATGGAAGGGTACAGACCACGCCTGCACGGGGCAGCTGGGCAAGGATGAAATTCCAGAGCGTCTTCATTCCCACCGCACACGCTCCCCTTTTGGAAGCACAATGTATGTGCATCTACGGCACATATTTATGCTGTTCCTTTCGCTACCCAGTTCACCTAAAGAGGCATTCTTATTTTAAAAATGTTGTTTCTAATAATGAATCCTACATCTTTGAAAGACGATTTCAGTCATACAGGAAAATCATCCTTGATATTTTCAACACCTATCTAAGGAATACTTATTTTACAGTTTTGCATTTTTATTAGGTAGTATATGCCCTTCTGTTGTATCATACATCATACAGACTCCTTTCCCTAACTACCAGTCAGAAGGGAAGATGCTCGAATTATGCTAATTAATATTCATTTCAGTAGATTGAGTAACACACTGCTACACAGCCCATTTCAATTTAAGAGGTTCCCCCCTACTCCTCACAAAGAATTACAGAATTACACAATCCTGTGAGTTATATGAGTTATACAGTCTTCTAATAAAACAGTCTTATTACAGAGCAGTTATTGAGATGTTCTATCACACAATTTAAGATCTTTAAAACATGCCAACAGAAAACAAACAAAGTCATCTAAACCTTTTGTCCAGATGTATACATTAGAAAATTAGGAAGCCTTCCCCACAAACACACACCGTCACATCTTTGCCCCTACAAATTCTAAGCCAGAAGACACCATCAACCAGACAAATGTAAAAAACTAAACTGTCTGTACTTTTTTTCATGTTGTATGAAACTAAGAGATTTTGCTGAAATCTATTATTTTACAATTAATACACTACATTATTTCTTAAGTTAAAACATCCATGAAAAGACAGCATCTTTGGGTAGATGTATCAACCGTAGGAGGTTTCTAAGAGATCTTTACCCAAATGGCCAGGGCAGACTCCTCTCATTTGGGCTGCAAGTGTTCCCAAATCCCATGGTGAAGACCTGGCTGCAGAGATGCATGTCCACCTGCCCTGGAGACCAGAGAGTAACCCAGTGTGCAAGAACCATCTTTGCCTGGAAATCACAGCATTCCTGTAACTCTGCTGCTCCCCAGTTACCCAGCTTGCTGAAACTTCCCACAGGTAATGGAACACAGTGAGAAAGCCACCTTTAGAGCTGTACCACACTGGGTACTTATGTGGAAGTTTACACGACCAAGATAAACACTCTACTAGCGTAAGGCTGAGCCTTCCTTCGGACGCAGGAAACAAAGTAACTCTTGTCATCTTGCACTGCGATGGTCAATAACCAGTCAGCCACACAATCACAGGAAACAGACAGAATTGCCTTTAGACTTTTAAGGTAACAATTTGATTACAGAACTGCGATATGAACAATGTTGGAAACCCCTTCCCCAAAGATGCATTGCTACCCCAAGAACACAGGAGTCTACTTCAGAGGTGTCTTCAGTGCATCGTTCAGTTATGGCAACAAACATAAAACAGGGAAACAAATTAAGACAACAAAGACTAAGAAGTTGAGGCTAAGAGCAGCATCTATTAGCAAAGAGGTTGACCAAGCACTTGTCCATTGCTGTCACACACAACTGACTTGAAATTTTTCTGAAACTTGGCTGGAGAAAGACATGAACAAAAAAAGGGAATGCTCTCATTCTGAAAACTCACACCTTAAATAACGCAACTGCTTTTCGCCTTGCAACGCGAAACCAAGATCTTTTAACAAGTACAAACCAAAAAGGCCAGACTCAACCCAGACTACGTTAATGCTTTAGGCTCTGTGTGGACTTCAGAATGATTCCCTGTCATGTCACCAACAGAAAGTAAGCACCTTATCTGCCAGGCTTCTTCACTCCAGCACGAGACTTCTAATCCCCACCTCTTTTTTTGACAGATATCCCATCCTGAATTAGAGAAAACTCTTTCAGTGAGTTATTTTCCAACAGAGTACTCTTTACATTTCGGTGGACCTGCTTCAATAGACTTCTGCTCAAAAATCCATGCTAAATTCTACAGAAAGGAAAAAAAACCCCACATAGAAATTGAACTAGTACCATTCAGAACTCCTAATCACATATTACTAGGTAATAATTGGACGGATTTAGGTTAGTCTTAAGTGAAAAGAAATATTTGCTAGAAGATGAGAGATACAGCTACTTCCATGGGTGGGAAGAGACCATTTCCCAGCCAAGCAGCAATGCCCTTCATCCAGGTAACGTAACAGCAACTGTAAACCATTCTCCACAACTCCTTGCATCCACTAATCCTTTTGTGTTAAGCTTCACCTTGGAACAGAAAATCTCAAAAATGCAGCTAGCCAGCATTTAAGCAAAAAGAATCCAAGACGCTGCTGTCTTTAGACTTTTTTCTATTTCACAGCATGAATTATATCGACTACATGACTTCGAAATTTGAGCTATTCCTCCCTTTATTTGTAAATCCATTCTAGCTACATTTCAAGAGAAGTTGCTTTTTAATAAAGTAAAAAGATGGGGGAAAAAAAAGAGGAATAAAGAAGCTCAAATGGAATAAAATTAGTGCAGTATTAGACTGAATAAGGTTTCAGTATTTGCTCTTTTCCATTCCCCATATTACAAGACCACAGAATATTCTAAATTGGAAGGGACCCACAAGGATCATCTGGTTCAACTCTTAAATGAATGGCCCGTACAGTGGTGATCAAACCTGCAACCTTGACATTATTAGCACCATGATAAATTCCAGAAACCTACAGGTTTATTCAGCTTTGCTTATCAGTTAACAACTGTATATGATAAATCCCAGCTGCAATTCAATTTATACACTACCTCCTGTGTTTTTCATGTGTCCAGAAAGAGAGCAGAAAGCAGGTTCCTCATCTCCCATTTTAATATGGAGAAGTTTTAAAACTTGGTTGGTGAGTAAACTTCTAAATAAGGTATTATTCCATGAAAAATAATTTTAAACAAGATATGAGGAGATTCACAAGCAGCCATTGTAAACCCTTTACATTCTTACTATAGATTAAGTCAGTAGAACCATTAAATTCTTTCCTTCGATCAGATTCAATGATTGCTGAATGCCACAAGTTCTTTGGGTTTTTAAATGAAATCAGACTACTGAGGTAAAGGTAAGAAAAAAACCTGAACATTCATAAGCAGGAAATGGCAAAAAAACAGCAGTAAATGAGAATATAACCCAAAGGGATTGCAAAGGCAATCAAAAGGCAACTAAAGTTAGTTCATATATGGGATTACTGATAGCTTTCCTTGATTTTGACTCAAGAATTTTAAATGCCAATTTAAATTTTATGGTAGGCTTAACTATAAATGCAAGTAAAGGATTCATAGTGCAATCAGAGCTGTCAATTCACCAACTGCACTGTTATCACTTCCCGTTATAGACATTGCCTATATTCAGTGCTGTTCAGCAATCTCACACCATCTTTCACATTGCAACAAAGCAAGAGAATTTGGGAAAACTATGGCATAGACTGCAATGCTTTCTCTGAAGCTTTGTGAGTTTGCAGATGACCAGTTTCAGAACCATCGCAGGAACACTAATTTTTAAGTATGCCTGTCATACCATCTTTAAGACCATGCAACTTTCTTCTTAGAGAAAATGAGGAACTACCAGCAGGGTTTTTCATGACATACAGGTCACTGGGCAACATTAGTAACCTTGGCATTCATCACATATTCATTCACTTTTTCTCAGTCCAGATTCTAAAACCTCCAGGGGACTCCAAGAATTATATAGTTTAGAGGGATATAATCAAAGCGACATGATTTCAGTGTTGTTCCAGAAGCCGTAGTCATGAACTTCAGCAAAATATTTACTGTATTCATTTAATGTTAAAAACCTAGTTGTGAATTTGAAGCAATTCCAGAGCTTTTGACTCCCTTCAGCTCTGATCAGGTTCAAGACCCACTCATGAGAAAACTTCACGCCTTCAAACCCTCACTTTAATCACAACAGATCACAGAATGTCCCTCCTTTTCCCATTTTGTTTTCTGACTTACGCACTCTCCATACAAGCTGCAGGGAACGGCAACGCGTCATTACCGAGCCTGTATGTGGTGCTACCATGTGGCAATCAGGGCCTCACAGAAGCAAACAGCTGAGAAACTGCCTTGAAGTAAGAAAATGAGATCCATTAGAAAGTTATTAGATCTTTCAGCCACTTTCAGGTTTTGGCATTTTGGCTAAGTGTTGAGGTTCTCTCTTGCCATTTTTACTAGTTCCTTGGTTTGTTCTGACAACAGGACACACTTCTTCTGTCTATAGATTACAGGAGGAGCACAATAGCATACAGAGAGATGTGGGGCAAGAAGACTACTACTGTACTTGACAGTAATTACTCAAACAACATCAAATTCACTGACTGAACGACCCTCCCTTTCCTGGAAGCTGACATACTCATCTATTGCTCAGTTAATTACTTATTAATCAGCAATTATCTGGAAACTAGCTACCTCAGGTGTGTACTGCAAAACTTGATGAAGAGCTGCCTTAAGAACGTAAGTTGAAGAAAACTCCAAATCCTAAATCACTGTTAAAAATCTGCAATTTCCTTATAAGTGGGTAACAGGAACCTTAGAGCTATCCATATTTTGTACCGAGGTCCTTTCCAACCTGAATTACCCTGTGATTCTATGAAGTGTGTCAGACGGAAGTACAAATGTCCATTTTTCAACTGAAACTTAAGACGAGACCACCAAATCTCAGAAGTTTCCCCTTTTACATGTGGGCAACTGTGTTCTTAAATTTCTATTTCTCTTCAGGATGTTCAATCCGTTCCTGCTGTCCTACTGGCATTGTTGAAAGTTCATTTGTTTTGGTGGGAACTGCTCATCCATCTCTAAGTGCTGCAGTACTTCAATTCACTGCCCTGCTGAGGTAGCAAACCTTTTTGTCGTGGTGTACAGCGGCAGCACACGGCTCTCACTGCAGTCAGACACTTTCCCTGTTAACTGTTGCTACAGACACTCGTGGCTTGGGGGCCTACACTGTCAGGGCTACCAGGAGGGTACCCAGTCTCCTATAAAAGAGTGGTTTGACACGCAGTTGGTTTTAACGAGGTCTGTACGCAATTTCACTTCTTTTTCTGTTCAAAACACAGATCAAGTAAAAGGCAGTAGCTTCGAAATTCTGCGCAGCAACAGCTGGAACATAACGTTTTAGATCATGTCCTTTGGCTCTTGTTCCAAACCACCATCTGGAGAAATCTTTTTCCACAGTGAAATTGATGAAGACTACAGAAAGAGCAGTAAAAATAAGCAACTTAAAAACATCTTGAAAATCATCCTGCATTGTTTTATCCTGAGCAACAATAGGAAGAACTATTTCTATCAGCCCCAAAATCAATCAAAAATACCAAAACACGGACTGCATACTTTTCAATTAAAAAGCCTTTTTATAGCACGAGCTCTTGGGCTTTCTATCATCCATACATTTGTGGGTTTTTTTTATTTTCTCCACCCTTTTTTCTTTTTAAATATGCACACACTTTCACAACATTTTTGTCACCTTATGGAGATACATATGCAAAAATTAGACTTGGTTACGTTCATACTTTCAGGCACTGGTACTTAAACAACCATTTTTTGTTGAATATTCCTCCTCCCTCCCCCCTTCCTTTTTTTTTTTTGCAGGACATTTTATATTCCTTCTGTGGAAAAACTAGCCATTTGTGACAAGATGTATGTCAAATAACCTGATTTGTGCACAGCTCTCCTTCCTTCAAATTCCCATTTTATTAGTTTGCAGCCATAAGGAGCTTGAGCTCCAAAAGCACTGAGACACAGGAAATCTAGGATGAATCCAAGCTTCTCTGCTACATTTGTATGTGCTACAATGCACATACAAAAGATCTATATGAAGAGAAAGGCGGAGACACTTTTCTTCATCTTGCACTGCAAAAACTGTCAGGGTCCTATTGAATCAAACACCAGAGCAAAAGAACAGTATACAGCTTTTTTTACATAGCTCTTAATTTGAGACGTGGTGCTGTTAGAAGCATTTACAGGGGAGAAAATAAAGTTTTACATCAGAGCATCTCCCTGTTCTATCTCTTTAGTGAGCTGATTTTACTTAAAACACTGATTAACATAAGCTGCTGGTTAGAATGAAGCAATTCTTTAAAAAAAAAAAAAAAAAAAAAGTAGCGATCAGGAGTCCACAGGGGAATTAAAGCTTGGGTATTTCACTTTTAATATGTGAGCGGTTGCTAACAGCAACCTGTCTCTCCCTCCCTCCCTGCCTTTAAAAGGGAGAGCAAGATTAGCACGGAACACCAAAAGGGATGTCCAACACGCATCTTGTTTGCTCAAGGATTACGTCAGAAATTCTAGCTTGAATTACTCTGAGCAGGTGTGTATTCTCAACACACATGCCACGTTAATCAAAAAATACGGGTTTAAGACAATATAAGGCAAAGGAAGCGAACGAGCAATGGCTCTGCTGAGACAAACGTGAGCCACGCGCGGGCTTGGCAGCGTGGAAGCGGTGCAGCACTGCTCGATCTGCATGCGAGCGGGTGACAGCATGGCTCCCACATGCCCACCGCACTCGCAGCGGCACACATTACATCACCAGCTTTGTGCAGGGCTGAGCCATCGCTCAGCTCAGCTCGGGAGGAGCGCAGCCACATGCTGCATTCCCAGATCCATCCCCCAAAACGTACGGAGGCAGAAATATGAGCGATCTGGAGTCAAGTAAACCTTCCTCTCCCCATCCTGGCAAAAATGCTCCCCATCTGATCCCTCTGGCAAATTTCAGTAGAAACAAAAAGACCCTGACCATGTTCTGCTTTACGAATGGGTTTCACTCAAGAATAAACAGAAAGGATTTTGCAGGTTTTCATGACTAAAAAAGGGAGATTTCATTCTTCATTTATCAAATTTGTTCTAGCAGATTATCTCCTTCAGATGACAAAAGCAAGCAACCTGAATCTCATTAGAGCTACATTTAACGCAGCTACTTAAGTACACAAATTTAACCTAAATCAAGGCTCGGTGTTCTTCGTGAACTCCATTTACTCAGCTCCTATGTAATGAGAACAGCTCTCTGTAAATGAGAACAAGATTAACATCTTGCCTTCACTTTCTTCCATTTCTGCAAACGGCTACATGTTACTATAAATGCAGCATGTGCACTTCCACAGCTCTGGTCAGAAGCATACTCCCAAACTCAGCACTCAAACCCAGCATTTCTCATCAGCTCACATTTCCTCAAGTCATGAGTAAATTAGCTTCAAATTAATTTTTATCAAGGATATGTAGCACATGCAATACCAAGACAGACAAGACAAAGCAAGCAGGTCCCAATGCTACTTAGGACAGAAACCTGTAGACATAATGTTCCAAAGACATTCAGATAACCGTTTGTTTCTAAAGCTTTAATATTTGCACGCACAGTCAAACAATTGATATATATTACAAAAGTCTCATATATCTTTGGTAACAACTGTTACTTGAAAGTAGAGGTACTGCATTATATTCACACGTGCAAACCAAGTTCTCCTTCAACTTAAAACAAGCAAAAAAATACATGTGAAAGCCTGCCCATTTTACAGAGCAAACTAGACAAAAGCTATTTAAACTTGACTGCAACTTACCACTTCCTACTACTTGCCAGCTCAACAAATGCAGCCTAATACTTATGAGAATCCACTATTTCATGCTCAAATTTTAACACCGCATATATGCACACACAGATATGGTGTTAAAATAGATATGGTTGCTCTCATTAAAATAAGAAAGCACAGGTGATTACTTTTCTCTTAGCACAGGTAGTATTCATGCATCACCTTTATTCTTCAGCCATTCAGCTCCATAACACTACTTGCAAAATGCCACCACCAGCAAATGTTTTCCCTATTATTTTATTTCAATAGAGGGCATTCATTACATGGGCACGTTCCAGCACCTCTGATCCATGCCTTTAAAAAACATGCTCAGACCTACCAGGCATTATGCAGTATGGTATAGGATACCATGTGATACCTATATCTGCAGATCAGGGTAACTACAATGATTCAAGAACTGAAGTTACATTATTTTAATTAAGTTCACAAAACTGGCCTAATTTAAGCTCAATTAAAGTGGGTTTGCTGGTCTTCTACTACATTGACTCACCGTACACAAAATTTTAAATGCATGATGTCCTGGAAAAGCTCTCTGAGACAACAATAGAAGCTAACATTTTGATTGCATTAAAAAGCAGCAAAGTACTTTGGCATGTATATGAATCGATTACTTCAAAAGTCTACGATGTATTTTAAAAGCACTAGGTAAGATTTTAACAATGCCTCTGCCTTCATGTCTTCTGCTCCTGACATGATTAAAGATTCACGAAGTTGTCTCTGAAGATTTTAAATTTTAAAACCAATTAGCAGTCCATAGGTGTACATCTAAGTGACCTAGCAAGCTTAATTAGAAATATTAGCTTCTGTAGAGGAGAACAGTAACAAATGTGAAATTTGATTTCTCTTAGGCTGTTTTCATCTTCATTTTATTATTTCCACCCCAACTCTTCTCAGCAGGTTAGAACACCAGTTTATGGCATAAGTAAAGCAGCACTTGCCACATTATTTAGTTAGGCAAATATTTTTATTTTTGCACATTATTAAATAAGAAGCATTCTTTATTAAAGTACTTTTGGTATAGAACCACTTTTGTTGTAGACAAGTCATTCTTACTTGCTTTTGAGCTCTAATACCCTGACATCCCATTCACATTGCCAAACTCTCATATCTAGTACTATTTAGAAGAAAAACAAACCAAAAAAAATCCTGAGAAATTAACTCATGTCAGAGGTTTATTGACTCTTTTTTTTTTGCCTGGCAGCTACTGTAAGCTTGAATAGGAAGTAGTATCACATCCTTTTGCAGCACAAGTCATTTTGGTATAGACAGATAATGAATGTATTCTGGACTCAACACAAGGGAAATTATGCCCATTGTATACTGGAGCATACACTTAGACTGCAAGACCTGGACTGCAACTTCTCCATAACAGGCTTCCCCAAAAATTTTCATAGCTGATACATCTAACAGCCCCCCTTTCTATGCTTCCTAACTCAGCACAACTGTATAGGACCAGTATCACCTAATACATTTCATATATAAGAATATTCTTTCCAAGTCCTTTCTGCACGCAGTTTTCCTGATATACTTTATCCTCACTACCATTGTGTCAACCCTGTTCATGCTGATGATAGGTCAGTTCAGTGGCACTACTTCACTACAAGAGTAATAGAAGTAGGTGGAGTATTTTATCTCCTCACTCTTCACAAAATGTTTCATGAGGACTAGTCTTACTCAGAAGTTACTTAACAGAACCTGGACTATATGTACAGCAATATGAGATGTCTGGAGACCGTTTTCTCCAGCGGATGCTTTGACTCAGTATACTTTGGAAGCAAGATTTATTCCATTACTACACACAACTCAATTGCACACAAATCCATCCCAGTTAGCTCAAATCAGTACACTTCCAACATCAACTTAGTTCCAAATTCAGTAACTGAGCACAAAGCACAAACTCCATGGCTTCTAACCCTTCAAAGAAGGAGGTAAAAGCAAGCTAGCAGAATATATTTCTGTCAGAGCACTAATACTCTTAGCAGCAACAAAACGCCTGGATTTCAAACCAGACTAAAAATTGTACTACACTGTACATACAATACATTTATGTACGTACACATACATAAAAATTGTACATTTCAACATCTGGGGAAAAAAAATATGAGGTACTTAACACTCATAAAGAGAAAAACTTATAACTAGCGGGGCTTACTCTGTCACTTGCACTTGAAATAACGATACACATGATAATGCCAGGAATCTAAGCACCACAATCCAGCATCTCTACTTGCCTTCTTGATAGCTTTGTTTTATAAAGGAAGTTCACTTAAGAATCAAAATCAACAAAGCTAAAGTTTATTTGGATTTATGACAAAATACCTTGAATGTGTCCAAAAGGCTTCTCAGACAGGGCCAATATCAGAAGCTTAAGTTGCCTACCAAATCCGCCTGTTGCTGGCAGATGTGAGATAATCCCATCCTTACAGAAGGCCTCCTTTTGACCTCTTTGGGTAATTGATTGCTATTCAAATCACTTTTCAAATAACTGTTCTTACATTCAGATTTTTTTGAACTGTCAGCCTTCTAGCTTTTGGCTCAATGACTTTCTATGGATATAAGCTCCCTGACCTTATAAGACTTTTCTTTTTTAACTTTCCAATTATTCCACATTATTCCATGTTGAAGACATTGCTATTTAAAAATTTGATTTCTCACAAAGACTTTCAATTAAATGTGACAGTCATGTTTACTGTGATTTCCTTTTTTGTTGCTGTTGTTGAGCTGTTTGAAATGGCTTATGATTCCGAGCAATAGCCCCTTACCTCTACAAAATATCTGCCTTCATATATCCAAATAACTGAATCACTCTTAGTTATAGGAAGAAAGAATTGCTACAGAGCCTCCAGATAGAAAGTAAAATTTTCCAATCTGTTTCAATTTCACCAATTCAGCCCAGTGTTGCTACCTGTTAGTCTGTCAGCACCTTCCAATTGATTACAACTGAATCAAAGGCTAAATTATATCAGGTACTGTAATTCCTTGTATCAAAAATATTAATGCAGTATGATATAGTTAGGGTAGGCAGGAAACAAACACTGGCAGCCGGTAGACTAACTGTAAAGATTTAGAGAAAAGTTACTTGTAGTTACTTATAGTTTTCCAAAAAAGGAGATAATTCATTATTAAGCATTAAGCCTTAATCAAAGTGCTACCTCAGAAGTCCACTATGAAACTCAGCTATTTTAATTTTTGTACTAACAGTTACAGATAGCTCATGAAATGACTGAGGTGATAAACGTGCACACAGGCACATCACAAAAGCAAGGAATGGGCTCTGCCAAGCTCGACACAACTACACTGTCAAGAGCATAATTCAGTGAACATTCTCTTTTGGTGGCAGTGCCAGCTTAAGTCAGAATTTTACAGTAATTACCAAAACCAGCCTGGGGATTCTTAGTTTGATTAACAACTATCACATCAGTAGTCTGAAAAAAAGGCTCCCATGCATTAAATTCTGATTATCGAGTATAGGGGTCCATTGACAAACTGGTTAAAAATAACTAAACTGAACAAATAGAGATCATAGAGATCTCCCAACTGAAATGGACATGGCATCTGCAAGAAATGAAAATTTCAAGAAAAATAGAATTCTTCATGATTTCAGAAAAAAGAAAGACTATGAAAACTACCACACTCTACCAGGAAGAGACTCCCTTTACAAATCAACCCAACACACGAGGCAGGCCAGTACACAGACTTCCAAACACAAATTTAAATCAGGACAGACAGGTAAAAGAAAACAACCAGTTGTTCAAGCTGAGTGCATATGGATCTATATATGTTAAGTCAAATATATGTAACTGATTTTACACATTCTATTGTTACAAAAATGTAGGCTGAAATATTCATCTTTGTCTTCCTTAAGGGAAAACTGACTGGCAGTTATTGGTCAATATCAAGGCACTCCATCCACATGGGTATGTGCACCTCTAACAGAGAGACACAGGGATATCAAAGTGATTACCTATAATTAACAGAAATCAATATATCACATGGTAAAAAATACACATAATGTGGACTTAAAAAAAAAAAGTTCCTTATGCTTAAACTGACAATCAAAAAACCAAGAGAAAATACAATCTACTCACTCAACACATACCTGATACTTCAGCACGCTTATAAAGCATAGTAGAACAACAGCATATTAGTGAAGATTAAGAGCTGGTTCTAGTAACTGACCATGGAGTTGATTCAGTTCTGAAATTCCAGCCCATCAAACAAATAGAAAACGAGTTAAGCTAGATAAACCAATAGCACCCATATATTTCTATTCAGGAGTATCACATGTTAACTACAAGCTTGAATTTTGACATACTGTGGGGCATGCCCAAGCAAAGTTAACTGTATGTCATATGCCAAGGAGACTCTTCAACTGGGAAAGATCTTAAGCGGACCTTCTTGTTTACAAGAAGAGATGCGTATTTCTTTTTAAGGGAAGTATCATGGAAACTCTGCATTACAATAATATTAATCTAAAGCAGACAAGAGCACTTGCTGAAAAGCCACAGGAGATCATGGATCAAATTACAAGAGCCAGAATTACTACATTATACCAAGCAGCTACAATGCCATCCTCTGAGTTTTCACGCTCCAGAACAGCAGCTTTAGAGCAAGAAAACAACTGGTGCTACTGGCTCCAAGATCATCTTTAAACAAATAGTTGTCAGGTGAGCAATGTTATTTTGACATAGGCAGCCACTAGCTTATCTGTGTACATCCTTTATCTCTAGAATCTTCTTCATTTACTTGGAAGTGCTATTCATACCCTGAACACACCACAGGCATTCCTTCTTCATAATGAGTTCAGTATCTGCATTTGTGCTCCCTTCAGCAGATGACTAATATTACAAGCACACTATTTTGATTGACACCTAATACCATAGCTGCCATTATCACTTACATCAAGCTGAAACATGAAGTGTTACCCACATCTATTTGGAGAGTAAAAGAATACAGAATTGCTTTGACACATTGTCAAGAAGCACTGTCAAGATTCACCCACCACAGCTATGTTTTCTGTTTCTCCATCTTACAAGGTCATTAACTAACAAGTAGAGATGATTCTACCATATTACAGCTACACATCCAATTTAATTTTAAATATTATACAACAGCGTGCTATTACAAGACAATGTTCAAGATATATTCAAGTGACTTACCATTCAGAAGTATCAGTACACCAGTTTTTTGGTTTGCGTCCCATTTATAAGAACACGTTGTTCATACCCCTAGAGGCTCAATATGTCTATGTCCAACAGAAAGGATAAACTAAACAACACTTGGGAACAACAGCAATTTAAATCCTTATCCCTTTATCAGGGAGAATTAATCCCAATGTCAAAAAACTTAGATTTGAGTTCAAGACCCCCAGTACATTTGATGTAGTTTCCATAAATGCTAGGTTTCTGTCTTCTCCAAGGAGCTCTATTTCCAAGTCCAAACATTTTTCCATCTTGTTTGAGCAGTCAGATGAAAAAAGGAACAGTACATGTTCCAAATCCAAGTCATCTTTGTCAATGCATATCTTCTGCCTGTACAGTTTGCTTGACTGTCAGTTTGCTTAACAGTTGCTCTGCCTGGATTTACTACCAAATAGGCTTTGACAATGATTGCTATTTAATCCTATGTAATACCCAGATGCAACTGTTCCCAGATCGGAGGACACTTTAAAAACACAGTCTCCTTCCTGGCTACAAACAAGTCTGGAGTCATGTACTAGAAATCTTATAACTACAAAATTCAGTAATAGAAAATACCACTATTGTAAATAAAAGCTATTAAACTTTTACATATATATTTATATATGTATCTATGACAAACAAAATATTATTACAATATGTTTTCTTATTTCTTATCTAAAATTTCAGTTTAATAATCTAAAACTTTCTAATGCTTGCACTTTAGGCAATGACATTCCAGTAAAAGGGAGCAACAGAGTTCACCATCTGAGTGTCTGGACTTAAGCCACCCACCTCTAACAGCAAAACATCCAATGTAATTTTAAATTCAACAGTCAACCTACTCATCCTACACAGCCCTACTGTTTCAACTGCAGAATTTGAACACTAGCTGGATGTCCACTAACAATTCTCAGTTACTACTTCCACCTTTAGAGCTGGCAGCTTTAAAGATCTGCAATGTTTTTATATTAGGATCAACTGTAAATTTAATCTTATGCTTTGTTTTTATGAATTCTAAAATGCAAATTTGTTATATAAAAGGCCTCCTTATACATGAGAACTTGCTAGCAAGGAGACCTCGGAGAAGTACATAGTGAAATCTAGAATTATTTCCTTAATCATTTCATCTCTGCTTATATTTACATGAAGCAAAATCCTTCAATTGTCCCAGAACATCCATACACCATTTCTGAAATGCTTATCCTCCTGAAGAAGATATTACCATGATCTAAATGAAAGCTGACACACACACCACCTTAGAAAATGAAAACTTAAGTGATATATTTAAATTTTACCTTGATCTCTACAACAACACTTAAAAATCCTCTCTGAAACAAAACTAAAAAAACCCCTATCAACACCCCAGTATTCTGTCTAGTTACTATTCTACAAACAAATAAACTGCACAATTACTGACTGGCTGATAAATTCATCATTTCAACACTGCACATACCTAAGACCCAGATAATGCTCTACCATCAGCAATTTAATTAAGAACAAACTACGCATTAGTAGGGTGAGTAACAACTCTTACCTACAGCACCAGATGATAAAATATAAGATAAATTACATGGAAGAATAAAATATGCTGCCTGATTTCACCTTAGAGATATTTAATGTTTCATTATTTCATCATCTCTGATCAAAAAGCCAACATACCTGAAGAATGTAACCTGCGGATTTAAACTTCTTAATACCAGCTATGAGGATGAGGGATTACTGCACTCAGACAAAAAAAAAACTGGCTTGTTTGGGTTGGGTTGGCAAAGACAAAACATGGAAAACAACGTAAAAATTTGAGACATTTCCCAAGAGTGACTGACAGTGTGGCACAAGGCACACATGCACTAGCACAGGAAATCCAGGCTGTAACTGGAGCATTTCTGGGCAAACTGACTCAATGTCTCTACTCCATGTCTCTACTCCATGACAGCTCTTGTGAAGTGCCCCGTCTGATCAGACTACAGCTTAAGCCTTATTCACAGGCTGTTGTCCTAATGCTTCAGGAAAAGCTGAATTCTGATTTGGTCTTTGCATTACCAAAGTTACCTAGTTTACATCAGGGAAAAAAGAAATACGCTTATTTCCTTTAAATTAGGCACTGCCACTTTTGGTGCTTAAAGACATTTAAGATGACAATCCCAAATTAGAAGAGTCCTTTCTCTCTCACCGTTATGTGGAATATTACTACTGTTCTGTACAGCAGAAGTATTTGGGCAGACAAAGATTCCAGCTTCCAGTCAGCACTGGTCTTCCGCAGACCTGTTTAACAACTCATACAACAAAACTAGAAGCAAGTCAGATAATTTCCAGATTCCCGCATACATTTGCCAATACTTCATGAACCCTCCCTTTGGTTTCCAGGACTTTCAAATAAAGCAGCATGATTTTGTTAAAACAGTTAACAGCAGATTAACTCATTAAAGACAAGCCTTTTAATTAAGAAAACCTTTTTTTAAGCAAATCAAGAAAGACAGAATCCCCTTCTATCATTTTTCTGTGCTCACCATGTAGCAGAATGCTTCCCTGATGCATCTATCAGAAAGTGTGTCACTGACAGTCAGCTACACAAAGGGGAAAACATTTGATCTGTGTCACAGTCAGCGTGTCAATCCACAGCACTCTAATACCTTTCCCAACTAACCTAGGACATGGGCTATCCTAGCTGAGGGCCACCACAATTCCATGTCAGTCTGTTACACAAAAAGAAAATTACTAAACCCCTCCTTCTTTTTCAGGAAATGAGAGTACAAAGGAAACCAACAAGGAATCTCTTTCAGCAGTTTCCAGACAACATGCCTGTAACATGACTCAGGCACTTGAAAGAGTGTTTTACTAGGAAACACTGCTCCATACATCAGCAATTACTTCAGTAAGACTATGCCAACTATGTAAGCAATTCAACTTAGAACAGGGTGCCAGGGTTTACTGCTGAACATGAATGCAGCTCACTGTGACAGGCCAGTAAGTATCTGTATAGTACTAAATGCAGGCCTTGCCAACATCATGTGGGCAAACTTATCAAAGAAACAATTATCCCCCAAAGAATTGGGAAAAAAAGAGACAGTCGACACACAGTACCTAAATCCAAGCTAAACATGGGTTACATAGCAAACTCATTCATTTGCAGTGGCAGACACACTTGGGCCAGGCCTGCAACTGTTCTCTTTTCCCCAGCAACTGCCTGGCACAGCCTGGATGATCCCACCATGGGGACGGGGAGGAAGGAGCCCAGCTGTGCCTGCCTGAAACCCCGAGAGAACACCACCAGACACTCCCTTGCTCCTCAGCACACCCAGACACCCTGCAAACACACAAAACCACACCATGTTGCAACAGCCTGCATACCTGTGGAAAGCAACGGCACACATGGTGAAGTTATAAGTGACCACTGTCCTCATTTTCTGTTTCCTTTCATATAGTCTCATTCCCATGCTAGATTTCTATTTTTTCGTGAAGCATCATTGAAGTATTAAATTCATGGAGTAAGAATTTACAGCTCCATTTTCCCATAAAATTTCTAAATTCTTTTTGGTTTACATGAGCACTTGAGAAAAATTTGAACTTGGGGGTAATGGGTAAAACTTCACTAGTCAAAGAAGTATCTCAGAATTCTCAGTACATTCTTGCTCAGAAACATTAAATGCCAGTGGATATTCAGATTCTTTCTATACTCTTTAAGTGAACTGAATCCTGTAACTTAAAACAAGTAATCCAAAAATTCTCAGGCAACAAGGCTACCTGAAACATTTTAGGACCCTGAAAGACAAAGCAGCTCCTCTTGGCTCTGTGTAACTTGGATGCTGGCTCCAAATACAGAATGGATCGGATTGGAAGGAACCTTGGGAGGCCCACAGCACAATCTCCTGCTCAAAGAAGGATGAGCTCTGAAGTCAGAGCAGGTTGCTCAGTGTTTAATGCAGTTGGATTTTGGAAACCTCCCTGGTCCACATTCAACAGCCTCTGGGCAACATTTTCCAGAGTCAATGACCCTTACAGTGAAAACCTGCCATGTTACAGTTCATGACTATTGTCTGTTGTTCCTCATACCCCATGTATAAAGAGCCTGACTTCTTCTCAGTTCCCTCTTTCAATGTATCAGGAAGTTATGATTAGGCCCCCAAAGCCTTCTCGTCTCCAGACTGAACTTCAGCAACTCCTCACATGGTAACAGGTCCAACCCAACAATGTTGGTGGCTCATCAGCTGGACTCAAAACAATACACTAGATACTGAATATTGTGTGAAAATTCACCATCTCAATCTGCTAGCTAAGTTCCTGTTGACACAGCCCAGGATACTGTTACCCTTCCTCACTGCTAGAGCACACTGCTGGCTCATAGTCTACCGCCCCCCAGGGCAGCCACCCCCTTCTATGTAGAGCTGCTATCAACTACTCAGTCCGCAGACTGTATCAATGCACAGAGTTAAACCATTCCACTTCCAGGACTTCACACTGGTCTGTGTTGAATTCCATTATAGGTCAGTGTGTAACTTAACCCTGTACAGGCTGCCCTCAGGCATACGGACTATACTCCCCAGTCTGGTGGCACCCACAAACTTAATGAAGGCAAACAGTCTCCTCTCCCAAGTCACTGATCAAGATGTGAGACAGAACAGGGATCAGCATAGAGGAATTCATCATTTACGACCACCTTCTGAACTTAAAGATTCAGGCAGTTTTTCACTCAATGAGCAGTCCACCTATCTAGATCACAGTTTCCCAATGTGAACACAAGGTTGTTGCTTTGGGGAAACCATGCCAAAAGCCTTGCTAAGATCAAAATATATCATATCCACTGCTCACTGCCTTATTTACAGATTCAGTCATTTCAGCACAGAGGGTGACTGGGTTGGTCAGGCATGACTTACCTTTGGTAAACCCATGATGCTATTTCCAACCCACAGCAGAACCTTTACATGCCCACAACTGACTTCCAAGTGGACTTAATTCATGATTTTCCCATGTATTAAAGTGTACTTGACCACCCTGTAATTCCCTGGATAATGCTTCTTGCCCTTCTTGAAGACAGGTGGAGCGTTTGCCATTCTCCAGTGATTGAGAAAATCCTCCAATCTTTATGACCCTACAAAGATTATGGCTATACTAACATCAAGCAGATTTCTCAGCATCCTTGGATCCTACCTAGTACCATGGACTTTGCATATTTCAAGACTTCAAGAGCTCCCTGACTTGAGCATCTTCCTCTATTGGATGTTTTTCTCCTCCCTGAATCCCATTCGTAGGTATAAAGACCTGGTAGATCTTAGATCTTCTTGATGCAAAAGAAGGTCTTGAGTACTTCAACCTCATCTGCATCAATGGCAACCAAATCGCCCAGCCCACTCAGCAGCAGCAGCACACTTATTCCTTTTTTATTATTCTGCTGTTAATGTTGCAGCAGCACCTCTTGTGGCCCTCAATGTCCATCTCTTATATCAAGTCTTATTGGACTTTTGCTTTCCTTTGCATTAGTAATTGGTAGTTTCCCTGCAGATAAACTGTTACCATGAAGTTTCTTGGACTAATTCACTGTCTCAAGAGCTTTCCCCTTGAAATGACTACTCCTAAAGTCTATTTAATCACTGGGCCTGATGAGGAAGGTACAACATTTCACTGTGCATCAAGACATTCCTTGTTGCCATTTAGCTTTCACAACCTGTTCCAAAAATCCCAGTCTACAGATCAACTGTCTACTGTTATCACTGAGCACCCAGAAATAAATTTCCTAAATGTATTTTTCCTTCTTATATTCTAATATTCTCATTGAAAAACACCTAGAATGCTGCTTATCCTTAAAACAGGGAACAATTAGAGGAAGTGGTGAATCATCTCAGAAAACCCCATTTATTTTTTATTATTATATATTGTTAACCTTCCTGTTACAAATCCAGATGATTGCAGCAAGTTAAATAGGAGATGCCAACAGTATCACAGTCCTGTAATTTGATCTCTGAAGAACAAGTGACAGAGGAAGCACTAGGATTGTAAATATATACAGAAGATCTCAAGATTCTTTTATTGACCATTAAATCACAGCAATGTTTTTTTTAAATCTCGAGCTAACCACAGTCATCTAGTTCAAAAACCTAAGTGATCGACCTGTCATGTATCAGGTTGTAGTAAAACATTGTAAATCACCATAAGATTATTTACTTCTGTCAATGCAAATGCAACAATTTAGCCACTTGCATCCACCTCCCTTTAGTAATCTTCTGCCAAAGGTTAACTGAGAGAAAGAACAGCAGCTCTCTCTAATTTCAGACATTCGACCCAAGAAAACCAGGAAATCCTGGAGATGCGTGTGTGAAATGTTGTTTGCACCCTTTCTGCATATTTAACAAGCCAAAAGCCAACAGATACAGTCACAGCCTGTTTGGGGAATTGTAGTACGCTTTTACACAAATAAGGCATTCTACTTGGGAGGCTGAGAAATACAATAAACATAATGGATGGTTAGAGCAAAAATGCTATGCTTGCAAACTTCAGACCACAATAAATCATCTTTCCAGGAACACATGTATCTTCCCTGACTAAAAGCAAAAGTTAAACAGTTTCTAGAGGGATTTTTGCCAAAAGGTGAAAGTACTTTCTTTTTTGAAATAAAGACAACTGAAGTGAGATGCTGGACTCAGCATTTGTTTTGGTTTTGACCACAATTACTTCTACTACTCCTATACATAAAACAGCAGTAGTAGCCCAAGATGGGCCATTCCTAATCACCTTTGCCATTAATTACATGCCATTAATTAGTGCAGGCATCTCAGAAAACATAATTCCACCAATGCTTCTGCTTATCATAGCACTTTTAGCTATTGTCATTCTGATAGGTTTAGCTGCACTTGATTCCAGTAGTTTCATACTCCTCTTGCTAACACAGGAGAGAAACTTCAGTCTTCCGACTGCTGCAATTCAGTGTTGGGAAAATCCTGCCTCATTGTAGGTGAGCAAATACCTGAACTAATTTATATCAGGCAAATTTGATTATCACAGAAAACAGATGGTAATAGGCTTCAAGTTGGAAAACCCTTCAAAAAAACACCCATGAAAAATTATCTTATCTGAATTTTTGGAAGTCAGTGAAGCGATACTATTACAGCTCTAAACATTACAAAAATGTAATGTTTCACATTACCTTTCAATGCAGTGTTTCCCTTCACTACTCAACTTTTTGTACTGTCTCAAGAGATCATGTCTAGTGTGAAGTGTAAAATTTCTCAGCATAGTTTTCCAAAGGAAGTTTTTTCCATCATGTGGCAAACCTCTACAATGCAGCAACTGCAGGCTCTGGCCAAAAGCAAAGGAAGGAAGCTCACCTCACCCCAGAGGCTCTGTTGCAGAGGCTTTTACACTCTAAACTGCCAGTTTAACAGAGATAGTTGCATCAAATGCTGCTATCTGCATTCTAGTTACATGATTTAATAAACTGATCCATTTCAAATGCACAGAAGCATAATGATAAACTAACAGATCACATTATACTCATCTATAATGCTCAGCTGATGGGGAACTAAACCCTTAATTTAGTTAAATTCCTTGAGAATTGACAGCAAACTACCAGGTCAGCCCTGCACAACAATCCTGCCTGCAATATACAGTATCTTTTTTGATGAAGAACTTTCAGGTTAGGGACATCCACCTTCTGGGTACTTGGAACCTTCTATTTCAGCAGAAATTTCTCCACCATCTAGCTTTCCTTCTCATCCACTTGCAACAAACCTCACTTCATTTCCTGTCCATTAAAATGACAGCAATCCCCATTAATGAGGTCAGTCCACCAAATCAGTCACAAACATTTATTCTATTTATTTAAACAACAACAAAAAAAAATCTATTTCACATGCCACCAAAACCATCTCTCTCTGTAAAAGTTATATAACTGGAAATATGAATTCTGTCCAGCTAAAATATTTCCAAACATCAATATCAGACCTGATTTTAAAATGTACTGATAATAACTCACTTTATAAAACTTGTTTATCAACTGTAAGAACGCTGTAAATGCTGACCTTGTTTCTCACATTGTTTCTATCGTTCTGAACTTTAAGCTTCAGTTAATTACATTTATGTATTATATGATTCTACGCATATATGCATACTGTTTGTCACACAATATTTTAATTGGCCTGAAATAGCCATCTCATTTCTATCCCAGTAAGGCAAAATAACTTTGAAAATTAACATCAGCTTTGAAAATTAACATGCTTTGCAGTAACACTGTAGAATCAAGAAAAGACAAGCCAGAATGGCAGCGCTTTTTGTAACACTGCAGTTGAATTTGTCAATTATCTCCCTGCCTTAAAAGCTTCTTCTGTTTAATGTTTTAACTATTTTTATTATAAATTTCAGATCAAATTGAGTAAGAGATCGTCTCTGGATGTGTTTCAGGAAAACTAGCAAGGCTTTGTTTGTTTGTTTCAAACAGATGAGGACGTAAACTAGCAGGAATGTCTTAAATGTGTCTACTTGCGGCAAGAGCAGAGGTGTAGCCCAAAAACAATTTACAAGTTCTCCTCTTCCCCCTACCTCCAGCAAAAAAAAAATTCTTGGCAAAATGTAAACTTTATAACAAAGATGAAGTTAAACATAAACTTTTGCGTGAAACTACTACTTAGAGAAAAAGAATCTATGGCTAGAGGTAAAAATTACATTAACAAAGTTCTTTAAAGCCTTGAAAAACATAACATGCATTACATTTAAAATGAAATTTGAGAGACTAACTTTGGAGTGTGAAATGCTGACCACAACATACATGCAATCTAACATTCAGCTCTTCTTGTCTGATTAGTATGTGTTACTAATGCTTAACAATTCTGTTATACTTAGAAAGCTCTCAGTAATGTTTTCCCAGTTTTTCAAAGAAAACTTTTCAAACATGCAAAAATTCTCTGCAAACATACCTAGACATTTTCCACGACATTTAACCAAATCTTTGGTTAAATTAAAGAAGCTTCTCAACTAAAATGCCTTTTGTATCCCCTACCATATGAAATACTGGCCATGCTCAAGATGATGTCATGTTCACAGTGTAAAGATCTGATTTTGTTTGGGGCGGGAGGGGATTTATTTGCTTGTTTGGGTGTGTGTGGGGGTGGGGAGGGATGCCTGAGTGGGGTTTTTTTAGGCAGAGAAGTTCAACTAGAATCTACAATATTTTCCTATGTCTTTAAGGCAGTCATCAAATATGGAACTTCTATGTACTCTTGGAATTATTTACTAAGCTTTACAACGGATTCCTATTTTTATTAGTACAGACTCTTCTCTGAACAATCAACTTTAAAAGTTCTTTAAGTCATCCGGAAAGCGGTTGATTTGAAAACTGTGCAGATTCATTCCACACTCACCTGTTAAGCCCATAATACAACCTGTACCATAAATACAGTTCTGATGGTATCAGTGCATCAAGGGCCAAGAGGTTAATTTAGCCTGTATGGCTACCTCAGCTACCAGCCTGCATTACACCTTAGGTAGTTGCGCCAGTTGCACCAATTTGGGAAATTATGCATGTACTGTAAGCAAACCTAGGCAGAGCAAATCTTTTTAGACAGGCTAACAGCACTGCAATCATGCTGACACGAGCTGAAAGATGGTTTCACTTCTTTCTGACATATTAGAGCACCTTACTCATGCCCCTGCATCAATGAAAAACATTACCCAGTTAAAAAAGACTTCACATTTCTCCAAAATAATCTTCACTGGTTGGACTGACTGATTTTTTTCTAATGCCTACTTACCAACTAATAAATTGGTTTAGCCCATACCCAGACTTTGTAGAATCCAAGACTGCTAAAGGCAAATTGAGGTTCGAAAAAAATATCCTAAATCCTGGAACAGAAAGATCAACTCCACATCCCAGCTTTCACCAGTCAATTGAGAGGGTCAGACACGATCAAAAGCAACCCATAAAGCTATTTCAACATGACAAATTCTTACACAAAGACATATCTGAGTAAAAACAAACTCCATTTCAAAGGGTTCACATAGGAAAAAAGACACAAAGAGAAATCAAACACCTACCTTTCAGCTTCACCCAAGTATATTCTGCCTCCAATAGTTTCTATTTGAATTATTAGCAAATTTTTTTCCTTGGCTTACCAATCATTGTGTTGCAGCTGAAAAACTTCTGAAATTTCACTGAGAAAAAGAAATAATCATACCATACTTGACCTACAAGAATATTAATTTATAAAGGTTGGAAGATTTGTAAAACAGGTTCAGTAGTGAATCTGCATTTTTATTCACCTATAGCCAGAATGAACCTTTTTAGGCATTGCTATACATCATCAAAGACAATTATATAACCCATAAAAACTCCCAACTGAACTGAATAGCCACAATTCCTATCAAGACAATGGATTTCATGCAAAATTCTTTGACATATGCAAAACTGGAAAAGGTCATGGCTTCAAGCTACACAGGACACATCAAAGCCTAGTTGTACTTTATATTCATGAAGACTGAATTTATGGGTTATGAACAGATGGAAAGCACATTTATAAACTTATGATTTTACACCTCTTGCCTATATCTATCATTCACAAAGTTCTTCCTTCTTATTCATTCTTACAGTCAATCGATAAAGAGCATTCGCTTATAAACTTCATTCTAAGCTACTGAAGTGCCAATAATAATTCTGATGATTACTAGTGGCATATACATATAGTAGGGAGCCCCTGGTGGCCTAGTGGTTAGATCGCAGGACCTTCACCGCTGAGGCCTGGGTTCGATTCCAGCCAGG
>JAWMRA010000078.1:76520345-76535498 GCA_035584735.1 Pseudotriccus pelzelni
GCTTGGCCCCGGCAGATGAACCTTAGGATTAAAGGGTGGGCTCAGTTCCACGCACACTGTGTCTCACCTAAAAAAAATCCAATGCGCAGGCTGGTAGGTGTAAAGACCTTCCCCGGTTCTTCGTTCGCAAAGACTGGCCATATTATTATTATACATATAGTACACAGAGAAAGAGGGTGTATACCTTTTCCATTTGTGTGAAAGACCTTAGATTCCAGAAACACAGAAGCAACTTAGTCCAGAGAACTCCAGTATAAAACAGTAAAATAAAATTCAAATAAATAAATAAATAAATAAATAAATAAAAACTACCTAGATTTTTGCCAGGCAAGGAGTTAGGTTTTAGACACTGTATTATTTAATCTTCTCTTTGTTCAAAAGTCTGTCAGTAAGACAAGCCACAAACCATAGGATAGGGACTCTGTTTTTTCCAGAACTGGTCATTTATTTACTTGACCATGTTTCAGTACTGACTGCTTCAGAGAGTTCCAACATCTCAGTCACTCTTAGCCATGAGCTTGACTCGACAGCAGCTTTGTAACATGTGTACCTACCAGTCAGCAAGACCAGCAGCAAGCTTAAGCTTAACCATGCAAATGGAAATCCACCAGACATGGTGAAGCCCAACCAGAGACTTGAGTCTTTGACTCCTATTATGGCTTTAAATATCTTTCACATTGCAACATATTCTGAACTATAAGCATCTTCTATGGCTTTAGCTTACATCTTGAGATTACATCGCAACTGTTAAATACTCCAAGTAGCAGTAGCTGCTGTGTAGTTCATCATATTTCAGTTCAAAAGATTTCTTTTTAGACTTAAAAGATCCTAAGAGCTGCTTTTCATTGTTCCTCTTATGATATGGCCAATCAAGAGTTTGCACAATTACACTGTCCAGACAGATTCAGCTTTAGTATGCTCAGGCTAGGCTGAAACACTTCTAAGTAAAACAAGGCCTGCCCTATCAAACTACATTGTCACTCAAGTCATCAAAGAAGCACCCAAACAATTAAGTTAAGATCTGGTTTCCTTGGAGGCCTTCCTTATTATTATCAGCCTGCTGTGACCGGGGGAAGGGAGCACCTGAGATTCAAAAGATGCTCCTGGTTTAAGGAAAACACAAAAGTCATAAGGTCTGTAGAAGCTTAAGAAGTTTTATTAGTAATTACACAGTTGCCATGGAAATTGGCATGTTAGTCCCTGGCTTCCTGCATCAGCACATGGCAGTAGGTTTTGGACAAAGGGGTAGGGTGAAAGAGAAATGAGAGATGAATTAAAGAGGGGGAGAGACAAAGTAAGAAAGAAAAAAATATATATATATAGCTCCAGTGTCAATCCAGCTGGGGTGTTTAGGGTCCTGGGGTGCACATATGCCTGGGTTTCCTGAGGGTACCTTTTTAAAGGTAAGTGTTCCCTGCCCTGAAGATAAGTTTCTCACTTTCTATGCAAATCAGTTATTGTGCACCATCCATTCTTTTAGGCCTTTCTGGAAATGGGTGGAAGTGTTTTGAGGGTCCTGGGTGGTCTTGATCCCTCCCTACACTCCACACCCCCTTCTCAACTCATTCCTGTGTCTGCACTGTACTGCGTTGTGCTTATCTCCCAGAGCTAGAGCAAGGACGTCTGTCCTGGAAAGTGCTGCCCTACCTCTATATGGCCCCCTTCTCCAGCCACATCCCGTTCCTTCTCAACAGTCCTTCCTCTACAGCTATCTGGCTATTGATGAATACTTGTACTAATGCACATTAGCCTTTTATCTTCTAGGCTTTTACACCTGCCCATCTGAAGAGACAAATGTCTATTACTGCCAGACAATTTAAAGGACTCATAAACATTTTTTTCTGTGGCTTTCATCATGTTCTCAACAGTGCTCCTAGATCATTTAACATGTTGAAGAAAGTTGAGTTACTCTTCACAGAATCAGAGCTCCCTGCACAGTAACAGGCTCAAACCTAATGCTGACTTAAGCTTCCAAACACAACAAAATTTCTGGAGAATTTTATTTAGGAGGCTGATACACTGATGCAACCTGATAAAGAACAGGCAAAATTGCCAACCCAGCATATCTTGATGCAAAAGCTAAACCCCACACTCCACACATCGGTTCAGTTTTTCTATTTGCCTCTCCACCTACACATTTTGTGTACATGGAGTAACTCTTGACACATGGACTACTATCTTTTCAGTTTTCCATACCACTGCATAAGTGTTCAAGAAGTTCAAGGCCAAAACGTCAACAATTCCATGAAGACTATTCTCATTTTAAGGAACTTACAGAGGCCAGGCAGGGAAAAAAAGAAATACTCCTTTGACCCTCCCCACCTCTCCCCACACCCCAATTTTGTCTTGGCCAATATCTAATTATCAGCAGGCATCATGTTCTGTCTAACCAATCTGATTATTATAAATAGCTATTAACTATTTTTCTTTCATATACAGCCTAAGAAAGCTTACTCATTTAGAGAGATGTGTAAGCTGGTTTTAATACAAAATGAAATAAGAAAGATGTGAAAATATCTTATCAGAGGGAATAAGGCTGTCCCAGCTCTCCTTTTTATTAATAACAACTAGGGTACAGTTCTGGGTCATCAAGTACAGCACTAATATCTTCTCTCTATCTCCCTTTTGAACTGAAAATGAGGCTTCACAGCCAAAAGGACTGTCCATGAACCGTACACAAGAACCACAGAGACACAAAGGCAAAACTGAGTACTTTTCTCCCATAGCACTAAACAATATAAAGAGATGTGTGTGCTACCAACAGCTTCAGCTCAGAGCTCTGGAAGAACACTAAAGGCCAGTACTCGGATAGTATGCACATCCAAAACTACACATAATGGTAGCTATGCTGGTAGCAGTTAGCTGGTAATGCTAGAATTAGTTATGCTTCTGCTTTAATACAAAACACAAACAATAAAACTGTTCTTCACTTCCATTTTAGGCTGGCAGAAATACAAAACTTGAGCTTAATTTCACAATTTAGCTTAACTGACATAGCTTTACTTTTTGTTTCAGGTACTGGCCACAGTAGCTTCCAGCACTGCTAAGGAGTCCAGTTTTCTTATATGCATTTTGTGTTGCAGATGGATCCTGTCACCTACCTTCCTTAGAACAGCATTCATGTAAGTTGTCATTTCGAACTCTTCAGTCTACTTAGACTGTATTTCCAGGTGGGATTTCTCACACTTTTTCAATAACAATTTTATTTCAAATTTAATTTAAAAAATATGAAATCTGTTTAAAAACAAACAAAACTTCCTAGGAAAAGCCTTGGTTTTCTTCTTTAACTGTGCTAAATACATTGGTAGATAGAGTTTCTTCCTCAGACAACACCCTTCTTACTGGAGGTACGCTGTATAGAAAAAAAAATTTTCTGCTATTAACTGTCCCTGTAGACATATTTTCTAGCTGATAATATTACTCAGATCTTCCTTTTTGCAGAATGCTGGCAGTATTTCAAAAGTGAGTCAGTCTCTTAAAATACATCTTGCATCACTGTAGGGATGCCGTTCAAGAGTCCACTTAAAATTTACACGGAACATTCTCTCTAAAACCTATTTCTAGAGAGTTAATGCCCTTTGAGAGCAAAGCAAGTAGAAGTGTCACAGCTACCGGCTCTCAAGGAGCTCCTAAGCACCAGCTAGAGGTGCAACAATTCAGCCATCAACAAGCAATTAAACAAGCCATTTTGAAGATCACCAGCAATTTTTTGGAAACAGTTCTTTTTTTTCAAGATGTCTGTGCACTGGGTACCTGACTAGCCATATTCCTGCCAACTGCATGGTACATGTTACTTCCACTCAACCTGATGATACTGAGGTGTCAGATGCCCTAATACAATTTTCCATATCCCAGTCTTGTCCTCTCACGCAAATTTCACCATATTCAGCCCACTGACAAACCAACCTGTTTTGATGTTAGTTTCACCCCTTGATGTATCCCCACTCATTAGTTACTGAAAAAAGCAAGACTGTGCTAACAGAAAAGGCATGAAAACCCCTAATGCACTACCAGAGTTAAAGAAGGAAAATGGCAACATGGCACTTGGACACCAAAGGGGAAGAAACGAATGCCTGTTGTCACTGTTAAAGTTATTGGTGACACCAATTATCAAGAAATCTTATCTGAATGCATCATTTGATAGAGTAATGGATTGCATGGTTAGCTGAACTCAGTCAGAAAGACCTCACCCGAAGAAGCACGGCTTACAAGAATTTTTAAAGCAAAAAGAAATTAGATATCTTCTCTCTGCTCCACTCAATGGTGCCCCAATCCCACACTCTCTAGCGTCCATCAACTCTCATACAAGCTAAGCTTTCCACACAATTAAACAATGCAGTTCTCACTAGATAAGCAGAATAGAAGTGCCCAAACAAAGCCAATGTTCAATCTTCAGCTCTTCTATCTACAGAGGAAATAAGGGCATTTGTGGACATTTTGCAGTGGACAATCAAGACAGAATTAGAAATACCTTCTGCATGCCACAGATAGTTTCATTTCAGGGCTGCAGCAATGCTTACAGAGGGTATCTCAATCCATTATCAAGTCACAGTAAAGTCACCAACACAGTACAGCATCCTCAGATGTGCAGCCTCCTCCAGCTGAAATGAAATTCAGCTGAAATACATGGGTATTTTAGAAGCCTGTGCAAGCTAAAACCCTTGACTACTCACAGAGTAGCCCCCTAGAGCTGGGAGACAAGCTTTCAAACAAGCCTCAATATGAGACTTTTCTCCTCTGCTTTAGCAAGTGAAGATGTGGACTGAGGCTGGTGGATCCCTAAGCTGATCTAAAGGGCCCATGTTCCCAGCTGCTCATTCCTGCCCCTACACTGCTCCCACTGTTGTGCCAACAGAAGTATTTGTGCAGCTGCATGATGAAAAGCAGCAGGGAACTGATCCAGCCAAAGAGTAATCTGCTGAAAAGATGGGGGGTAGGGGGAAGGTCTTACACTGACTTAGTTTTGTTCAAATCCAGTGTGCATACGAACCAGCATGAGTGGCCAGGAAGCTCAATCTGGCACTGTTTCCAAATTGCAAACTGAATTACAGCCTAAGGTGAAGATCCTTTTTATCCTCTTTCTCAGCAGGCTCTTTCTGCCGAGTGCCAAATCAGCTTTAAGACTTCTTGCCACCCTAAATTACGAGAGCTGGTTTAGTTCAGGCCTCGCTCTTGACTCCGTGCTAACCAAATCCTTCCAAAAGCTTTTCTGCCAGTGTCACAAAAGAAGGGTTTCGGAATGCTTTTCCCTGCAGGTGACTTCAGTTAGGATGCTTAAATCAAAATAAACCAAATAAACAAAAAACAATGCTTAAAATGCACTTACAGCTCTCTCTGTGGTAAATGACTGCAAGTATTCAACTTATGATATTTATAGCTTAATTTTTTGAACTATACATGGCTGCTACAAAGATGCAATAATTACTAGTCAGCAGAAGTCTTTACAATTTTTATTTAAGCCATTTATTCCTCAAGTAGCAATGAAAAATTGCAAAGATTCTTTTTATTCCTGTAAGCATGGAAAAATAGTGCAACAAAACATAAGAGCAGATGACCAGAGGCTGGGGAAACTGATCACAGAACCAGTCCCCAGAGAGCTGAGCAGCATACAACTTTAGGCCAACACAATTAAAACTTCTGGACTTCTTGGGAAGTATTGGAAAGATTTGAGCAAAATTTTTCAACACATTTTAAGAAACTTAACACATTTTAAATAAAAATTTGTCAAGACCTACAGAAAGAGCAAAAAAACCATAAAATCTAGGGCCACATACTTTCTCTGTCTTTACAGAATTACACCAAGCCTGCACGTGACAAGGCCATGCCCTATGCAGTTCCTCTGGACCACCTCACAGCCCTCACACCAGCTTACCATTAGCAAATCCTTACAGTCCGTTTACCTACATGTATCCATGTGTAGGTAAATCCATGTGCCACAATGAGTGCTGAATGCTTTGTCAAGCTGAGGGGAAAGCCACAGCAGAAGTTGCCCCCCTCAAGCATGGAAAGAGAGCCAGGAGCAAGCAATGGGAGAAGAACTCAGCACTGGAATGGTGGTTAACCTCTGTGACCAGATACCTCCAGTTGCTCAGCTCCTGTTCATCACCAGGCAGACAATCAGCAGCAGCAGAGGCAAGGGCTGTAGGTGTGACTCCATGAAAAAAATGGTATGGGAAGAAACAGTGCATGTGTGGGGCACGGAAGAGGAAGTACATGAGGACAGAGGCAGAAGAACTCAAGCATGAAGGGGGTACAATAACACTGGAGGTGCTGGGGTGAGACCAGATGGCAAATGTTAAGTCTTGACAGCACTCTTGCTGCTCAGCAATATACTGCATGATGGCAGAAAGAGCTAGGCTGCAAAGTGGTCATTGTTTTGGGTGGGTTTTGATTGTGGTTTATTTCTGCCACATTTTTTAGCTAGTCTTAGGCTCACAAACTATTTTCGGTATTCCACAGGCGCTACCATATTACTCCATTTTTCCTGTATTTCCAAGTTACTGTGCAAGATAGTACTTGACCTCAGACTTGTACGCTACTTTGCACGTAAAATTTCTTATTTCAGGAAGGCTGAGTAGAAACATTTCGGAATATCTTACTTACATCAAAACTGAAATTCCTCGCACACCTTACAATAAGTCTCTGAAAAGACCTCCCTGTTGAGGGAAAGTAGATACTTTCATCAGACAGAAGAAAATACTCTTAGGATCATAATCTGAGTTACATACCAGGCTTGTTCTACTAACAAAACACACTACTTCCTTCTTCAGACTAAAATAATCTTAATGTAGAAAAAGCTGTCAGCTTTTTAGAATTAACCAGTTCTAAAAATACTCTTTGTATAACATATTCAGATTTCCCTTCCATTACAATAAATTATAGCTCTGTTCTTGATTTAATTAGTAAATTTCCATTTCAGTTGTGCATTCTAAGAACATAACGTAAAGCCAGAAATTTGAGTGACAATGGCTGGTTGGTTTTATGTTGTTTGTTTGTTTGTTTTTTAAGAGAATATAAAACTTATTTCTGCTGCTGTTTTATCATCGTGCACAGAACAAGACAACCCTACACTGCAATTCAACAACTCTCATTTTGTCCTTGCAAGTGTATCTATTTAAACAAAAACTTTCTTTGTAAGAACTTCAGTATTCTGCCCTGTGCAATGCAAAGAAAGGCCTAGTCTGTCCCAGTTAAAATCACTATCCTGATTCAATTATAAGACCAAGAACAGAAAGCTTAAAACAAATCCTGACGGGAGGGGATAAGGGGAAAGCCCTCCTACATCAAACATCTTTAGCCAAAAACCTGCACGTTCCCCTATTAGAATAGCAATGTGAACAATAGTGCATTGCAATGACTACCTGTGGCAACTCATTTAATAAGTAAGCCTGCCTTGAGGAGACTTTTCTAAGGGTACTCAGCAAACAAACAAAGAAAATCACTTGATGTATGCTACAAATAGCTAAAAGACTGATATAAGACTGATCCTAGCAGTGATGAACTGATATGTGGCTAACTTCTTCCTACAGTTGTCTGTAATGCAAGTAATTTAAGAGAGGAAGGCTTCTCAAAGCCCTAAAGTATAGTAAGATTTCTCTTGATCACACTCCAAATCTTTAGTCCTACCTGAACAAGGAAGACTGCTAGTCAAACTAAAGCATCTCCAAGTAGCCAAATCATCTACATGAGGGAGATCATACACCCTCTTTCTACATGCTTTTAAAACCAAGAAATGAAATCCTTTACCATCCTTCAAGAATGCACTACCCTTTTACAAAAATGAATGTTAAAAATTTAAACCTTTATACCAGTTGCTAGCAGTTTTTCTGCCCTGTCACAATTTCAATTGCAAGATTACAAAAGCTGAGTTACTGTCACTAAGCCACTGGAAATTATTCCCCACACACTAGCAGTGCAGTAGTTTCTAAACCTATAACAGTTCAGCCATACTTTTAATCCAAAGACTGCCCCTCTAGTTATTAAAGTGCTCCGTTGGTTTCCAGGTCTAACTACAAAATGGATTAGGAGACAGGAGATGCTATCTGCAGCCAGAACACTAACAGCTGTTCCTGGACCGTGCTTATCGCTGACACGCAGATCTCAGATGGAGAACTCTATCATAGCTAAGGAGTGCATGGCTTCTCCCTCCCCCCCAAGGCCAAAGTTACATTTCCACTGCCAAATAAGATTCAGTAAACCTGCTGCTGATGAATACTGCCTTCTCTTTAGAGTTAGGAAAACACTTTGCTCAGTTTCTAACATACTGTTTGCCAGTAACTCAGACCTGATGTATCCCTATGTACTTTCATCTAGCGTGCAACCCAAAGGTTGATGTGACAACACTTCCATGACAAGCCATATGCCTCAACTCTATTTAGCCAGTAAAATTTAATATTTCTTCCCAAGTAACTTCTGATTTGCACTGAATCTTCACACTACAAATCACAGTAATTTTAAGATATAAGACTCAGGATTTATATTTCCTTCCACAGACTAAACTATTGAGTATTTTCTAGCTTTTGTCTCCCAAAGTACATACAATTTCTACCTACAGAATGCTTCCCAGCTTGTCACATGTCACTTGAGTTCTCTTTATACCTTTCTAGGAGACCTTCACAGGCTTTGATAACACTAAACAATCTTAAAGACAAAGGAAGACAGCTTCCTTATTCTCACACTAAACAGTTTTTGTACCAACCTGCAGTTTCCAAAGAATAGTAATTCACCTCACTGTGCGTGTTACTAGGGACTGCAGGTCAGCTGTGCCAGAGAGAAGAGAACCAACTCTGAACCAGCATGATCACGCTCCAGTGCAGAATAGATGAAATACACACAACACACAGATGGTACTCAGTTATTCCAAGGGTCAACTCAGATCCAGAAATACCAGCCTTTTTAAGTTATGAAATGCCTATCTGATGACAGCTTACAGACCACAGCAGATTCCATTCAAAGCCAAGCTTTGCTGTGAACCCTGTGCTCTTCGACCAAGTACCTTGTGTGAAAACACCACCCGCAAGGAAGCAAAGCATGCTAATTAGTACAGGCTCAACCTCAACTCTGTTGGATCTCAACCAGTTTCAAAGAGCCATAGTACACCCTTAGTCTGTGGTTGCTGAGAAATTTTATAAACAAGAACAAATAAAATTCTGCTAGACGCAAAATGGCCTCTGTGTTGTGTAAGCATACCACCCAAATCCTATTTTTATAGGGGTTACTTCATCCCCTGACAAGCTCTTATAGAGGGTTATTCTGGCATACACTTTTGTTTCATGACCACACCACTACCACGGGAAGAAGCAGGTGAAAAAATAATCAAGGTTAACCATTACTGAATATCATTAATCAAAACTGGCTACCTACTATCATTTGATTTTACAAGCATTCAACTTTGTAAAATGATAAGGCAAATGAAGGTACTTTGACTTGACCATATATTTCACTACACAACCTTTGAAGCCACTAACTATGACTATACCACTGACCATCTTCAGCTCCAGTGTGTCTTGTATTAGAGAGAATCTGGGTGTACCATCACTAATCACAGTAGCCTGCACCATAAATGCAATAAGCACATGCCTAACAACAATCCACAAGCTAAGAACCCTCCCAGTCACATAAAATCCCCTCAGAAAGGGGCCTTAATACGCTATCGACTACTCCTCAGTGCAGCTTACCACCATGTGTGTGAGTTTCTGCGACTGGGTTTTGGTAGCAGGGGGGCTACAGAGGTGGCTTCTGTTAGAAGCTGCTGGAAGCTTCCCCTGTCCCATGGAGCCAATGATAGCCAGCTCCAGGATGGACTTCCTGCCACTGGCCAAGGCCGAGCCAAGTAGGAGTAATAGTAACACCTCTGTGATAACACATTTCGGAACAGAAGAGTGTTGCGCAGAAAAAATTCCAGCCAGGAAAGAGCAGAGTGAGAACATGGGATAACAATGCAGACACCAATGTCAGTGCAGAAGGAGGGGGAGGAGGGACCCCACGGGAGCAGGGGAAGGACTCACAGCTGAGGCCCCTGCAGCCCATGAAGGACCATCAGGGTGCAGAGATCCCCCTGCAGCCCATGGAGGAGCCTGTGCTGGAGCAGGTAGATGCATCAGGGAGGCTGTTACCTCATGGGAGGCCCAGGATGGAGTGGGGTCCTGCAGGAGACCTGTGGCCTGTGGAGAGGGAAACCTACTTTGGAGCAAGTTTTTCCTGGGTGGGATTCATGGCCCCGTGGGGGACCCATGGTGGTACAGCTCATTCATGAAGGACTGCACCCCATGGAGGAGTGACCCACAGGACAGCAGACTGGGGTGGATTCACGTTGGAGAGGTCCATCAAGGACTGTCTCCCGTGGGAGGAACCCCACAGAAGCAGGGGAAGGACTCAGAGCTATGGCCCCCCTGTAGCCTGTGGTGAAGACCATGGTGGAGCAGGTGGTCCCCCTGCAGCCCGTGGAGCACCATCAGGGTGCAGAGACACGACTACAGTCTATGGAGGAGTAACCCACGGGACAACAGAGTGGGAAGAACTGCTGCCCAAGGGGTGGACTCACATTAGCAGTGGCAGAAACAATGACCGACTGCAACCCTCATTCCCTGTCCCCCTGCACCACTGGGGGCGAGGAGGGAGAACATGGAAGGAAGGAAGGGTGAGGTGTTTCATCTCTCAGTCTTTTGCTCCTACCTTGTTAGTAATAACTTTAAATATTATCCTCACTTTGAGTCTGTTTTGCCCGTGCAGGTAATCAGTAACTGACCTCTACCAGCTCTTATCTCTACTCACAAATCTTCGGCTGGTTTGTTTTTTTTTTTATCTCTCTCCTTGTCTAGTTGCAGAGGGAGAGTGAGAGAGCAACTTTTAGTGGGTGCCAGGCATCAGGGCAGGGTCAACCCACTACACACCAATACCAGTGATTTCTTACTATTTGACCAAGCAGGTTTGAACTATGAGCAAGTTTACTAGAGAGAGTTCTAGAAGCTACCAGCAACAATCTTCAAGTTTCTGTTGACACAACCAAAAGCAACAGAACTGAGGGGTGGGCAAAAGGCTGTCTCACTACAAGGGACAGAGAATCCTTAATTTTTAAAGCAAAATGCTAGCTATTTGGCTACAAATAAAAATAAAGCTCCTTACCAAAAATTCTTTACTAACCTTTTTTGCCAGATCTAAAAAACTAGCTACTTCCTCTCCACTGCTTAACACCTAGATACTGACAGATAAATTAAATTCTTCTGATAATAACTTGTATCATTCGTATCCTCACCCCTCAAGCCTGATGTCTGTGTGCTATGGCACCATTGGGTACCCTTACCAACAATTCCAAAAGCCACTACCATGTCCAGCTTGAATGAGTTAATGTTTTATTCAGGAGAATAAGCACTCTTTGTTATCAATACTCAAAATCATTCCAAAAAGCATCCTTAGCAAAACTCTTCCCCTGTATGAAACAAACTCATGCAGCATTTTGTATCAAGCCTTATGAATTTCTGTATAAGCAAAGAAAAAAAGCACAGAGCTTAAACTTAGTTGTAGACACCAAGCTAAATTATGGCCTTTGCTTTTTGGTTCAGACAAATCGTTTGAGAAATTTTTCTAACGTCCTCTTGTCAGGCCTATGCTTCCACTTCTCCATGTGCCAAACGACAATTATCTGTGCTTAGACTCCCCCCCCCCCATTTTATATTTAACCAAAGAGACAAGGAAAATCTCATTAAACAACAAGAACTCATCATTAATTCAAGTCAGTTAAAATTTTAATCAAATTATCAGAAACACTTAAACCCCTGCAAGGTTCCATTTCTTCTTAAACACCTGAGAATCTGGAGCTGTCTCTTCACTGTTCCACACTCAGTCAAAACACCTCTCTTCTCCACAGTATTGGCCATGACTGCACACAGAAAGTGTCTCTCAACAGTAACATTAACATGAAGCTCTTCCACAAGTGTCTAAGCAACCAGAAAGTCACCCGTGCACATTACTCTGCTTTAGCACAATCTCAAAATTAGATTTTAAACCCTGAGGAAATAGGTGATTTGAACTGACACAACCTCGTCAATATTTTCATGTTCAATCTGCCACAAAATTGCACATTTAAGATACAAATTTAAAATTCAGACAAATTAGGGGCTAGGGAGATTGAACAGAAAACATATATACCTTACACCTATGAGCTGCAAGAAATGCATTCATGTGCATGTCTAAATTTCTCTTTCAGAATTTAACCCTCTTCCTTCCCCATTTTTCCCTTCCCTCAACAACATCTGACCTACAGCTCTCTGAACCACTGAGCAGTTTCTATGTTTCCTAGAAATGATTGGACTCTGGAGCGGAAAAAGCCACCACCAAGCATTGATACCACACTCCTACCAGCATAAAATGAAGGAACAGTACCTTGGCAAGGAACACCTTGCCATAGATCTGTACTTCCCCAGGGTGAGATTAGAAACACTATCATTGGGGACCTACCGCTTCAAAATCTCATTTTATCTGAGCCACAAAGTTACTAAGGAGAAGTAAGAGCTACCAAAATATCCCTAAAAGGACTAGTAACTATTCCCTTTGAAGCATCTCATCACCTACTTTTTCTGTAGCCTATATAATAGCAGCTGACTGACTCAGCTCAACTTGAGCAGCCTGGCAATTCTGACATTACCAGCACTTTCATTTCATAGCTAATACTATGATCACAGGCCATGACTGAGCAATTCAGAGAAATTATTAATGAACTGCAATAACACCTTTTTTTTAACATATACATATTTTTCTGTGGCTATGAACTACCAAAGACTACTACAAATTTCTACTTATTTCCTTCCCCTGACAATGTTTGGCAAGTCAACGACAGCATCATAAAGCCCAAATGGTTCAGTGTGAGAAAGGTCAAAGTTTTGGTTTTGTTTTTTTTTTTTTTTAAGTAGTCATCAAAATGCCCTCATTTTACCTATAAAATCTCACATACTAATTCCTGCCAACCACAAAAACCCTTCTAATGTGTTTTTTATTCTTTGCTCAGAGACTGTCCAAAAGGTCTCACACATAGTTTCAACTCTTCTTCCTCTATGTCATCTGCAGCTGTTCAAACTGACATTTAACATACTAAAATTCTTCCCGGAGCAGTAATCAGCCTTGCTTTCAGTTATACGTTACTTCAGTATAATGCCTGCACTGACTCCAATTCATGTGTTTGTGCATCCATATCAACCGAAAAAAACCCAAAACACCACCCCAAAACAAGAAAAACAACAAGCAAACAAAAAAATCAAACCCCAAACAAACAAATAATAAAAAAACCCAACCCACACCACAAACAAAAACCCAGCTATGATTAGGTGTTACACAGCCCTACCCCTTAAACAGTAGGTTTTTTTGTGGCAGGACAGAAAAACATACCATAGAATGATGCAAATCTCCAAAATTAGTAAAAAAATTTTGGTTGTGAAATCAGAGTTGCTCACTTTTTGTTTTGTTTCCCTTTTCCCCCCCTCAACCTTATACTTTCATTCACCAAAGACTAAAGAAAATATTCATTGCACAGATTGCTCCACCTGTACTTTGTCAGTTCCTTCCTTTTTCAATGACTACAGATCGGCATGTTCTTACACAGAGATACAGTCATAGCAATACTATCTATTATTTTCACACTGACTTAGCACATTACAAGTGTACTTTTCAAAGACAGTATTCAGTAGATTTCCAGGTTCCTTTTCTACAAGGTTGCAACCAACATCCTTGTTTAGTTTTAGCACTCTACTTTTCGCCTGCTCACAAGAATCAGAAGGATAAGACACCATTTAATATGTTTGATGGTTCCTCTGGGCAATCAACACAGGGTGCTAAACAGGGTTTCTTCAATGTTTTGTCAAATTGTCTCCTCCTGGCTACAGAACTCATTTACAAGGCAACATCCCTCCCTGAGGGTCAACTTCTTCCATTCAGTTCTTTCACATCATTTTACACCCTAAACAAATTCTGTTCTACAAGTTAAAACTCTCCTGAGCAAATCCCTTCTGCACATGGCTGGTTTCTACTCTGAGGAAAATAAAGTTATAAACGTAAGTTCATCACATTGTAAACACCTTCAATTTCTCAAACTCATAGTTCACCAAGGTATCACATTTCTCACATTAAAGAAAACAAAACCCTCGACACATATGTATGTGCTTCTTTAAATTTCTGTCGCTTAACATTGTGAATAAATATTTTTCTTTTTTCTTAAGATGATCCAGGTATTACTAAGCACTTTAGTGTTATAAGTTACTAAATGGCCGAATAAATTTAAAGAGTCAATTTATAAATTTAAAAAAAAGGTAACATTTATTAACAAGAGGTAAATAGGCGAAGATCCACGCATGGGGCTGCTAGCCCCATGGCTAACAGTGCTGATTGTTCTTTTCTCTCGTCTTTTGTACTGTGTGCTTCAAACTAATTTCTGTGGTTTGGATCTTCATGTTTAGGACAATAACTTTATTGTTGTATATAAAGATAAAATTATCTAAAGAGTAACAGAAAGAATTTGCAATGTTTAAAACACTGAAGTTATCAAACGCTTTTAAAAATTCATCTTTTCATCTACTTTCTGAGTTTTCAGTAAGAGCAGTACTTGTTCCAACTACAACAGCTCTAAGAAACTAACATTTTTGCTACAAATCCAACCCCTAGAGCAAACTCGGAGAGGGGATTAAGTCAGTCCCATTAAATGAGAACTTACCCACTCAGCAGTGTTATTTGTGTGCTGGCTACAGCAATGCTATTGCCAGACAGGCTGCACTAAGCCACTGTCCAATTAATACAATCAACTGTTACACCCACTGCTAACATACTAAGCAGTAGGATCAAGGACAAGTACTAAGGATGTCCTAGTTTTCCCACATCTGGGAACACGAAAAAAGCAAGTTCATAATTCCAGGACACAGAACACAGTATTTTTAAGGAGTCTCATCCTGTAAAGTGGAACGTTGTCATGGGTTTGCCTAGGGACAATTTTCACCACACCCCCCACAAAATTGCTCTAAGGTGAGAGAAGTTTATGCAGACAAAGAGATCTGGTTGGGGAGAAAATAATATTAGGATTTATTACTAGGAAAAAAAAAATAAAACTAAGCAACTACATCTATAACAATTCTAATTAAGCAAAAGCACTATGTATTTACAGAAACATCCCTC
>JAWMRA010000078.1:76535598-76636690 GCA_035584735.1 Pseudotriccus pelzelni
TGGATCTGCACCACAGGGTCACAGGGGATAATGGCTTTGAGTCCACCCCTGTTTCCTGTGGGGTCCCTTCCCACGGGAATAGTCCTTGATAGACTTCTCCGATGTGGGTTCACCCTTCGCACAACAGCTCTTCCATTCTCTGCTGTCCCTTAGGGTCACAAATTCAGCTGCACCAGCACAGATCCCTCTCTGGGATCACACAAATCCTACCCGAGCCGACTTGCTCTGGTGTAGGTCTTCTCCCCGTGACCACAAGTCCAGCAAGACTCTCTTTCAGTTCAGGCCTCCCACGGAATCTCAGTTTCCTCATGTACTTCTCTGCTCCGGCATGAGCTCCTCAAGCTGCGGATGGAGTTGTCTCTGCTCCCCAACAATCTTCCACAGGTGGCAGGGATTTTTTAGATTTCAGTCTTTTCTCTGCTGAAGGGAGAGAGAGAGGGAGGGATGGGGAGAAGGAGCCGTCTCCCCCCTTCGCGGCTTCTCATCTCTCTCCTGCTGCTGCCAGCTCTGACCTTGGAGGCTTTGTTATCTCTCTGGTTGGAATTTCTTCTGCAACAGCCCAAGCTCTCCTTTACAGTTTTTTTTCCTCTTCACTCCTGTTACACGTCTGGTCAGAGGGGCTTCAGTGCTGCTCCTGCCCCCAGCCCAGGGCCAGAGGAGGAGAGAGACCTGGCCCCCCACCTGGGGGCCTGCCACGTCTTCCCTCTTACATGGCTGCTAAGATTCCTTCCACGCCACCACCTTCTCTTCCGTTTTTTCTTGAAGATGTAATTGGCAAAGACATCACCTAAACTCTTGATTGGCCCTTGTCTGGAAATTCATCAGGACAAACTATTTTCAATCCCCAAGGAGGGGGACTTTTGCAAATCCACGACAAATGTCTAGTGAGAGATTACAAAAATAATACTAATTCCTGAATCAGAGCACGCTTAGGCCATTACTTGTTAGAAAAAAATAAAAGACAGGTTCTTACACAGTCATAACTTTTGCAAGTTTTTAGTATGTCGATGCAATTTCCAGACAAAAAGGCCTGTTACATAACTAAACAGGACACATTGAACTCTACAGTTCTGTGTCTTCGTGCCAGTGGGTTTTGCTCCCTGCCCCTGTGGGGATCTACCATTTCAGTATGCATTCATTCCTTCTAGATCTCAATTTTAAGGCTGACTACATTTAAAAATTGAGCATTTAGTTCAGTTCACTAAACTGTCCAACCTCTGGACCTGTTCCAAGACCTCTGCTATGCTCCTATTCTCCCTCGCCTGGGCAATTCAAAAGGGATGCTGTTTGCTCCCGGTCACAAAGAAGTGTTTGTCATAACGTATGGCATACCCATGTTTAAGACACTTCCCTGTAATAAACAGTGCTTTAAAGATAGCATAGACATTATTCTAATTAAATAGCATTCATTTTGGTCTACATACATTGCACTTGATCAATAACAGTCTTTCAGTTACTCCTTTTCACCAATTAGAACTCGCAAATATATCATTACAACACTGCCTATTGCCTCTGGAGAGTACTCAACCATGTCAACAAATGACTAACTTCATTTGGTATTTAAAATTTAATATTTCATCTAAACAAAGCTGCTTACATTTTCATGAAGTGTTGTTACGGGCAACTAAGAAGTTCAACTAACAGCTAAAGCCTGACTGAAAAGATGTCAGAGTGCTGTGAAGATAAGGACTTAAATCAGTAGTCCTCATACTGAAATAACATCCAAACAGTTTATGTTGAACTAGACGTATATCAAGTTTTTACTCAACCTTATCCTCAAGTTGTGTATAACATTCTTCCTCTGAGTAGAGACATACTTGTTTCTGTTTTGTTGTAACAAAAAAAAAAAAAAATAAATCCCAACCCTCTCCCCCACACTACTGGAAATTAGGGGGTTTGGGGAGTGGTATGTGGCTCCTCCAAACAAATAAACCTTTATGTACAACCACAAGTCATACATACGAGCAATTGCTGTACTGCTTAAAAAAGCACTTTCACTCTGGAAGATCTGGGAACAACTTTCTCATTTTAAAAGCATTTAAACAGAATGCTTGGTACCATTTATTCTAACTGGACATTTTCTTTACTATTTTGAATTATTTGGCATATCTAATTAGCTAAACTCCATCTTAGAAAAACTTCAGTAAAGGGGATTTAAAATAAAATAACACTGTGTTTACTCTTGCTAATTCCAACCCAGCTACAGATACTATTACAAGCTTGAAGCAAATATTTAAGAAAAACACCCACAGAAAAAAAAATACAACAGATTCCTTTGTAACTGTGTTAACCAATGACACCTAATCTACTTTAAATTCAGGATGTAAGTGCTTTTTAATTAAGGTGAAAATCTTGTAACTGTTTGGGTAGATATACGTATCAGCAGAGGCATATACAAGTTTTTCTAGGATTCTATTACTAGGAGAAACACAGAAGTCCAACTAATATCAGCACCAAGTATTTCCAACAAAAAGCAGCCTCAAAAGAATTAAGTCACAAGCCTGGTAGGAGCTAATCCAAACTGTCTTAACAAGTCTTTATTTACATAACCAGTAGCTTTCCCAATTTCCACAGAATCAAAGACATGGCATTTCCCTTTGTGTAATTACGTGCATTCACCCGCAAGCTTAATCCAAAAATATTCTTCTGCAACCAGAGCAGTAGCTTTGATATTAAGCTTATTTTATGAGGACCACCGTATGATTAAGGATAATAATGGATTCTTCTTTAAGTTCTTTGTGAACAAGTATTTAAAAGCAGAAATAGCTCGTTATTTGCATCTTCCTCATAAAGCATGTCATGTTATCCTACATCCAGGATAAAATTAAGTATGAACCAATGTAGTAATTTTATGCATGCATTCCACATTATTTTACAATGTTATGATTCTGAAATTCCATATATCCCATGCAGTTAGCTTACTAGGAAAAAGACCACTCCCCCCTTTCAATTTAAATTCTAATTACTACTGGTTTACAAGTGTATTTTCCTTATTGGTTTTGTGCTGTACACTTTGCAGGACTAAACTGAATACAGGTTACAGTGCCTAGAGGATATAGTAATTTGAGCAGTCTATAAGATTATAGATGCCTCTGCTTCTTTATTAAAGCTCCTTGTATTTTAAGGGCTTTTTTTTTTCAATTACATTTACTGATATCAGTACAAATTACATTATCATAAACTATTATAATAATTAGAAAATTATGAAATAGTGATAACCTATACTTATCATTATTTGTTGTTGTAAATACCAAATTCTTCAAATAATAACCATTAATTTCAACTGTTGCAGAAAAAGTCTTATCTGGCTAAGATGAATAATACACACAGTACAAGCTCTAATATTATTATAGGATTGTCTTATTATATTAACCCTTCGAAAGAACTCTATTTTCACATCTGTGCAGTATAAAGCATTATATGCAAGCGGAATTTGTGGGCAACATCAGCTCTTGATTATTCCAACAAAACAAATCATAAGTTCTAGCTACCAAAGAATGGCCAGCACGGTCTCATGACAATTCCACTCTGAGCTCCTGTGGTTACTGCTGCTCTCATCTGCACCATCCCATGGGCATGAAGCGTACTTCTAGCCATTCATGGCTACTGGTTTCATGTGTTTCACCAAAAGAGAAAATGTTTCACTAATGCAGGTTTGGCATTCAAACTTCAAGGAGTTATCTCAGTGGGAGAAAAATAAAATAGAATGTAAAAATCCTGCAAGCTGAAAGTGGATCAGACCAAACCACTACTTCTCCTTTCTTCCATGCATAATAAATCCTCAAAGATGTCCAAATACCTACATATATTTACATGCATAAGTGCCAGTACTCATAAAAGCTCCATTTGGTGTCAGCAACCAAATGACCTGCAACACCATGAGTACACAGAGATTTCACAGTACATCTTTTCGGAAACTGAGGCCATTCACAATTTCAACGTTGAGTACTAGTATCAGAGTTTAAATATAATGTCCACTTCCAAGAACCATTTGAATGTCAATACTAATTGCACTGTCATATGCATCACCAGGCATAAGGACTTCACCTCACCCAAAATATGGAGAGAAAATTATGGTAGCGTTGGTGAAAACAAGTTAAAAAACAATAGCTTTGTATATAAGATTTTGTCTTGCGGGATTTTTTTTTTTGTTTTTACAATGAGCTAATAAACTTATTTATAGAATAACACCTTATAATCCTTTATTTCTGTATTCACTAACAGCGTCTTCATCTTGTTCTTCAACTCCACAAAAGATGCAACATCTTGTACACACTTAAGTGACACATTAAACAAAGTACTCTATGCTTTTTCATAGTAGCTCTAATAATGAGAAGCCACACTATCCCTTCACAAATAAAAACTCATACTCAAGTCCCAAAATTGTCCCAAGGTCAGTAATTCCAAACTTGATTATGAGAGAGAGGATTTGCACCTACAATTAAAAAAAATAAATCTTAATTTTAAAGATTTAGAAACTAATTTCAAGATAGTCCTAGACCTGAGGCTCATTGCCCATTATCAGGCAATCCAAGGTCATGAACACTTTCACTTACTTTCATGAAAACTGGCTTATCAATACTACACTTTTCATACACAGGAGTCACTCAGCAACTAATGCCTAAACTACAGTGGTCCTGATGTAGTAGTGGCATTAGCTTAATTTACAACTTAACTGTTTTGTTAACCATATCAATAAAGATATAAACAAAAGGATCCAAACCGGGAGGAAAGCATATTAAAAAACCAGACTGAATGCTCTGAATTAGTGGCAGAGGAAACGAGAAAGACAATGAAAACATTATACAACTGTGTAAAGTTGCAATGTGCTCACATTTTCAACACAATGTAATTCCACCTTCTCGAATAAGACAGAAAAACCTGAGAAAGTTCAACAAAGAACAACAGGGATAAATAAAATTAATACCAGGGATTTGCAAAGGACACCAACCTGATGTAGTGGTGTCACTGAAGGATAGGATGCCATTCAGAGGGATCTAAGAAGTGGCTCCAGAAGTGGACCCATAGGAATCCCACAAGGTTTAACAAGAAGACCATGTGCCAGGTGCTGCACCCGGGTTGTGGCAACCCCCCGGCATCAATACAGGCTGGGGGATGAACAGATCAAGAGCAGCTCTGCCAAGAAGGACTTGGGGGTGCTGGTGAATGAGAGGCTGGACATGAGCCAGCAATGTGCACTTGCAGCCCAGAAAGCCAAAACTGTATTCTGGGCTGCATCCAAAGTGGTGTGGTCAGCAGGTCGAGGAAGGGGATTCTGTCCCCCTACTCTGCTCTGGGGATATCCCACCTAGAGTGCTGCGTCCAGCCCTGGGGTCCTCCACACAGAATGACATCGACCTGATGGAGCAAGTCCAGAGTAGAGCCACCAAGATGATTAGAGGGATGGAACACTTTTCCTATGAGGACAGGCTGAGGGAATTGTGTTTGTTAGCCTGCAAAGGAGAAGGCTTCAGGGTGACTAACTGTGGCCTTCCAGTACCTGAAGGGAGCCCACAAGAATGACGGAGACAGACTGCTTACAAGAGCATGTAGTAATAGGACAAGGGGAAATGGTTTCAAACTTCACCAAGAGTAGGTTTAGATTAGATAGTAGGAAGAAATTCTTTACAGGGAGGGTGGTGAGGCAGTGGAACAGGTTGTCCAGTGGAGTTCTGAATGTCCCATTCCTGAAAGTCTTCAAAGCCAGGCTGGATGGGGCATAGAGCTACCTTGTCTAGCACAATGTGTCCCTGTTGTTGGAACCAACACCCTGAGGTGTTGGAACTATATGATCTTCAAGGTCCCCTTCCAACCAAACCATTCTATGATTCAATGATTCTAAACCTTTTGCATAAAAAGCTGCTGACCAGAGTAAGACTCTTCAGCATGGAAATGTGTAGGAACATGAGAAAGGTTTATAAAGCTATGCATGGCTTGGACAAGGCAAAATTGTTTGCAAACTCTTCCAACACAAGAGACAGAGCTCTCAAACAAAACTAGAAGGCAGTAGGCTCAAAACAACACAAGGAGGTGGTCCCTCAATCTATGTGTGCTTAAAGAGATTAAGTTGTCTGCCACTGGATTTCCAAAATATAAAAGTATAAACTTACACAAGCTTACAAAAGTATACAGCTTATGCAAGCTCAAGGGGACACCGAACAAGTTGGTAGAAAAACAAAACTCTACAGGTCACTGAAAATACAGAAATATCATTTGGCTTTGGAAGATCCTGTTGCTCATTGGGACAAGGCAATGGAGAAGCTCCACAGATGTTTATCCAATCCTTGTGGGGGATTTGGTTTGGTCACTGGAAGAGGTAGGATAATGGGACAGATGCACATTTGGGTTGATCTATAGGGACAATAGTTCTTCAAGTTCCTGTAGCTTAAGATATTTCAAAAAAATTATAGACAGGAATTTCAGCTGCTAATAACAAGTTTCATAGTTAATAGCACCTGTTGGGATACCAGAAATAACTAGTATTCCATGATAACTCATGTCCACAATTTATCATCTAAAATGAAAGCTGACCAAAGATTGTTTTAGTAATTTGACTATTACCTGGGAAACACATTTGTACTACCGCATTATAGTTACAGGAACAATTGCTCCTCTCATTTGAGTGTTCATAATTAATACGAAAGCAATGTGCGGTCTTTTAACCATGTGAATTTATTAGTCAAATAAGCAACTGGAGGTAAGGTGTACTTTTGAAAAGGACAACACTGAATTCTTGAAAATCTGTAATAGGAATTACGCCAAGGGAAAGGCAGAGTTCAGCCTGAGTCAACATTCCCACCAGAGCTCTGTATATTTCAGCAAAATCTCTTCTGAGATCTCCTACTTGGTATCGACATACACGCCTGCAGAATTCAGTAGCTCTGTCACCGAGGGACTTCTGCCCTCATAGCATTGATTGCAAAATGGAGTGGTAGTGTGGGAAAGAGACTGTATTAGGAGAGAGGAAAATTATCCCACAACAACCCCAAATATAGCAATTCTGACTCTGTAGGGAGTGTTTTTTCAATCACGCCTGACAATTTTGATTTTACAAAGGATCTATTATCAGAGTCACACAAATGATTACGACTCCTCATGAGTATCCACTAAAGGAGAGAAAAATGCACCAAAGTTCAGGACACTGGGAGCCACAGAAGGAAGCCAGAATTTACTGCAAGCTGAAGTACTGTTTTCAGGCCACAGATTTCTTTGATATGCAAGCACACGTTAGAAATACTATTTCTCTTTCTCTGAACTAAGAGGTGCAGTAACATGTGAGAATATGTTCCCTTCTGAAGGAGATCCAGGTGTGTTTACCCATACAAGCCACTTGCCCCAATAGGTCACAGACTGACTTCCAGTCGCAATCTTTCCCTTCCCTGAAAAAAGGGAAGAGGTAAAGATGTGACTAAACTTCCTCATTGCCTCAGATTGTAACTGTGCTGTTAGACAACACATATGCAAAGTCCAGGTTGATTTCTACAAATAGGTTTATGAAACCAACATGTCAATCTATAAATGCAACCAAGGAAAGCAAAGTTGAACTCCCTCCTAAAGCAAGATTTGCTCCCTCCCTTCATAAATGTTCCTTCAAGTCTCTGATTCTGGGATGACTAAAGTATGCCATCTAATTTTTCTTCCACAAAATTATTGGTAATACTCTCATCTTGAACATAATAAACATTCTTTTCACAAATGTTATTTAGTAATACTCACTTATACAAAACTCAAACTCAGTCTATTAATACAAGTATTTCTCAAATACCCACAAAGTCACACCATTATTTTAGCTTCCCTCTCAAGAAAGAAGCTGTACAACCAGATCTCCTTAGAGTTGACAGGTTAGGGTTAAAGTCCAGTAGGAAACAGATGGCTGCTAGCTGTTGATGCATCAGGGTACAGGCACCAGAACAGTCACTAGAGGACCAAGGTTTGCATCATCCTCCAGCAAAAACATGTCACCATTAAGGCACGAAACACAAGGTAGCAGGACACACATTACACACAGATTTTTAAGATGCAAATGTATTGGCAAGCACATATACAATTCTGACTAGATGGGCCATCTTACTGACACTAAGTAAGTACCAGAGATTTTGACAATTTTTCAAATTCAATGCTAAGTCTTTTACAACAGAACTAAATATGAAACCTACACCTGGAGCTTTGAGGGACTGGAAGACTTGTTTAAAATCATCAAAATAAATAAACTTTTTTTAAAAAGTTTTTTTTTATTTCATGTGATAGCATCAACTAATGACTCATGATAGATTAAGAATAAGGAGTCTTGCTCATCTGCCAGAGCTTACAGTCTCTCCAGACAAGTATGCAAAAGCAAATGAACTCACTCACAGTAGGTCTTCGGAAATCTAAATTTTCACCTTAGTCTCCCATCCCCACTCCTGGGCAATGCAAACACGCTCAGCAGCCAAAAGTACTGAGGGCTTGGAAGGTTTTCTTTAAGTTGGCAGCAGCCCTTAAAGAGACAGGATCTCAACAAGTCCTTACTGCCAGCAGTGACCTTCAGTAGGCACTTCTGAACAGCTTCATTAAGTACAATGGCTCCACACCAGGATTTCTAATCAAAATTGATCAATGTTGCCAACAGTTTCCAACATTACTTCTCTTGTAGTTATCCTGATATGTTTCTGCTCCAGATGCCACCCACAGAGAAGACAAATGGAGTGCTGACACCTCCACTGAAGTGCAACTTTTCAAACTCATAAGCCAGCAACATTTGGGCTAAGTTACAATGATGCTGCAATCAAGCAGCGGAAACTTGAGAAAATAGTCTTCCAGATAACTCTATTACAAAGATAAAATTCTGGCAAGGAATTAAAATCACAGGAAGGCAACTTGAGGTCTAAGTCTTACACGGTGAGTCTTCCACTAGGCCAATTAGCAGCATTCAACTCAAATATTTATCTGAAAATAAAAAGTAGGAGCTAACACTTTATACTCAACAGAAAAGGCACAGTGGAAGGATAACGTTATTCACTAGACATTATACTTGTCCAACATGTTGCAAAAATACTTCAATTAATTATGAATTCTACAATAACAATTCAAATTTTTCAAAAGGTATGGCCAGCGCTCAGTCACTCATGATTTAGTTACTGAATTCCTTTCCGCATTAATAACTTTGGTGCAGCTCTTGGATGAGAAGGATTTCTCCAGCCTATCTGCATCCAAGAGTCAGTTCACATGCCTGCTTCCTGTCTTCTTCCTACAGCATTTCATTTACTTCTCGGCTTTAGGCAGCTCTACAGAGAAAGAACTTGCCATTTCCAACAAACGCAGAACTGGGACATGTATGCTTATCTTCCCATTCACACCTCAACCATGTTTTTTCTAGGAGTGAATGAGTGGAGGAAAAAACACCGTCCATCCAATTGCATTTGGTAGAGAGAAACCTTGAACATCTGCCCCTCTCTAGAGCATTAGTGACAAACTTGGGCTTTTTAGACAAGCAGAACCCTTCAAAAGCTGATGCAAAGGTCAGAGTTTTGACTGGGACCTGCATTAGGGTAATGCTAACAGGTAACTTCAGCACCTTGCCACAGGAGAAAACGCAACTGCAGCAGCTGATCTGCCACATGCAGCACTAAGCCCTTCATCTCATACCTACTTGAGCAGCCACCTCCTCCCTTCCTTCAGCTCTCCAAGTCCTTGCAGTTCCAGGACTATTTTGGTATCAAGAACGGTTTCTGAAGCATATTCTGAAGCATTCTCTTTAGAATGATCTTTCAATTCACACTGTAAATTCATTCTGTCACTATAAGGTCTTTGTTATTTCATTAGACCATCTGCTGAGTTTCAGGACTTACCTGGTGACTCTCTTCAGTCGAATCTACACTAGCTTGTTGCACAGCGCAACAGAAGAGGGTCAGCACAGCAAAACCTTGGTGCAGAGATCTCAATGGCTAAACTACATATTTTGAAGGAAATTTTACAGTAACTTTTGCTTTTGGCTGACTGATGTCTGGTTCTGCACACTTAATATCTCTATAACCAGCATATGTTTTTCAACTCAATTGCATCTGAAAAGAATTCTATTTGTGCACTTGAGATGCTTCACAAAGAACCGCAAAAGCGGACAATCATGAGATGCACTCCAAAAGCACACTCTGATCTGAACTAAACTGCTAATGAAAACTACCATTAAAAGGCTTTAGATAACCTATGTATCCTCTATCTAGATTCCATGTAGTTCCAGGCCCATGGAATGAAGGGTGGAGTCATCTTTTCCCTCTGCTTTTTCTCCACTGAAGTAACATTCTTGCCATGAGATCATATCACTGAGATACAAACAATCTGAACATACTTTAAGGTTTAGGTGGGTACAGGTATTGCATTATCGTTCATCTGAGCTATGGAACAATGTAGTTCGAAGCTTTAATTGTGTTATCATCCGGCTAATGCAAATTACGGTAGCAAAAATAGTTTTTCAGTCACATGAACTATGGTACCAAAAGTAGTTTTTCAGTGGATGACAAAGCCAAGGATTGGAACGAAGCATGTCACCAGTTACAGGGAGCCCTACTGATTTGGAACAGTGCCAAAAGCTCAAGTCTATCTCGCAGTCCTCCAGTGGACTAAGATGCCACTGACCTGAATGGCAAACAAAGTAAAACAGACAGTTTTGAAAGCATGCCTTCCCGCTACAGAATGCAAATCTAAAAAAGCAAACAAATTTTGTACATTAAAATAGATTGCTTCGTGTTTTCCTTGCTCTCTGGCATAGACAGTTTGAGCATGTACTACTTAACTGCAGTTATTTTTGGCAAAGGTCACATCAAGATGGCAATCTAATTCAGTTAGGGACTTATTCAAATTGCAGGCACCTGGAAGTTGTTCGTATCTTCCAAAACCGGCATCTAGAATATTCTTAACTTTAGAAACAGGCTACACGAATCTGAATTTTCAATCTGCAGAAATAGAAAGGAAGCCACAGTCTCTCTTATGAGAAAGCCACAATCAAAATAGTTCCCAAGGGAAAACTGTAATCATGAAGGTTATTTTTCCCTCATTTTAATTTTCGATTTCAGCCAGCAACTGCAGAACAAAATGGGTATGTTAGACAAGGCCATTAAAAGGCTTTCTTTATGAAAACTTAGCAGGTCAAGATACATGCAGTGTTTTTCCTCACACTGAGACAAGTGTATATCTCCCTTTTAATAGCCTTCATTCAGTTTACTTATTCTTTTTGTCACACATAGAGCTCCAGGCATTTCAGCAGCATAGTAAACCAGTGAACACCTTTAACTCAAATAATCAAGTTTTTCTAACTGCATATAAGCTATTGCCATTTCGATGCAAGCCTTGCTGCTGCTGACAAAATGTCACAAATGGAATAAGCATGAATGGTTTCAGAGAGGAGCAGTTCCAGGATGACTTTGTAAAGGAAGGCCCCTAAGTTATCTATGCCTGTTAATTATCATTTGGGGACAGACATCGATTATCTGTGCAAACACAGAAAAGGACAGTGAAGCTTTTGAAAAGCAGCAGTGAGGCAAATAAGCAATTATTGATTCGTGTGTTTGGCAAACATTTTCACCCACTCACAAGAAGGAGAGTTTAAGAGGATTTTCACTACACAGTAATAACAGAGACAGCCTCTCCAGCTCATAAAAGGGAAGTCAGAACATAAGCCAGATGCAAAACTCCAACAAACACTGATTCACAGCTCCAGTCACACTCAAAGTCATGTATGAAATGAGCAATTCAGCCATCCAGTAAGCCAAGAAGGGGAAAGAGAAGGCAATTATGCCTCTGTTCAACAGAGCACCATTTAAAGTATTCCTTCTGATTCAGCACTAACCCTTGTGATCAGTATTCTTGGCCTACCATCAATGAATCTAATTACACAATTATTGGAAAAAACACAGAGTTCTCCCTTCCCTGCTTGCCCACAACCAGTCCAATACAAGTCACAGAAATTAGTCAGAAAGAATGTGTAGAATAGCTACCTCCACTTTTACTTTTGAAGTGCAAGTCACAGAAATGCCTGGATATTAACTCAAGCATTACTCAAAATTAGGTGTTTCCTTTAACTGAGAAAATGGAGCTTAATCTTCTATATTAACTGATATAATGTGAGGGGCCACGAAAGGTGTACTGAGTTACTTAACACCCATCAGTTACATATTTGAGATTCATTTGGGATATTTAATGACAGCTGAATATTTGGATCTGTGTCATCTAGCATAGTTGTGCCTGATTGCTGGATCTTCCTCTCTTATTGAGCATCCAAAGGCAAGTTGAGTTTCAGCTCCTCCCTGGTTCTGCCTTCTTTTAACTCCATATGCAGCTAGCACACTGTAACAGCTCTGCTAATAAACACACTTGCTGTGCCACAGACAATGACTGCTTAATTTCCTTTTTTTCCCCTACCTGAAACAGCTGCACTGATCAATTAATACAGATACTATAGCAATAAGCCCAAAGTTCCTACCATTCAAGCCGATATAAGCGTACTTTAAAGACAATGTTTTTAAACAGGAAGGAATTTAATACAAAGGAAAGAACAGGGCCTTAGTCACATTAAAACAATATTGTTCTACCACAGACTGACGCATTAGTCACCGGTTTGGAAATGACATGCCCTCTTCCCTTTGTGCCAGCTTTGGGCCTTTTCCTCCTACATTTGGGAGCTGGTGGAGGGGAGGCAGAGCACAAGGCAGCAGCAAGTAAGGAAGCTATGACACTCCTCTTTCAACTTGTGCCATCTTCAATAGACAAAATGTTTATTTGGCTTTGTTGTTACAAAGTGAAAATGTGACGCAGGATTCAAGATTCAAATACCTTCCTTAACATAGTAAGGATGTGCCTCATTTTCAAAGCTGACCATTCCAGAAGGCTTTTGAAAGAGACAGTGTTCCTTGAGATGCTCACATGGCCCTATCTGTCCCAAGAGGCAATTAATTTTGGATCCTGACCGATGCCCTGATATTCCAAGCATACCAGCTACGTATTAAGCAAAGAACTTCATTAAAGGGTAGGAATTTAATTGAGTCTATATTCAGGTACGTCTCTGAAATCTTGAGGGTAAGGCAGAGATAGGAACTAAAAGTGTTTTAAAGAACACACTCTTTCTCCTCAGGAATTCAAGTTGTGTAGCTTATATTCAACTCTCTTCAACACACAGGAGACAGTCGGACCACAGGTTCTCTGTTCTAAGCCCATTAATAGTCCATCATAAAGCCACTGCTTCAGAAAAAAACTTTCTCACCAGCCCTAAGAAGTCAGGGAACAGGCAAACAATTACAGATATCCAAAGAGCCAGAAAAAGAAGTGCAGTATGATCAGACAGCAAGCTTCAGTAAAACTAGACTAACCAAATCCAGCCTTAGAAACAACTACAAATTAAAAGTGACACCAGACCATGTTCACAGAGAGAACCACTGGCAGCACAATGAGTGACAGTATTTATTTCCACATTTTCTATCTAGGCTGGGCTCTTAAGGACTTCTGTGATCTTGTTTAGAACTGTGCATTATATTTGCAATAAATTATTACCCTCATACTTCAGTTTCTTCTTGTCAGTATGGCTGTTCTGTTACAGCATTTCTAAGTCTACTTTTTTCAACTGTGTATAAACACAACCCTCTTTCTAACTGTCCTCCAATTCCACTAAACATTTTTTCCACTCCTACCTTTCTTTACCAGATGCCATCATAACGCCTCTCTTTGGCAAAGCCAATTTTGAAGAAAACTATAAAATTACCTCATTAACACACAGCTATCTTCATAAACTTATCCTCTTAATTCAGAACCATTTAAAAACTATCAGCCAATTACTAGCTTCATACATTTGGCTAACTGACTGTTTCTTCCACCAGCTTGAAATCTCACAGTACCAATTTTTATTTTACCTTTAAGACATGGACCAAAATACATCCAATGGACTCGGAAGTCCAAACAAGCCACAAAAGCAGGGCACCCAGTACTAACACCATGCTTAAATTGTGGTTTGCTTGTTTCTTACAGCAATATATATTCCTAATTTTAGACACTTGGATGCTGTTAACACTAGATAAACTGCACAGATAGCAACTACTGAAGTAGATGTCATCTGAAAAAACACTCAACTATACTCACTTTCTGTGCTGAACTCAAGGCAGCATTTTAAATATCACAGGGAATGACAATTCTAATTGCATACTGCAGGATTAAATCCAAGATTGCTGTCAAAGCAACATTTCAGAATTCGGCAACTTTGAAATTACTGTTAACCCAGAGAGCAAACTCAAGTTAGTTCTTTTTTAACTCCAGTTTCTTCCAAAAACTGCCCTTTTTGGAAACCTATCTTTACATTAATAATGTCAGCTTTTCTTTCTACACACTTCACTAGAGGGGAACAATTGAAATTTAAGTAATTTACCTGCCTCTTTATAGGTTCAATACAATGTAATTTATGCTTCACATCTCTCACTACTTCACCAACAACTTTTGACCACAAAGCAGAAAACGTCCCTGGGAAGAAGTTAGCCTGAAATTAGTCATGGCTTATTTTCATTCAAGAGCATTTGCCAATGCAGGAGGTTTTGACTGAGCCTCCTTAAACAGAGAAGACTGTCAGCAAAAAAACCACCAACATTTCCCAATAGCTTTATTTTCCTACAACTGTGACATTTCTCTAATTAAAAGATATTATTAGTAATCTCACTTGAACGCAAGTTCAACAAAACTCTTGAGATAAGTACAGCCTCATACACCTATCCTCTGCAGTAGGCCTGCTAGATCAGAGGATTGAGCAAGGGGCCTAATCACTAACATGGTTATGGGCTGGGGTCCTTGTGAAGCTCAGACTGTCAGTGACCTTCTCAAACAACCACACTACTGTTTCCACACAAAACCAAATAATACATTTCTGTTGTGAGTGGTGGGAATTTAAGGACTAGTGGTATGGAAAAAGGTAAAAAGAGGTTGAGTGACTTTTTCTTGAGTTATGTCATCAAGGTTATACTTTGCATTACAAAATTAAGGAATTCTATTTAAGTTCCTTTCCACTTTCTTGCTATTCTCTTTGGGGAATAAAGAAGCATTAGACCTATCTAGGGCAGGGACTATTAACAGCTTGTCTCTCTGATTTGAGCACATTATCCCTACAAAGCAAACATCTGAGCAGCACGGTACATAAAAAGGCAATGCACCTCTCTGCTCCTTTCAAGGGTCAGATCTCTTCATGACCTCACTGCACTTCCAATCCCAAGTCTTCCACATCAGATACCCATTATCTCCCCTCCCATTCTTCTGCCTAGGTTTGTTCTTCTTGTGCTCTGCTTTAAAACAAAAAAGCCTTCTTTTGGCCTTGAAATCGATTATTGCTTCAGGGAAACAGTAAGTTTTCTGTCAAATGGCCTGTGAAAATTCAGGCTCCTTTGCATCTACTAATCTGCCTGTGTACATTAGCAGAAATGTTAGTTCTGTTTCAGTTTTAGTATAAGACCTTAACCACAAAAGAAACAGCAACTTTTGCCGTAGGTAGGTAGTATGGTGATTTCCATAATTTCTATAAGTGAACTGACCCTCGCCCTGAATTCTGTCAGTCATCTTCTTCCTCTGTTTCCTCTTTCATCCTTCATCATCTCAGATATGCTCCTGACAGCCCTCAGGCCAAGTATTCCTGCCTTCTCAAAGACAACATCTCACATCAATGCCAAACTTGAATGTATTTTTGGCAGAACCAAGACAGGGACAGCAGAACTTATTCTCCAGCACTATACTTCAACAACCACATGCTCAACAATTCACACAGAAGTCTTGCTTCACTGGTTAGAAACTGCTTGACTGGTCCCCAGCACGATCAACTGCTTTACTCACTTCTCCCTCCCTTTCCCCACAATACCAACACTGCAATAGAAACATGAATTTTGACTTGTATTCTGGCTTTATTCTCAAATGTTCTGCAAAAGAAATAGATGCCTATTAATATATTATAAATGCACCACCTAAATACAATTAATTCGTTCTTGGATAGTAATACTGTCCTGTTGCTGTATGCTGTTCAAAAGCTAAGAAAACCAACCTCTAGCACAGGACCTGGAAACTAATGAATATTGACATTTCAAATATAACTGTAACATTTCAGGATGTCTGGCGCCTTTGACATACAACTTCACTAAGAGTTATTTTGTTTCTGATAATTAGTCTTCCCAGTCACCTTTCAATAAGGAATCCATTTCATTCCATTACAATATTTAGCTTAACATGGAAACAGTTATCTCATATATTCAGTCAATTCCTATTCCGCAACACAGGAGGAATGCAGTTTTACACAGAAACATAATTCTTTCCTATTTTGTGGAAAGGCACCCCTTCATCTCCATTTGAGTCCTTTCTCAGAAGCTATAGGACAGTTCAGTTCAGAATACTTCTTATTAAAGCAACAATTTTACCATTTGTGTGCTTAATACGGTCCACAAAGCTGCCAAAATAAAGATTGTAATAACTTAGGTCACTTATTACTATGTATTTCCAATCAAGGCCTTCAGTATCATATACTCTTTCACGGGAGTTTTGCATGTTAATCCTAGCCTATTACATCGTGGAAAGGTTCCCTCACCTTCAAACACATCTTGTCTTTTCAATCTTAATTATCTATAAGTTCGTGAAAGAAGAATTTAACATTTGATTCCTTTTTCCTCCTTGGTATTTGATAATTTTTACAACTTGCTTCATTTAGTTTTTATTAGCATGGCAGAACTAACACGATGCTCAAGTGATACAAATCAATCCCTAAGAAATTGAACTCGAGGAATCTGTTTTTAAAAAAAAAAGTCCCAAAGTAAAATGCTTAATTTGTGTTTGAAGAGATGCTTTCCTTAAAATGTATTCGTTACAAAGCAGCTTACACATCTGCCTTGTTTAACATTACATAGTGAAGTAATGAATTTCTACTCCCAAAATAACTCCGATGTAACACAGTAATCCACTGCCGACTGGTAAAACCAATGCCATCTACTGTCAACCACTAAGGCATTTAACGAAAACTTGTACATAAACACTAAACAGTGACTTAATTGAGCTAGGACCAGGAACTTAACTGAGCTAGGACCACTTTGAAGCTGCCACAAAGAGTGCTCAAAAACTAGGTAATGCAGCATTAAGGCCGCCTGTGCAACCCATATTTGTCAGCGCAGCACACAGGCTGTAACTCTCAAACCACGCAGCGCTTTTGCATAGGACCCCCTACTTATCTATGTACACATAATGGACCTCCCGTGGAGATGAACACTGATGCCTGCTGAGTGAGCTTATTGTCTGCTGGACCTCTGTCTTATTTATTGAGGAAAAGGAACAAAAGAAGGGGATCACAGAAGTGAGGACAAAATTAAGACAGTAAAAAGCCACTCTGTAAAACGATGGCTATTCCTCTTCTAACACTCATCTCTCCTGTGGTTAGGCAAGTCTCATTAAACTATAATTCAAATCAGACAGTTTTGTACCCCACTTCTGAAGTTAGAACAGGAGCCAGAGTCCAAAGTATTACCAAAGGAGGCGAGTGGGAGTGAGATTCCTACCCCAAGTACTGAAAACACTCCACAAAGAAACAAATTAAAGCCTAAGATACTATTTTGGCTACTCAAGACCACAAAAAAAAACCTTCCTCTCATTCTCTACTATATCAACACATACAAAAGCTTCAGCATATGCACAGCGAGAATCACATTCAAGCAGCCCAGACAACTTACAGGCTGCATGTTAAATGTTCCACCTGAGCATTAAGGTGTATGCATCCTTCTCTTCCCACACTCAAACAGAGGGCTCTGCTGCTTCCTTTCCATTGCCTACAGGCCATCTACACCATTAAGGAGAGCAGCACCGTCTCGCTCTCTGAACCCACTCATGTTGCCTCAGTGGACATGAACTGCAAGTCAAATCCTGTTCAGATTCTACATCATGAACTCGTCTACAAGCAGAAATATCACAGACTGAGTAGCTGCCCAGCTAACCAAGTGGTCTTGCAAAAGGGTTTTACAGCTTTAACTTTCTGACAGTGGGTTAACACAGTGGAAATAGCAACATGGACAAATCCACTTCATAAGCATATTCTAGAAAAATAAGATTTTAAAAGCAGTAGTTCTCACACTTTGCTATATAACAATATATTCCATAAACACAAAGTCTAAATTGGCATACTGGTGCATACCCATGACTGTAGGTAGTCAGGTCATTTTGCTACAAACTGTTCATTGCTTTAACAGATAAATTACTGCTTGGAACAAACACTATTTTTAGTAATCAAATACTCCAAATTTGTTCAGTACAACCTTGCAAAAACATTCTCAGGCTCCTTTGGAAAACCAACAAAAACAAAAAGCAAACAAGAGTACAACTATTTGTATATCTGCCAGGCAACATTCTACAGCAAAGATATAGTAAGAAAAGAGTAGGCACTGAGTAAGAAAACTAACCCTCCCTTCTTGGATGGGGGAGGAGACAGTTACTGCTTGAAGTTAATCTAATCAGTGCTACCATTTTTACCCATTATTTTCTATTACATTTACTATATTTCTATATACGTCTACTTTTATAGTAACATTTTCCTGACAAAGTCAATGCATTAGTATATGTATTTCACCTCTCCAATGCAAAGCTTTAGAATTAGGTATAGCATTATGAAAGAACCACTTCTTCACTAGCAGTCGACAAATACTAAACCACATGGATTCACTTGCACTGTCCCAGCTTCATCAGGCACTGGGAAAGGCCAGTTCTTAGTTAACGGTATTGTGTTGGTTGCCACCAGTTGTCCCAAAAATGACAAGAAGAAAGAAAGAAAACTTGGCACTAGCATCGTCATCTAAGGACAGTAATCTAGAGCATTCTAACAGATTAAGAGTTTTTCCAATATTCTCTTCCATTACACAAATTTTACACACTCCAACAAGCTTGTTTTTTCTTTACCACAAATGAAAGCTGATACTTCCATACTTAGCTTTTTGACAAGGCAGAAAGCAAACCCTTTTGCAGAAAGCAAAGCCAAACATCAATTCTTAAAGGCTCAGGTTATCGCTACTTTTTACATACAGATCAGATAAAGGCAAATTTACTGCTTTTTGAAGAAGTTGAGGGGGGGGAAATCCTCCTTTTTTAAATCTCACAGATACTCGTTCTAATAGCTACTGGCTTAAAGCTTCCATTCAGTACAGAGAGGAGATACCATTTCCACACAGAAGCTCTTCAAAACAAACAAAAACACAACAGAACCAACAATCCACTTTTCCAGGGAGTTAAACTATGCTATAACAATAATCATCAAGAGACAATCACAATTCTCAGTGCTCTCTATTTAAAGCACTGCAAAGCAGTCTCACTAGGCTTGACATAAGTTTTCATCTGAAGCTGTCTACTATAAAGTCTAATGCAAAAAAAAGCACCAAAACCCAGAAAGGGTTACACCACTCAGTTATGTAAATCACAAAGGTTCAAATTTAGATTTATATTTAGTTCGTTAATTCCCACCCAGAGTTCAACTCAGTAAACTGATCTATTTTTAGCTTTTGACTCTTTTGGACATTTCCTTCCTTCATCTGCGTAAATGTGTCACAGCTTCTCAAATGTTTCCCTTTGGCGAGGGAAGGATGCATCTGATTCCAAGCTTAAAAAAAAAAGTTCACACACACACGCGCGCGCTGAGTGGTTATTGTTGGCTGAATTGTACCCTTGTTCTAAGTTAAGCATAGGCAAACTTGATTCCAGTCCTCGCCCTGCACTACAAAAGATTTTGCTCTTTCTGCACTGACAGGTAAAAGCATGTCACAGCTAAACTTGACAAGGATCACCTCTAGCCAAACTATATTTTATCACCTTCAATAAGCAAGCTTGACTTGGCTCTCCTGCCTTGATAATTCAACAGAAAAACAGTAGAATTTTCCCAAAATGGGGACAGAAATGAAGTTCAGTTTTGTAACTTTCTGCTCAGCCACCAAGGCAAGAAATTCAGTCAAGTACATGTCCTAATTTTCCTTCCAAAGGCAGCCTTCCCCTATATTTGGAGAAGCTGGTATTTTTTAAATTATTTATTTAACATACAGCATTAACAAGCCAATGTCCTGATTCCAACCAGGAGGAAGCATGGCAGCACCGCTAGGACCTGGATGTTGTTCTATACCACATCACATTATTTTCCAGGAACAGGGGGAAAGGCTGGGACGGGGTGGTGGAGGGAATGGTCAGGGAGTGTTGGGAATTTCCACAGTGGGTGAGCAATACCATTTCTTTGACTGTCCTTTCTCTTATCTCATTGTTGTTTCCAGTAAATTGTTCTTATCTTAACCCATGACCTTTACCTTTTGTGCCTCCAATTCTCTCCAGTCTGACACAGGGGAGAGGTAGGGGGAAGGAGGAATGAGCAAGTGGCAATTGGTTGCAGTGGTTTCAACAGGAACACTAAACTGGAGAATGCCATTCCTAAACCACAACAGCCAACCAGTAAATTACTAGATAAGCCATTACAGCTAACCTCATCTTTCCATGTCAAAAAGTGCCATTGTCCTAACAAATTTTAGTTTGGCTTGCCTTTGCTGTCCTTACAGGAGCCTGGCTCACATTATACCCTGTCAGTTAAGCAATGCACTGCACTTACTTCTTCTTTGAACTCTGCAAGCTATGGCAAGTTCAAGTCTAACAACTATCCTTAACTGCAGAAAACAAGTACTTGGGGTACACAGAGTGTGACTTTCAGAGGCGTAAAGTACGACCATAAGATACTGCCATAACTATTCCAGTTCCATTCTTTTTAGGACAAATCTGATGTGCAATATGCAACCAAAAGGAACATGCTAACTAACACCAATAAAGCAAATAAATAAATTAAGATAGGGATAAAACCTTCAAGAGGAAATCTTTATTAAAAAAAACCTACAAACAGTAATGACTGTTCACTTTCTTTAGAAAAGAAATCATATCCTATTTTATTACTCTGTAGTAAGAGACAGAGGGAAGCTTCTAAAGATGAGTTTTGACATCTTAAGTCTGATGTTCACCACACTATGCGCTATCAACTTTTGCGCAGAACAGGACAATTGAGTCAATTTATATTTCAATTCACCTTGATATGCTGACAGCTTTCTATTTTTTTTCTGTGCTTTCCACTGTAGATATCTGGAATTCAATAGAAGAATTACAGAAGGCCAAGACATTTCAACCAGAGCCTAAAGTTTTTAGAAGAGGGTGGAGCTTTTTAATGATCACAGAAAATGGTATAATCTTTGCACTCAATGCTACATTGCTCACTATGTCCAAAAGTTAGTGGCATGATAAACACTTGAAACTTGAAGAACTTACTACCTTAATGCTGGTAGAAAATTATATCCAACAGTCAAGACTACACAATGTGTATAGCAAAGTCCACTGTGTAGCATAAGAGGTTACCCAAGTAATATTCAGTATTCAAATACTCTATTTAGTCTAACTCTTGATGTATCCTCCCTTTATTATCTAGGCCAAGTTTTAAGAAATGTCACCTCATTTCTTCCCAACATTTAACATCCATTTGGGCTCTGAAAACAAGCAATCCCCAAGACTTCAAACACTTCTGTTTTCATTAAATCTCAGCAATAACATTTTTCATTGTTTGATGCCTCAAAGTTATTAACCAGCTATGTGACCATTACAAAGCTAGTGACCAAATTAGTAGTATAGTCTTTGACCAAATGCCTTGATAAAGTATCTCATAAGGCTGTAGGTTTCCACAAAATTAACCACAAAAATGCAAGAAATCAGTATAAACCCTGAAAGTTTTGGATTTTGATTCATTCTTTCATGCAATAAGTGAGGTACAGACTAGATAAAAACAAGTAGGTATTTACCATGTCCTTGTGAGCATTATTTGTCAGCAGTATATTTCCCTGTTCATTTTTAGCACTTCGGAAATTTTCTTTCACTGTAACCTCAGATCCTCAGACTCTAATTGCTAAGCAGTCATGTACAAATCTAACCACAAAAATCACTACTGGTTGTTTACACAGTCAGCAGACACCTTGCGAATGTCTATTACTGCTCATACATGCACTAAGACTACAAGAAAACATGAGTAATTAAGCTCCAGGTAGTTTCACAGGTGACTAGAATGCATTGGGATTACTCACAATAGCCCTGTTCAGCTCTTGCTGCCCAGAATACTTTCTCTAACTTTTTATCCAAGAGATTTGTCATGAAAACTCAGTATTTGAAGCTACATGGAATATTTAGTTTGACAGAGTACACATGCACACATATATCTCCATGCACACTGGTAAAACAAAACTTCCTGAATCTCAGACTCATGTTCTGACTCTTACACATGCCAATAATATTTTCCTGACTCTTATAAAAATTTGTAGGAATTACCCAATCACACTGTACTATACATATATTATACTATAAAACATAGCAAACTGCTGACATATTTTGAATGCTGGAAGCCTACACTTTTCTTCCTATACTTTACAACTTGCCTCCTCAACATCTTGGAGAGACAATAAAAGGAATTTTCTCATCTCCCTGTAAAGGTTCCTTTGTCCTCTTAAGGAAAAAAACCACCATAATTACAACGCAGTAATGCTTATTTCTGTTCTTCCGTAAGGTCCAGATTACAAAATATCACACTCAAAAATACCAAAAAGAGGCACAGTTCAGCACTGCTCAGCAGGAAAACCTGTTACATACTTGCAGTTTTTTATTAACCAGTGCTACTGCCATTTATGCGCAGCAGTAACACGGGAGATGAAACAAATTTGACTAAATTATTTCAGAAGACTCCACTCAACAGCCTTGAAAAACAACCCTATTTTTAAATAAATGCACAAAGACAATTAGGCTATTTCAGATGAATTAGAGTAGCTATTTGGCAAAAAAAGTCACTGGAAAGGGTTTTGCATCTTTAAAGCACAGTCTTGTCACTTGTGCTGTTTGGTGAAACTTTGCGGACACAATTCATTTATGACCCTCCTCTTTGTGTATCAATACAACAACCTACTCTAGAGGCTGAAAATCAGATGCTTTAATGTGCCATAGTGTCTACTGCTAAAAGCACTTGAGTTGTTCCCTGTCATTTCAATTCCTCCTACTCACTACTGGATAAGTGATCTGTTTTCTCAAAACAGCAGTATCCTTCCTGAAAGAATATGACTCAGCTTTGCAGATCATCAGTATTACTTCACCGGTAGTCTACTTTTTGATTTCACCGCACCAAGAAAAAATCTTAAGTTAAACAAAGATCCCTCTCCAAAACAAGCAAATTTCTTTATAAGAAGAACCAAATAGATTTTAGTCATTTACCCATTTTACTTAGATTCAAATTGCCTGCTACGACGTTTGTGTTTTGGTCTGTTTGGTTTTTTTACCTAGTAGACTTTTCGGGTTTTTTAAGATTAAACTTGGTTCTCAACAACATCAAGCAGAAAAACTTCTCTTTGTTCTATTTAAAATCATCACCCACTTTCAGATAAACACCCTTCAACCATCACTGCATTTCCAAAGCTTCAAAACGTCTTTATTATTTTAACTTTGGCTGACCACGAACAGTTATTTTAGTTATCTCACCTCCTTCAAGCTGCAGACCAAAAATCACTCTGCAGTTTCACCCTATTAATAAACTGACATAAGAGTGTGCATCTAAACACACCTATTTTTTGACAAGAGAAGAGAAAAATTAATATTTTTGCTTTATATTGGGTAAGAGAAATCTTTCCAGCCTTTCTCCAGATTTTATTCACCTAGACAGTGATTTTACATGCAAAAGCTCTTGGAAGTCACATGATATTTCAGGTTGAAATTCATACCTGTTTCTGCTACATCACTGTGGGGCACACTTAACTGGGAAGAAACCACTTCTTTAAAAAATATTTACTACCCACCTAGTCTACACAGTGACTGAGCTCCGCATTTAATGAAAGCCTCAGCTGCACCAAGTCTATTCTTACTTTTGTCAGCTTCTTTCTGAGCACATCTGCACTTCATACCAGCTAAAACATACTCCTTCCAAGAATGGATCTGGCTTTTCTCTAACTCCCATTTACCTTCCCCTCCAAATGTGTATTTAGTTTATCAACTGTCAATTATCACAGATAGCTGTCCCCTCTTAGAAATATTCAGGACTTCTGCCTCCAATTGTTTCAAACATACCCTAACCTCTAACTTTCTCTATCCTTGGCTATCCCCAGAAAAGTCTGTCTATTTCACACCAAGCTAAGTTACACAACAGCTGCTGCATTTCACACTGAAGCTCTCCATCCTGTTCTTCATTGTTCCAGGGAACATCCATCCAACAACGCTATTCCCAAAGTAACTTCCCCACTGTAACTTCATTGTTTCTGTAGTTATTTTTGCTCTGCATATGCACATCAGCAATTATCAAGTTGTGACATTTTTCTATAATGTTTTTCAAAACAACAATTACATACATACACTCCCCATCCCACTTTAACCATCTTATTGAAATGGATACTTCTGGAATTGAATCAGAACTTCACAACAGGACCCATTTCTTGCTCAGTCCAGGTCAAACGGCACTAATGACAGCAACACTGCTGCAACTTTCTTACTTTCTAAAGCAACTCAAAGGACAAACTAACAGATCCTTGAAAAGTTGACATAACTTTGTAAATTTTTTGTGGTGTTTACTTTTTTAAATAGAAATACTGTCATCACTCTAAGCTGCATGAAAGAATGGACAAGTTGTGTCATACTTTAAAAACTCTGCATGCTCACCACTTCTTAAAACTCCATAACACCCCTAAGTTCCTGACAGCCACAGGGACAAGAAACAATCCTTGCGGAGGACAGCATGGAGCTATCATATGGGGTACCACCAGTGCTGCCTGCCAAAATTTCACTTTTGGCTTCACGACTAGATTGTTTTTGTTAAGACGCTTGTCACTACTCTGTAGCTACTCTGTCACACCAATCATCATTTCACAACACTCACTAATACTTCCTATAAAGTCTCAACTACTCAAGCAATTATCAGCCTAGGCTGCTATAGCCAGACTTGGTAAACCCGGATTGATTCAAGTCTTAAGTCCCTAGTACTTGCAGAAGTCTTCAAATGTCCATAATCACAACAAATCTCAGCATCCCATTTTCCTAAAATACTCACAATAAACATTTTGGTACCTATACACACGTATCTCAAAACAAAATTTTAAATTCTCTTATCATTAAGCTTACATTAAGTAAAACTTACAGAAGCAGGTTACACTAAGTGTATAATATTAGAACCAGGTGCTATTCAAAGCTATTCTGGCTACACCTCTGGAGAGGTAGCACACTGAACTCTCTACTTGGGACATCTATCTCCTCCAGACCTGGGTTTATCTTGCAGACTTACTTCTCTTCGTAAGAAAGCACTGCTGCCACCTCTGTAGATTAGGTTTTAGATGGAAAATACTCCACTTTTTTATTTTCCCAGACCAAGGGATGAATTATGATAAACAGTTCTATACAGATTTGACCTGGCAAAGCTTGGGCAGTTTTTTACCCTACTGAAGAGACTTTTGGGGCCTCTTGTTTTTCCTTTCTTTTTCAAACACCCTCCAAAGTTTGGTGCCTGCCCATTGCTCAGTAGGTAAATTACGTTCCTTCTAGGAATGTGGCAAGTGTTCACATAAACCAGTAGTGACAACACAAATCTCAATGGTTTTGAAAACTGTGTCCTTTGTCCATACGTGAATGAAGCTACTGCACAGTTTGCAGAAGCCACTCGTACAAAATATATCTTACAGGAAATAACTACATTCACTTTCATCTAAAAACTGTGAAGAGTTATGAGTTGATAACCTGGGTTGTTTTTTTGCCACGACGACTTATCAGACTCATTTATAAAGGCACTTGCTATACTGTCTAGCCAGGAGCTAACTAAAGTGCTTATGAGCTTTTCTCTCTGCATCCTTTTGTACTCAAAGCGTTCTCCATCATCCCAGAAGGATTAGTTTAATTGCTAAATGTTCAATTAATGTCTTTTTTTAGATGAAAAAAGTTTTATTCTTTATGCCTAAACCCAAAATTCATTAACTTGCACTAGCAAAAATTCTTTGGTTTGGAGGACACTGTTATAATAGCACAATTTAAACTTAAGAGACAGTCCTCATTCTTGCATCCTAAAAATGTCAGTTGACAGTTTCCTTCCCAAAGTATTGAGGACTGAAAGTTGCAAAGATGAAGACTAAAGCAACAACCACCAAACAAAATCTCTGTATGGCTGCTGCCCTGTAAGCCTGACTTGATGGCACTCCCTCAAATTCAACTTTGCTCATGTTAGAGGTTTTTAGACATTTAAATATATAGAAACTTAAGTTAGAATATATTTTGAAAAGTTTTATCTCAATACCTTTTCATAAAGCATAGATCTTGTATACTTAACACATGTATTAACATCTCTCTACTCCGCCATTTAGATTCTGCACCACTCAACTCTGCTTCTTAGCAGTTTTACTTTTAATCCTGCCATGAAGAAGGTGACAGATCTAACAACGTGTTTTTGTCTTTTCAACTTCAAATAATGAAATTTAGATACCAAATAGGTAACGGAAAGTAAGCTGCCTCAATATCTTCCAATTCCAAAAGGAATTCCTCATTTATATTCAAGACACACAATCTTCATGTGTTCATACTACTACCTCACTTCCAATTCAGCTGCTTTCTTCACATTTCAATTGAAACTTATTTCCACAACAACTCAAGAGTGAGTTTACATTTACATAACCAAAGTGAAAACTGGAAATGCACACATTTCAAGTGATGTGAACCTAGCTGCTGTTCGATACCCTAACAAAACATTTTCCAAATAATGGAACTCCATTATCCAGGCTACTTTAATTCTACTTCAGGCTTAGTCTTACAAGAGGACAGGAGGAAAGCCAGTAACCCCACTTGGCAGCTCAACTGACCAATTTAACTAAACTAGAATTAGAACTTATTGTTTAGGCAGGTTTTTTGTTGTTGAGTTTGGTTGGGGTTTTTTTCTTTCTGGAAAACACTGGAACATTTTTACTCTTTTTCTCTTTTAAGTAACAGCTACAGCTTGATGATATTCTCTGCAAGTGACAGGAAAAAGGAAGCATTTGTCATTGTAAATCCTATAGAGAGAAAAATATTTTGTCTGCTCCTATATACCAAACAAACTTTTTTCCTTGTTCATTGATCACTGAACCCACTACGTTTCGCTGAGAAAAAAAAAAAGCGCCTCCTGCTCAAACAAAGAGGAGCACTAGAGATCTCTTAGCAGACCTTTTCTTATAAAACAGTGTATCATGTACAGAGACAGAATTCAAAGAACTCTTCCCAATACCAAACACCCACAACAGATGCCAGAACATTTTCCAGCATATGTCAAAGCCCAGGCTGAAACAGACAACCTCACAAGTAAATCTGGAAATGAGAATGCCAATTGTTAAAGACGCTCTAAGAGTTTTTTGATAAGCATTTGACACGTCCTTCTGCTAATTTAAGATTTTCAGTTGCTGCAAGACTAAGCTTAATACAACTTCTCCATTATCAGAAATTCTCAGCATCAGAAGTCATCACTGCACCACTTATGAGTTTATCAACTCTATACCCACACACAAATGTGGAAGTTGACTATTAATATAACTGCCAGGGTCTTCCAAAACTGCAAGATTACTACACAAGTACCCATTTGTAACTACTGTGTGCAAGTCTACTGTTGTAATCTGTCATTTTGCTTTCAACGGGATTTTTTCCTGAGAACAATAAAGCTCAGTCCTTCTTCCAAGATGAAATCCAACAAGGCCAGCATCTTGACTCGTCAAGGAGCTTCACATTCACTGCCGTCAGTGAAACAGGTTGCCTTGGGAGCACCAAGCCCTCCAGAGCAGACACAGCCCCCTATTCGGATCCTCTGTCCACAGAAAGGCAGCTCCGAGCCCTCTTTCAGGGATGTCTGCTGCAAATCACACCTCCTCCTTCGCTCCGAACAGCATGCACCGACCGCGAGCAGCACTGATTACGCCGTTTCCCACTTCCCTCACGGACTTCCCTTAAAAACCCAATGAACACTGCTTTTACTACTATTATTACTACTGCCATCATTATTATTTTTCAGATACGAAATCGGCCACGGCCCTCATCTTTCCAGCGGTGAGTCTGCATTTTCCTTGTTCGCCGCTCCTTTTTAGACATCCCAACGGAGCAAACGCCCAGCCCTGCTGCCCCGCCCGGGAGCGGTGGCCGGGGGTGCCCGGGGGGGGCGCGGAGCCGCCGGCGGAGCGGAGCGGAGCGAGGGGAGGAGCTGCTGCCGCTCGGGGGAGGGCAGCCGGCACCGGGGGGAGGCTCCGCTGCCGCCACCGCCGCCCAGGCTGCCGGCAGGGCTCCGTCCCCGTTGGCGCTTCGTCTGGCCCGGGCAGTCCAGCCTTGCCCTCCCGTCCGCGCCGCTATGCCCCGGGGACACCGTCGGGGCGGCGGGGGCAGCCGCCCTGCCCGCCCGGTTGTGTGCAAACAGTAAACACCGAGGGAAAAGGCGCCCTCCATTTTTTTTATTTTTTTTTTTTTATCCCGGCAGCCTGTCAACAGGCTCCCCCCCCTCTTCCCCTCCCGATCCTCCGCACCGAGCCCGGCTTCCCAGCCCGGCTTCCCAGCCCGGCAGCGCCCGAGAGCCGCTGCTGCCCCGCCTCAGCCAAGGCAGGGACACCTCTTAAAGTGGGCTTCGTTTTTTGTCCGCCTCTTTCCCTTCTTACTGTAACATCCGCTCTCCACGCTGCCCTCTCTCAGTCCTGCCCTGGGCCGCCACCCAGCAGCACGGCACTGGCGGAGCGCTGCCTTTTATAGCGGTGTCATCCCCGCCTGCCTCCTCGGGGGACCCGGCCGGCTCAGCCCGCGCCCCGCAGCCCCGCTCACCCTTTTCGCCCTCCCGACACCCTGGACTGCAGGACCCGAGGGGGTCCTCCGCCCGCAACCCCCGGCGGGACATTTTCGGGGGGCTCGGGTCCGCCTGGCGCTGCCTAGTGCCGCCCGGTCCCCGTAACGCGCCCGCTATCGGGCCGGCATCGGAGGCAGAGTCGCACCTGTCACCGGCGACACCGCCCCGGGGCAGCATCAGCCCCGCACCCTCCCGGCCGGGCCGCCGCACTCGTTTTCACGCCTCGGTTCTCCCGGCGACGGTGGCGTCCCGCCCGCGAGTTGTTGTGCCCGAACCTAAGCCCCGCTGTCCCCGGCACGGGATGGAGGAGGCCAGGCTCTCTTCCCTGCCGCCGCCCCGAGGAAGAGCGGCGGCGGGGGCGCCCCGCACGGACGGGCAATGCCGAGGCGGCCCCGCCGGAGAGGGGCGGGCGAGCCTTCCCCGAGGCCACCTGACAAAGCCGGCTGCCCTCGCCTCCTCTCGCGGCTCCGCGGGGGAGACGTCGCTTCCCCAGGGCCACCTTTCGCCGCCACCTCCAGCCGAGGCCTCGCGGGCCCTGCCTTCTCACTCCCCCGGGACAGGACCGCACTCACCGGATCGGAAGAACGCCGCGATGTCCGCCGAGTCCTTGGCCGCCTCCTCGGCCCCTTCCCCCGCGCCGCTGCCGGCCGTGGTGGCGGCGGAGGTGGCGGTAGCGGCGCTGCTCATGGCTGCTCCTGCTCCTGCTCCTGCTGCTGCTGCTGCTGCTGCTGCGTGTGCCGGCGGCGGTGGCTCCTCCGGGCGAAACCCACCGCTGACCCCGCCGCCCCCTCCGCGGGTCCCGGCTTCACCTCCGGGCGGGAGCGGCCGTCAGGGCGGCAGCCGGAGCGGGCGAGCGATGCGGGGCGGCGGCGGGCGGCCGCAGCGAGCGTAGGGACATGAAGGTATGTGCGGAATGGCAGCTCCAGGAGCGCCCACCCCCCGCAGCCACCTAGGAGGCGGCGTGTGCATGCAGGGAGTCCGGGCGGGCGGGCGGGCGGCAGCCGGAACGCAGACAATCGCAGGAGGAGGAGGAGGAGGAGGGCGACGACGACGACGGCATGGGAAGGGCCAGCGGTTCGCGCAGCCAGCAGCCGGTGGGCGGAGAAAGAAGGAATGTTTCCAGCCTTTTTTTTATTTTCCTTTTTTTCTTTCTTTTTTTTTTTTTTTTTTTTTTGTGAGGGAGCGAGGAGCGATCTGGAGGAGCCGCAGCTGCGCTAGCCGCCGTAGTGCCGGTGGCCGCAGCAACCGCCGTCCTCCATCTTGCCTGGGAGGAGGAGGAGGAGGAGGAGGGTGGGAAGGGGGAGTCGGGAAAGGAAGCGAGTCCCCGCCCGAGGAACAAGGGCGGTGGAGCCGGGGGGGGAGCTCGGGAATCTCCGGGTGCGTCCGGCACCGGTCGGGATGGGGCGGGGCTGGGCGGGGCAGGTCGGCGGCGCTCCCGGCGAGCTCGCCCCGGACCGGCGGGGGTGGCTGTGCGGCGGGGTGGCCGGGGAGGTCCCTGCGGACAGTGCCCGACGGCTCCCGGAGCGAGCGCTGGCCGGGAGCTCTGTGTTTGTTGCTCGGGCTTTGATTGTTTCTCTCTCTCTCTCTTTTTTTTTTTTTTTTATTTTTAAAATTTTAGCTGCTTCCGACTGGCTTTCGCCCTCCTGCCGGCTCTCTGGTGTGCGGCGGCCGGGCCGGCGTTCCTCAAAGAACCCAGTCCGTGCGGCCCAAGGCGCGGCGGGAGCGTGGGAAGCGCGCCCTGCTCCTGGCTGTCGCTCCCCGGGAGGGTCCCCCCGCCGCCCAGGGGTCGTGCTCGGCAAGAGCTCTCCTGCCCGGGGCTCCGGAGGAGGCTGGCTAACCTCTCCAAGGGAAAGGGGAAAAGGGGTACGCAAATTCTTCGGAAAGGTGCCTTCAAAAGGCATCCGTTATACTGCTGTCTGCGTTACGGGAATTTTTATCTCCGTGCTCACCGGGGCACTTCAAAATGTACTGTGCTGTGGGCCGGTTCAATTAATATAAAATAAGCAGACAGCTCATGACGGGGAGCGCAGTTGGATGTCGCTTAAGATGCGTCCCACCACCGCCTTGCACCTCATGTTAAGCTGCCAGTGTAAGTTTTCGCCCAGGTAAGGTTGAAGAGAGGTAGCAAAGCAGGAATCTTAGCAATTGCACAAATTAATGAAGCTGAGTAACCCGTCTCAAATGCTCGTGGTAAGTAGTAAATTAGTAACACACTTGAAACTCAAAAGTTCAGCTTCAGGTATTAAACACTTGAACCTCTGATAAGTGTTAAAAGCAAGAGATATTCTTAGAACATCTGGGAATATCAAGAGATATTCCTAGAACACCCTGAGTAGGAAGGGACCCACAAAGATCATCCTGGCCCTGCACAGGACCACCCCAAGAATTACATCATGTGCCTGAGAACTCCTTGAACTCTTCAGACTTGGCACTGTGATGACTTCCCTGTGGAGCCTGCTCCAGTGCCCAACCACCCTCTGGGTAAAGAAACTTCACCTAATACCCAACCTAAACCTCCCCTGACACAGCTTCATGTCACTGCCTCAAGTCCTAAGGGAACCCTTAGGGGTTCTGTTGGTTTATCACGGTCAGATGATGGGAAGTCATCTGCAAAGTTCCCAAGGTTTGTATTTATCTGAAGTTGCATAGCTTGATGAAAAAGCTTTTGTGCAATTATGTCTGCCCTAATTTCTTTTACAGAGAAAAGATTAGTTTGACTGAAAAGATTGTTTTATTTTTTTAATGTTTTTCTTTCAGGCAGCAGGCCTGAAAGAGTTCCAAATTAGCATCCCACTGGCAGAAATGGTTGCAACGTGAATTCCTTTCTAGCTGGCCTAGCACCATCCACTTAGCAAAAACATGAATGGGACAAATGCTGCTGTTTCCTAGCAAGCAGTGAGTTGACCTGGGAGTAGGCATAGAATACTGTATATCCACAGGAAAAAAAAAAAACCTGCATAAGAATGTAAGAAAAGTTGATAAGTGCATGAGAAAAGTTAATATAAAGAGTAAAGAAAAAATAGGAATCTCCATAATTTGATCTTTCATTGGCTGCAGAGCAAGAAGTGCTTGATATTACTTGTTTTCTGAATTTGAAATAAGACTTTCATATGCTGTGCAACACTGGAAAAAGCTTTAGAAAGCTGTTCTTCAGTTACTGAAACTAAGACACTGTCTGTTTCCAACTAATTGCTCATCCAGCATACTGTACAAATTTTAAGTGGGTGCCAAAAGGTCAGGGTTCATTTGAACAATTTTGAAAGCCGTATGACTCAAGTTTATCCCTTCCTTTGACCCCTCCATCTGCTGAATTGCAAGAGACTCTGGATTTGGGGTTTTTTCCAACACATGGGTGCCCTGAGCCATGTACACCACTACAGGAGCCTTTCATCACTGTGAAAGTGATTGAGAGCATCTAGTTGTACTTTGAGCTCTTCATCATCAACAAAGGTGGCCCTTACAGAAAATCTTCCAAGAGCCAAATATGCTCATAGCCTTTGCATAAGGATTATGGCAATATATGGTGTTCATGCTAATGTTCGGGATGCAATATTTACTGAAGGGTAAGTTAAAAGAAAGAGACAAAGATAGGAAAATGACATTATGATTCTCTAATAAAGCAAGGATTTAATTCATAGTTATCCACCTTAATATCAAACACTACATTTAATATTTTGACACTAGGAAATTAAGTTTCTTAATCTGGTTCTTCTTGATCGTTTTAGGCTTGAAACTAAACCAAACAAACTTGGTATGATTTGTCTATGTGGAGAGCACTGCACATTGAAAAGTTGTGTAAATTTGGCTCCTCTGGAAGCTTGTCATTAAGGCAATAGCTCTGTTCTCCATCCTCAGCTCCTACTTTGCTTGTCTCATTTTTTGTCAGCCTGCAAGTGGTTTTGTACCAATCGGAATGGTAAATGCAGGAAAGGTAAAAATATTCATCATGTAAAAGTTACTTTAGGGGTGCTGTGACATGCGAAATATCAATAGCATTGAGACCAAGATTCAAATTAGGGTTTATTTAAATTGTATACTAGGAGTTTTAAAACCTGATAATGTTTAATTTCTGTACTTTTATATATCTATACACACATATAAAAGATATATATGTATATAAAAGATGTACATGTGTATATATATATAAAAGCATTTAATTTTCTGTAAGCAAATTGTTCAAAAATATTTAAACCCCAGTAAAATAAATGCCCAAAGAGAAGTGTTGTTTCATTTGAATGTTCTTTATTTTTGTTTGTGTAGTGTCTTACTCTGGTTGGATGGTCACTCTAAAATCAGTCTGCCAATGCACAAAAACTTTTGTTCCTGTCAAAGAGGTGTCATGTGAGGGAAGAAGCTTGCCCAGTGCCTAGCCTTCTGTATCCAGGCTGAGAAGTGTCACATGTCACTTCATGTTTCATCCCTGAAGGAATTTGTGGACTTGATACTGCTTGAGTTCTTTTCCTGCAGTGTTTGCTGCCCACTTAATCAAGAAAACAAAAAAAAATCCAAGATTCCCACATTTCTACAAGCCATTAAAGAAAGCAGGGCAAGCTTGATTTAAAAATCACTGATATTTACAAGCTTTCAGGAGAAGTAAACTAGAAACTCATCATTTTGGACAAACTGCGAGACAGGAGATGATACTGACCTGGGGCCACCAATCTGAGTTGTCTCCTTGCTTAGAACTAAGAGAGAATTCAATTATGAAAAAATAACCAAAAAAACCAAATCCAAAAAACCCAAACCAATTACAAAACCCACTCAACAACTAGATCTTTGCAATAGAGTTTTCTTCTTGTAATTGTTTATAAGCTTCACTATTCATTTCACTAATGGAAACACAGAACGTAAAAGGTAGTGTGAAGACAAGACTTTCATGTGGAAAACGCTTTAGGGGAAAATGCACACGGACCTCAGTCTAGCCAGCCTGTAAGAGCTGCTTCTTATAAATGTTATTTTTCTGCAGCAGGCTTTTGGGGGACTTCTATCTATAAAACGCAGCATAAGCACTTACAGTAAGTAGTAGAGGAGACCATACCAGGTGCTACTGTCCTTTTAAGATGACAAGGCTTCTTTCAAGTTTGCAGCAGTAAAGGAAAGCAATCAAAGTTATTAATGTGTACCACCTCCAAGTTGCTATCTGATTTCTGATCTAAATGGTGCTTCTGTTATAGCAACATTTGTCAATTTCAAATTATTCTTCAAGCACACTGTGCATCTCTTTTATCTGTAGACTAGCACTGAGGCATTTTCCAGCTGTTACCATTATTATTGCCCTCTTTTCCACAGAAGCATCCATGTGTTTTTGAAAAGTTGTTTTGCACGGTTTTAAGCCTATGTGCTCCACTTCCTTATGCTATAAAACCAAGTTCTTGTTTCGTTGTATGAGTTCTGGCAGCTTTTCGAACCCTGCCTCTTCATTGTTTCTTCTACTTTTCTGCAAAACTAATTTATTTTTTTAGTATCTGATTGCAGATGACCTACCTGTCACCTATGTAAAATATTGCCAATCTAACTGAAAATATTTTCTCCTTACTTCTCCTGGTAAGACCTCCCACATACAAGCTTAAGAAGTGGGCCTACGGAAGTCTCATGAGGTTTAACAAGACCAAGCGCAGGGTGCTGCTGGTCAGTATCAATACAGGCCGGGGCATGAACAGATCAAGAGCAGCTCTGCCAAGAAGGACTTGGGGGTGCTGGTGGATGAGAGGCTGGACATGAGCCAGCAACGTGCACTTGCAGCCCAGAAAACCAATTGTGTCCTGGGCTCCATCAAAAGCAGAGTGGTCAGCAGGTCGAGGAAGGGGATTCTGTCCCTCTACTCTGCTCTGGTGAGACCCCACCTGGAGTGCTGCATCTAGCTCTGGGGTCCTCCACGCAGGAAAGACATGAACCTATATGAACCTACTGGAGTGACTCCGGAGTAGAGCCACCAAGATGATTAGAGGGATGGAACACTTTTCCTATGAGGACAGGCTGAGGGAATTGTGTTTGTTAGCCTGCAAAGGAGAAGGCTTCAGGGTGACTAACTGTGGCCTTCCAGTACCTGAAGGGAGCCCACAAGAATGACGGAGACAGACTGCTTACAAGAGCATGTAGTAATAGGACAAGGGGAAATGGTTTCAAACTTCACCAAGAGTAGGTTTAGATTAGATAGTAGGAAGAAATTCTTTACAGGGAGGGTGGTGAGGCAGTGGAACAGGTTGTCCAGTGAAGTTGTGTATACCCCAGCCCTAGAAGTCCTTATGGTCAGGTTGGATGAAGCTCTGAACAGCCTGGTCTAGTGGATGGTGTTTCTGCCCAAGGCAGAGGGGTTAGAACTAGATGATATTCAAGGTCCCCTTCCAACCCAAACCATTCTATAATTCTATGATTCTTACATTTCCTTATAATCTTAAAGCAGCACCTCCAGCACACACCAGGACATAACATTTCACTCTTAGGACCTGAAAGGGGACATTTAATACACTTAAGTCAAAAACTGTAAAGAGACAGTGTTTGGTGGTAACTACAACTAAAGTTTTACTACATATGTGGTCATGACTGTCAAATCTTAAGCAAAGAATCAAGCAGCTTTTTAATAGCCTACAGACCAACTTGTGTGTTTTTGCATATCACTTACCAAAAATACTAACTGTCCTGATTTTATTTATAACCAAACATTTTTTTTAAATTATCACCATTTTAATGATGTGATATCTATAAAAATTCAGCTCCCAGTTCTGCTTTGTGGCATGTACTGACTTATCAATGTCAAGGACACTTATGTGTAGAAATTATACGAGACAGCTGATGTTTTATAGACTATTGGTGGTCTATATGCCATCTGTTGACTAACTTCACCCTAACAAAAGTGTTGGTTTTTCCGTTTACACTTAGGCACTCATAATTCTACATTATTGGACAATTATTGGTGGCTGAGCCACTCGACTGAATCTCAGACAAATCATCCCACTGCCTCTGCTATCCGGGTTTTCAGAAATGCTTGTTGTCTCCATCGGGAACTATGCAAGCACATAAATGGACACAGAATGAACACCCTAATTTCAGGTTTCCTATCGCTATCATTAACATTGATATCATACTGGACTTTCAAAGAGTATTTTCCGATTTGTCCAAGGTTTTCTGGGCAGAAATATGTGCAGTGCTTCAGAGGCTTTCTGCAAAAATTGAACTTACTGTGCCTGGCTGAAAACAACGTGCGCATTCATTACACGATCACAGCCTAGATGGAACAAATCCAGAAATCCTAATAGTAGGACAATGCATGCTAAAGCCTCTGTGAGTGATTCATTCCTCTTTTTTTCAATCAGTTATTCTCTGGATGGTATGACCTCTTATCCTGCTTTTAAAAAACTTTCCTTTAGATATTCTGCAGTGTGCTCCTCACTCTACAACAGATCAAATTACATATTCTTGGTCATTTTGCATTGTCATTCCTGAATTTTTGAAGACCCTGCTCTGATAAGGGTATGGTTCCAGGCAACTAAAGAAGAGAGACATGATTTTTTTTTCCCCTGGGTTCATCTTAACTGATGAGGAGTTAAATACATCTCCTCCATCTTTTTCTTTAGTATTAAGAGCATTTTAGGGAAAAAAAGTTCAGGAGAAAAATTCAGCATTTTCCTTTTCTTGCTCAGTTCCACCTTCTACTGTTTCACATGTTAATCCTTACAAGGAAAATCATCTGTTTTGAAGTCTTTGTAAGTTTAAGTTAAGAAGTTGGGCTCCAACAATCTAGATCAACTGAAATAATGAACTGTTCACATGACTAGCTTCAAATCAAAAGTTGTAGCACAGTTTTTGCTTACACTTCAGAAAGTATAAAGAGCTTAATGCTGTACATATTTCCTTCTTAGACTTCCAGAATCTTTCTTTCCTAGTTTTGGCTCTTTATACTAAGCAATTGAACGGTGCAGCCTACTCAGTGGCTTGTGTCATGTCATATTATTCCCCTTGTTCTGAATGTACTATACTCCCAAACGCCTCTGTGTACAAACCATGTTAAGCCCTAAAGGAAAGCTTCTATATCAAGCCTGGCATCGTTCATAGATTGCCCACTCCTTGCTCCTGTTCAAATGTTACAGACTTAAAGGCTGCCAACAGCAAGGTGGGCCTCTATCAAGCTTATATTTCAACAATTATGCTATCAACAATCTGTGTGTATAATTACTACTGGACAGTATTCCAACTTGAGGACATTTTACGTATTGAAGGCATCAATGATATCTTATTTGATCATGATATACAGGCAACTTGTGTCAGAACAGTTTCTGCCCTTCATGCCAAAAAGGCGCTAGCATGTCCACAGAAAACAAAAATGCACCATACACATAGAAAAAATGTACCATATGTATCTTTAAACAAAGACCACTGTTTTGTATCATCACAATGGAAACCCAGAAAAATAGGTCACCAGTTAAGCTAAGCTACTACGCTAGTGATTGCCAATAGATTAGCAGACAGCCTTACATTATGTCACTTATTTATACCAAGCATTTGTATCCTTACTACATTTATGAGAAAACTTTTCACTTAGTATCAAAGTGGTGTTAAGTCCAGTTGACAATTTTCCTTCTGCCTTAACAGTAATAGTCTGTTAATTGTACTGGCTTGGCTACAATTATTTGTCAAAATAGTGTTCAAGAATTGGCACAGAGCAGCACAGAGCCATGTGCAAATTATAATTGTAATTTATGAGCCTAGACAAAGTGAAAAGTCAATCAAAAGTGAAGCTTAAAACAAATGTCCTGTTTCAAGAGTTACCCAGAAGAGGGCATTTAAATCAGCTCCACTGCTTGTGTGCTATTATGCATGTAACTTCATCTGCAGGCTGGTTTAGAGTTGCCCAGATTGGAAAGCATCTTGGATGCCTATGTCTGTATCACTCCTGTCAATCAATATCTTGTAACAGGGATTGAAGAAATTTGAGTAATTGCTTATGCAACAAACAAACCAAAAATGCATAGTTCCTTTTCTATACGGAGAATTGAATTGCAGTTTGAATAATTTAAATATGACAGTTTTTAAAAAATGTTTATAACACTTTTGCATCCAGTGCTAGGGAGTGAGCCTTGATGTTATTTGTGACATTGTTTAGTCTTAAAATTAATTTTGTGAGGGTGCACAGCCATGAATTGCTAGCCTTGCCTTCTTCCAGGAGTTGCTGCAATGAGAAAGAACTGACCAACGTGGAACACAGTTTCCTAGTGTTTCCTTTGCTCATAATCAGGAAGTCAAATTCCTTGCCACGCCTGGGAAGCCACTTGGCTGTCAGCAGCAAAAGAGCAGCAGCTGCAGCATTGCTCTGTGGATAGAGGGCAGTAAACAAATTTGGTTTATTTTTTTTCTATCTTCTCCAATTTTTCAATTATAAGACAAGTCCTCTTTTGTTTCCCTTCATCCTGCTCGGTATATCCCTTTTTCTCCATTATACTGCGGTAAGTAAATTGAGCAAAAGGCAAATGTTGCCAGCATTTTGCTCCTCAAGTGCTTGCTTTCTTCTCTTTTCTATTTAGTAGCTAATTTCATGGGCAGCCCCAATTTCCTACTTTTAATTAAACAGACTTGAAGTGGAAGTGTTTGGCACGACAGTGGTAAGGTTTTGGTATTGACCCTGAAGGGTCTCCAGCACATAGTGTTACTGGCATGTTAACCCCAGCTGGAGCCAGCTGCTTCCTAAGATGTTCAGCAATTGGGAGACCATTCAGGACCTGAGGAGTCACTTGGTGTTCCACATTCCCTCCAAGGTCTCAGCTGCTGTTTCTAAAGACAGAAACACAGAAGGACTTCAGCTTCCAAGTCTTTCTAGTTTGTAGCCTCTTTGCCAATACTCGTATGTGAGACTGAAGACATCAACTGTGCACCCTTGCATTCTGAAATAAAGGGCTGTTTAGTTTGTACACGAAGCAAGTTTACAGATCACATGCCCAGCATGGCTTATGCTGTATCCCTACCTCCCAATCCTGACAGAGGAGAAGCATATAATGTGGGATATTCACTTGGCAGAACTCCCAGGAAATGCCTACAAACTTCTGGATCTTAGCATAATTGTAGGACACCAGCTATTTTTGCATTTTGCTAAAATGATTCTGCCCCTTTTGTGCAGATTAATAACCCAAAATAATCCTTTACAGGTAAAAAGTTATATCCAGTCATTACAGTTGTCACTGTTAGTAGACTTGAAGTTTCACCAATGGTCTCATTCATGTCAATCAGAGGTGGGAAATGGCTTTTTGACCTTGAATCTCTAGCTATAGAGCAGCCAGATCAGGAGCATGTGGGATGCCATAGATACACTTCATACATACATTTCAGATCATTTATTAAGCAAATGTTTAAAGTTTTTACCTAAGTCCTAAAATTTCAATTATCAATAATTCTTAGTAACCGGTTTCACATTAGATCTCAGGAAACAACGATTTGAAATTTTGTGATTCAAATTATGTGCCTAAATTTCTTTCCTATTTACTGCTTTCACCTAACAGAAGTATTTCCTACATGACACCAACAAATTCTATTGGTCCAGATTTTCTCCTAGACTTAGACACTTGCCTAATAGGTTTGGAAATTTTCAGAGAATTTAAGAAGGTTTTGATTTGTCATTACTGCAAGGGTTTTACGAAGGTGCCTTCCATGGGAACTACAGCATGTAGCACAGCTCATGTGATGACTTGTCTTCGCATCATGCAGGGAAGATTAGGACCAAATTGTGTCCTCTAGCCAAATATGAAATTTTAGTATCTTCATCACACCACTGAAATTGCACGAGAACCATTTAATTATAAAAGCATCGTCTCCTTGCTTGGATGTATTTCAGCTACATGTCATTTCAAGTTCTATCTGCTCATTTGGGACTTTCTTCATAGACTGATTGCTGGGCTGACCCATGAATCAATACCACTGCTATCACAACATGCCCCTACGTTTTGCTAGAAAAAAGCTATTCTTTTTGAGCTTACTGAAGTACATACCGCATTTAGTCACTTTTCTAGCATTCCATTTGTGTCGATTGTTGGAATTTCATTACTTTGTTACTGTCTATTTCTGCTGTTGTTTGCAGTGACTAACTTCTAAGCTTCTGTAATAGTTAAATGCTAGGCCTAACAACAATGCGATACAAAAACTTCTGTTATGTTACAAGAGAGGAGCAAATCCAGTCAGCCATCTTGGGGGGTAGAACTAGTTTTATTAAAGTTTTAGTTCACATACAAGTAATAATTTCTGAGTTAATTTATTGTCCTTCTTAGTAGGGTAAATATCAAAAGATATTGCACGGGTCTGACAAATCTATTATACCATAAAAATATTTTCTTTCTTATGAATGAAGATAATGTTAGGCTGTAAGAATCTAGCATTGCAAGACCTTCAGGAGAAGATCTACCATGATCTTATTTTCAGCAGCAAATGTCACTTGACTAACTAGAGAACAGATGAACTTTTATGATAGAATTGCAGTACAGTGTACTTTAGTTACCTTAGTCATTAATTACTTTATTTATAAGTCACTGGTTTAACTTTTGTCATATTTCATAGCATGCAAGGAAGTAATCATGTGGCTTTATCCTTTTGAGGTGAAATATAGTGTATTTTAAATCATTTCACTCTATACTAACATGTATTATGTGTATTATAACTGCTCACAAGCTCTCAATTTCTGTGCTTCACTATGGGTTGAATTTTTCACTGTGATATCTTGTGCTATATTTGATAAATATAACTACTATTTAACACAACTATTCTGTTTAAAAACTGTTATATATAACATTTAAAGATGGAAATACTTATACTGACTCTTCAAAATATCTGCTGGGTTTTTTAGGAGCTTTCCCTAAATAAGGTATCAAGACCAACAATGAAGGATTCAAAATAATTTTCTATATTTGTTAATGAGAATTTGTATGCAAGGCGTTTTTCAAAAATATATTCCTTAGTTTTTTAGTAAAGTAAGAGCAACCAAGCTTTTACTCCTTTTATGCCAGTTTTTCAGTACAAGCTTTAAGACATCAGTTCTCTCCAACTGTGATTTCTTTGGCAGGACTAAAATCTAATTTTCTCTTTTTTCATACATAATGAAATGAAGTAACTCCTTCATCCTTCATTTGTGAGGCATATTTGTTCATTGTAATATATTTGGAAACATTATTGTTTCTCATTGACTCATCAACAGTATTTTTATTTCCAAATGATCTTCAGAAAATGTTATATCCTAAGTAGTAATATTATTGTGTCTAATAATATTAATATTTTAATGCACCTAAGAATATTAATAAATTAACATATCACAAGCTTTTTAGATTATATTAAACCGGCAATATACTATCTTGGAATAAAAATGAATATTGCAAACATCCCAGAGAAGGAAATTTTGCTTGTATTTAATACTAAGGTTTTGGGAACAAGGCCAGTCAGAGCACCACAAACAGACAAAACAAAAGTGCCCCCAAAAGTGTTGCCAGTGGAAGACTGTTGAGGCAGCTGAAGCTTCGGACCAGCAGTGAAGACACAAAACTGCCTCAGAAGGCTGTTTGCAGGCTTTTCATAACACACTTACTGAGTGAAATGAATAAGTGAATGAGAAAAGAGATGGGGGAAAAGAGTAGTTTGCTGTGCTGGGTTACATGTGCAACTAACTGATATCCAAGTTTTCCATAAAATGAACAGAATTATGTGTTTTTTCACTGACTGGTGACTTTCATGTGAAATTGTGAGCTGTACGATTACAGTGGAAGGTTTATTTTCTATTCATTAAACACAAACCAAAATGCTGATCTGAAATGTAGTCCTGTCTTGTTTCAGGGTGCCATAGAGGCCAAATGCTACAGAGAAACAAAATAACACTTTTACCTGTATTGGCCTCATACTGCTATCATAAATCCTAGACCACATAAATATTGCAATCCTTTAACATATATATGCATTGTGACTATTGTACCTGTAGGTGATAAAAGTTAATTGGAAAACTGAGTAGGAAAAGGTGGTATCTTTGATCAGAAGAGCTGGCACAACTGGAAAAGCCAGACAAGGTTTTAGACACACACATTCTTCAAACCAGCTGAAGTAGTTTTTTGTTAGCAACACAAGTTGGCTTAAAAAGACTTTCTTCTCGTTAGAACTGACTTTCTCTTACATACTTAGAAAATCAGGACTACGAAATATTACGAGTTCTTTAATGTGTTTCTTTTGATTGATTTTGAACATACTGCTTTTTAATTAAATAGGTTATTTTCCCTTTTGCATTAGAGAAAATTGTAGAGGTCTGAGTCCTTCTTACTCTCCCCATGTCATTTACCACATTAAACTTGGACCACATTTGCAGTTATCATTCCCTATATTAAATGGTCTCAATTTTTTTATGTGCATTTCCATGTGTACAATATTATACTTCTAGAAAATTTTATTCATTATTTCTCAACCGTGTTGCTCCTTTATTTTTTTGTATCAACAGTGTACTAGAAACTGAACATATTTCATATTTCTTCTCAAGGTGAGGGTTTGCTATGCAATAGTATTATAAGTTCTAGTATTATATAAATTGGTGTCATAATCTTACTTTAGTCTAAACTGTATTTGTGGCCAATCAATCTAAAAAGTTCAAGTAACAGGAATACATTTATTGCCACTTTATAATGTCCTTATCTTATAGCTGCACAAAAGTGGGGATTTATTTCATTAAGCTTGGTGAAAGAATGAGTTTTACATTTTCATAAATCTGGATTTTGGTGACTTTTTTTTTAGTTCTGATATGATAACACAAACAAAGTAAGAAACCTTAAAAATAAATAAAATAAATAAAAAGAACTAATTTAATTAGAAGTATGGACAAATCTGTTCTTATATAAATATATAAAGTTTGGGAAAAGGTTGGACAAATAAGCACGAGCAGTGAAACAGATTTAGTTCTCCCTGCCTTGTGAGGGGGTTCTAAACTGGATAATCTCTTAAGGTACCTTCTAGACCTGTAGCTTTACAGAATGAAAAGCATCATTAAAATGTTTACTCCTCCCTGCACACACATTAATCTAAGTAACTTATGAATATTTACAATTTACTAGTCTCTGTCTTTCAAATCAGAAATAAATTGAGTACATACCAGTGGTCTTAGTATAGTACCTCTCCTCATTCAAATCAAGTATGAGTGCAACAGAAGTTGAACAGTGATTCCTCTTATTTGTTCTCTTCCTCAAGTTTTCTTTTCTAATTGACTTTTACTCTGTGACTTCCTTTTTCTCTTCTTTGAAGGAATTTATCTAAAAATTTTTTTGCATAGAAAATAATACTGCATGTGCTAACGGCAATTTCTACAGTAATTTTTATATCAGCATGATTCTTTTTGTAGAGTATTTTCTTCATTTTATATTATGTTGCTTTGGAAGAAGTTTTAACTACAGTGAAAGGACTTCTTTTTATCTAGAACAATCACAGCCACAGAAAGATTAATGACGTTTTAATGGCTGTGCATGGATTTAACAATATCACTATAAAATGTACAATGATATATATAACTGTTCCTATTGAAATAGGGAAATACTTCAACATAGACAGAACCTTTCTCTGTTATACAGTTGTTTGGATCAGCTAGCTTTAGAAAGTTAGTCATACCTGGGGGTCAATATATGACTGTATGTGTTTTCATGAATATTTCAGTAGATGTTTGTGGGAGTAACCAAAAACAAAAGGTGTCTAAGTATTTAGATTATTTGTGAGAATCAATGAGACCCTCACAGGGGATCAAAATGAAGCTTTGAAACATCAAGCTTTGGCTATAGGTAAATCCAGGTAGTGTTCATTTAGGTGCTTTCCAACTCCATTTCTAATTTTAATGCATTTCTAGATCAGTGTCACAGTGAGCTGTGCTATGTATTTTTCTTTCTTAACCATCAGCTGGTTGGGCAGGAGCTGTTTTTCATGAGTTGTACATGTGCTGCCAGACCCTCTGCTTAAATCCTTTGAAGGAAAAAAACTTCTAAGCTGGTTGTAAACTACACAGTCAAAAATCCATCTGTGTGGGTTGTGTATCCATGTCCTCCAGCTCACGGCTCTTCAATGTTTGTAAAGTGAAGGATCATTTTTTGGTTTGTTGTTTTTTAAATCCACAGGCAAGCTTATGAAGGTATTACACTGTCTTCACTTACAATCAAATTAAAATAGTTAAACTTTATATGTCAATTTAATACTCTACTTTTTGTCCCATTTTCTTGTCTGCTTGCCTGGGAATGCATGCATAGTCTGTTTAGATATTTTTTATTATTTTACTTTTTTTTTGGCCTCCACAATATGTCTTGGTGGTTTGTGATCTTCTTTCAAGAATCTTAGAGCTACTAATCTTCAAGGATTCTTGCTGTCCATAGAGAAGAGAGGCTGAGGAAGGCTCTGTGAATTGTCCACCCTTGAGGCATGGAGGAGACAATGGGTTGGGAGCCATCACAGCATTTTCATGGACATCTTTGTCTTTCTCTAGTAAGCTGCTCTATTCCTGATCAGGCTGAAAAAAGATGTCTAAAGAGGTCCAAAAATAATCTGTCCTGAAGTACCAATATATATGTAAAGATTTCCTCCTTCTGCTGCCTCTTCTTTAGGTCACAAGAGCACCATGTAAAGAGTCGATCTTGTTCACTGATTACTATTAATATTTAAACTTTGCTGAGTTAGCAGCTGTCAGAATATATGCCTTGCTGAGCTTTTAATTAGTGATATCTGAATCATACTAGAGGTAGATGACATCTGATAATGTATAGATCAAATGGGCACATAAAAGTTCCAGGCAGAGGCAATTTCTAGCAGTTAGTAAAAGATCCCAAAGATGGATCTTGCACTTTTAGCTACCTTTTTATTGACACCATTGAGACCTTGCCCCATAACACATAAATTAGTGCTTTCTTTCATGGCCACAAGAGAGTCACTGTTAGCTTAGGAATACAGAATAAAGGCTTCCTTACATTAGTTTCATGTGGGTGCAATGTCACTAACAATTAATGGAAACAGGGAAGAACTCAGAGGGTCTCGTTTTGAAATGCAAACACTCTGGCAAGCAAGTACGTTCTTACTCTTACAGCAAAGAACTGCTTTCACAAAACAGCTACCTAGCCAGTTGATATTAAAGATTCTTCCAGAACTAATATCTGTCTACTTCTTGCAGTCCATATGAAGCACAGCAGTGCACATCCAGAAATAAAATGCAGGGAGGTTAAACTCAAAAGCTAGTGTCAAACCCTACAATCAGCTTAGTTGCATGGACTTGATCAACTATTAATTTCTCCACTAGGTTCCCATCTTTCTGCAGCTTATGTTCTTCAGGTGTTTTAAGAGGCATAGGATACTTTACCTCCTGTTTTACTGGCCTGCCTGTTAGGCAGGGCATAGTCATGATGTGGACTAATTTCTTGTTTTCTACAAGTTCGGGGTTTGCAGAAGAGCTCTGCTATGTAATAGCACTCCTGGACAGCTGGAGTTCATGGCTGGATAGATGCTGCCATGCTTAGGTGTGAGCTTGAACGAAACTATAAGCATTATCTGTTCTTACCGGGATAGTGAAAAGGAGGAAGAAGGATGAATCACCTGAATCCATTCTCCTTTACAGTCCCAGAAAGGAATAGTCTTGACATTGTAAAAGGTAGACTCTAGTCTTAAGAAGCTCTCAATAACTTCTAGCATGAGAGCCAAAATAGGTAATAATGTTAAGAATCAATAGTAGGATGCTCCAATGTTTCTTAAGTTTAATAATGGGACCACAAGTGATAATCTGAATTGCAGATGGTAATGGTTCCTTCCTCTCTGATTTGGCTTTGATAGTTCCTTTGATGTAGAAGAACAGTGATTTTAATTTGCATAACATTACTCCCACTCTTATCAGTCTGTTGATGAGGTATCTTTATTAAATTTTTCACTATTTTGGGATTATTTACATACTTCCTAATTTTATAGTGAGATCCTGCTTTACTACGCAGGGAGCCTACTGATGAACATCTGGTACCTTATGAGTTTTGGTACTTTCAGTATGGTATGTAAAATTTTGCTCCTGTTACAAATTATTCCACTCCATCAGAAATGACTACCATTCTTAATTGCAATTTCTTGTCAGGGAAATAGGAACCAGAGATGATAAAATGAATAGCACAATAAAAGTTACGAACAAGTTCATTTGATGGGTTTGCCTTTTATTAATGTGAACATATGGGATATTTAAAAAAAAAAAAAAAGTGAAAATAAATGTTTCTGTTTTTACAAATTGTTTTCTAAGTTATAACGTCCACTCTTATTCTTACTCCAGCTTTCTGCTCTCTTTCTTTTATATAGCTGAATATCTTCTAAGGGAAAAAAAAACAAACCAAACAAAAAACCCCCTGATTTATTTTACAGCTGGGCAGAGCAGAAGAGTAAAGATGTGTTTTCATAGATCCCTGGAATACAAAGAATGGTCAAGTTTTTTTCCAGAATATAGATTAAGTTGTTTGAAACTCAATTCAACATGAAATGCACATACTTATTATTCTTACTTTCATGAATTTATACAGTTATAATACATTATGACATCGCTTAGGTCCCACTTTTTTTTTCTTATCCTCTGCTATTCAGTTCAACTTTGGTTCCAGGAGGCATAGTGAGAATGATTAAAAAAAATTTAAAAATCCAGATTTGCAAACATAAGAAAGATTCCCTGAAAAGAAAAACAAATATTTTTTTATCTATTAGAATCTGTTCAGGAGAAGAAGTCTAATTTATTGCCCAAAAGAAAAAGAAATCCTAGGAGCTATTCTAATCTGATTTGCAGAGGTTCCCCAAACATATCCCTGGGACTGGAGAAAGGCAAGGTGCTAGTGCACCCATGACCAAGGTCTAATTCTGGTTACATTGTGGGGGCTTCCAGTGCAATTCAGCTAGCAAAGCAAGCATTACTTCTTCAATGTGCAGCCTTTTAAAAATACCACAAGAAAGAACTTATTTGTCTACATATATAAACAGACATTAAAACAAAGATTTGGGCGAAGAGCATCAAGGAACTGCAAGCTTGCTTTTTGGGGGGCATGGGTGTGGAGAGAGTGGCAAAGATAATATTGTAGACTGCTCTCTAGATTGCAAAGAAATTTTATTCTACCAAATTTTGTAACTTTATTTCATAGCCTGCCAACTTGCCTATCTTTTAAATCATATCTTGAGGCTTGTGAAAGTCTCAGAATGCCCTTTACTAGTGAGTTTCTTCTTAATGGCAATACTGTACTGAACTCACTGTGAAATTTTAAAAAAATGTGTTGGTTTGTTTTTTTTTTAAATTCCATTATAAAGAGGAGTTCCTTAAAGCAGAAGTTACTGAATAATACAAAGTATTCTAGGAATTAGATATGAAGGCTTAAATCAAACATCAAAGAATTACACCACTGGCTTGTTCTCAACATGTCTGCTTTGTAATCTGTAGAACAAGTCCACAAGAAAAGCAATTTATGTGAATGCCCAAATGGCACAATCACTTAGCCTATGTGATTGATTTTGATTAGAAATATCTTCTCATTTGCTTCTCCCAATGTAACCATTAATTTATAATTTGAGTGATAATATGTGGCTAAACATGATTGCTTCAAATAATTTTTACATATCTACGTCTATATTAGACAGTAGGTTCTCTAACTACAAATAAGGCACTACACTTAATATACGTTAAAATGCAAGTCTTTATAGATTTTGCTCTTACTTCTTTTAAAAGAACTCTAAGAATTTTGAAGGATACATGGAAAGGATCACTTTTTATTTGATGAATTGAGTGTATAATAAAATGGCTCCAAAGACCAAATAAAAAATATCTGAGATGGCAGAAGGCAGGATATTAATGTATTGATATCATCTGGATAATAATACAGTATGTTCCTGAACTTAGAGGTTTTCAGAAACTTCGATAACTAAAGTGACTGTGTCTTTCAGGTGTCAAAAAGTTATGAAGTACAATATAGTTTAAAAGGTGTACTTAAAAATAGGTGATACATGCACACACACTGCATTGCCCTGATGAAGCTGCAGAGTGCATCCATAAGGATCAACTCTCTTCCTGATAAAATTTCCTCTGTAAGGAATAAGCGTGTCTGCAGTACTCCCAAAGCAGCTCCATACCTCACAATGCAGGAAGCAACAATGAAAAAGATGTGTAAACATTTCAGCTGTCCACAGATGTGAGAACAGCCCTCGAGGCAGTGGGTAGCTCATGTTTGTGGCTACATCAATACATCAAATAAGAAGGCATAAAGTTTCTCTATATCACCTTTGCCCTCTTCTTACACCTTCAGGCTAAGCGCAAGTCCAAATTTGTTGCTACGACATATTTGCATTGTGGCTGAGTTCTGTAATACTGAGCACATTCCAAAAACACCCCTCTTTTCACTGTTCTCAGGGGTTAATTCAATAAACAAAACACAATAAAAGCTACTGAAAAGTCTGGAGCAGGAAGGAAGCTGACTTACTGCTCCTTGGTTTCCTATGCTGCCAGTGTAATAAATTGCCATTTTCAACAAGGTGGCTGCAGCTGGTTTAGAATTTAAACTTTCTTTTACTATTTTTAAAATTATTGTTATTTCTAAGTGTAATTAAGAATTAGTGTATCAGTTCTAAAAGCATCAGCCCTTGTCGTGGGAGGAGAAGGAGTGAGCCAGAAGAGCTTCATTGTTGATCCACTCATGGTGGGAAGACATTCCTTTGAAAGATCATCCATTTTGGTTGATCACGTTGGGGGGGGAGAAAAACACCCATCCTAGGAAACCTGATAACAAAATTGCCTTCAATGTCTATAAGGATAGGAATCTGACTTTTTAATTTACAGGAAGACCTTGTGGATATTTTTAAAACTGCCGACAACGCTTTATACCATTTTTTTTCACATTTCCCAGCTCCCTTGCACTACCTGGCACTTAGGCTTGTATATAGGAAAAACTTTTATCACTTCCCTTATTCACATTCATATAGCTATGCTTTCCCTCTTTTTTTTTCTGTTTGCAATTTTTGCTTTGTACTGTTCACTTGGTTTGCTAAACAGCTAAGTGTTTTTTCATAAACTTGTTCCAGTGGTCACTCCATATACTGTGCCAAATCTTTGTTCACGGTCTAAATTTTAACAGAAAAGTAGTTTAAGACAATAGTAGAAGAACCACATAATTGTTTTTAGATGTCAGACTTCATGTAGATTTTTCTGGTCAAGGGTATGAATGAAATGCATGACAATAAAGAAAAGGATAGTGATTGTGCTTCAGCCTTTCAGAGCACTGGATAAATACAGCTTGTGTAGTGGTTCTCTTCAGGTCTGTACTAACAGACAGAGCTAACCTGAGGATGAAAATTCTATAAGGGGGTAATTTTTGAAAGCAGTATTTTAACTTATGCAATTACCTGATTGTTCACAGTCCATTTTAAATTATGTTTTAAAAGACACAAGCTAAATTCACGTTCATTGTGCCGAAAGGACTTGTTCCTTTATTCAGTAGGTTTTTATACCATATAGAAGAGCAGTGTCTGCACACTGTTTGAAAGTTAGGCCTCTGCTTTACCAAATATTATGTGCCTCTGGGACAGGAAGAAAGCTGTGCAACAGGTTTCTGCACCCTTGCTGGCATGTTCAGGCGAATTAACTTGTCATGACGGGTTTTGCTTGGTCTTCCCAGGGGGAGTGAGAGGGGTGTGGAATGCCATAATGCTGCTTCACTTTTTCTCAGTGGATGTATTTGATTTGTAGTTATTTAAATGGATTTTTCCTTACACATGTGATGCTCCCTCTCGAATCTCTGCACTTGCATAGACCTCATGTAATGTAAGCCTACATCCTTCTCATTGCAGTAGGTACAGCCAAAACAGAAAGCTGTTTGAATCTCCCTGGCAAAGGCTCTCATCAGTCTCACCCACACTGGATGCACATACATGGTCTCCTGGCTGTCAGATCCATCTGTTAGGATGGCATGGTGCCCATCCTCAGCTCTGTGAGATAGATTCGCTGCAGCACAGATACAAAGCAAGCAATGGGTTTAGGTCAGGCATTCTATACAGGGTGGCAAATAGTGTCTATTATATGGGAAATAGCACCTCTGGGCTATTAGCAGCACCATATGTTTATTTAGCTTATATGTGTTTTGTAGATACATGTCATGGGATGTGTGGATACAAAAGACACAAGTCAAAATATTTGCACCTGGAAGCATAAAATTAGACTCCCATGTATGTATGTCTGTGGAGAGAGATACACATATGTGTGTGTGTCTCGTGTTTTTCAAAGAGCAGAATACCCTGCAGTCAGTCCCCTCTAAAGAACCTGACATACACTCACACCTTCTGAAAATCAAACCACTTGCAAATACTCACTTGAGAGACATCCAGCATGGTGTTTTCTAGCTAGAGATTCTCCTTTAGCCTCATGCTTTTCTTGGTCATTTCTGATGCCACTCCGGATAAGACAATGCCATCTGGAAGTGAGAGTTTGAAGAAACAGACTCCGTCTCCTGAGTGCAATCAGGCAATGCACCAATGCCTATGGAGTACATGGCATCTACTTGCTGTGGAATTGCTTCTGGAGCACGGTTTTGTCGTTTTCAAGTAATGGACTCCGGGGGTCCAGCAAGTTTTCTCTTCAGGCTTTTGTGTACAGCCACTCTCTATGCCCTCTCACTGTGAGGTCTTCTGACTTATTGCTCTGTGTGAGGGTGGGTTAGTGTTTGCTGGAAATGTGGGCTTGGTGATGGCAGTGTGCTGGCAGCAGTGCAGCAGGAGGTCTTGCTTACATCCATGAAACCAAACAAAGGTCCCTTTGTGGGAGTGCAGCAGCTTCAGAATACACAGTTTGTCATCAACAATTATCTGGGTGTCATAACTGAAGATCTGCCACAACACCTACAACTCCAAAACACAGTGTGGTTTGTCATGTGGTTAATGTTTTTATTATTCACTACTACACTAAATTCCCTTTGTAGCAACCTAACTAAGAGGATCTATACACCGCCACACATAATGGATGTACAAAGTTCTCAAAGCACTATTAAATGTTGGAAAATGTAAAAGAGCAACAGAGTAAATGAAAACCCATGCCATAATACTTTTTGTGTATTCATGGTTAGACATCACAGAATTGTGTGAATTCCTTATTGTTTTAAAGAGTCCTTTTTAAAACACATAGAGGTCCATTTATAGCTTCAGAGTTCATTAGGGACTACTTCTGAATAGAGAAGAACTTCAGTTGGTCACTGGTACTGTTTTCAAAATTTTCTCTTTGCAACATTTGTTGAAAAGAAGAGGTTTATTCATTGATTCAGTTAAATTCATCAGGGATAGCTGCACAGGAGAAGTTACTGAAAGCTCCAATTCACTTTAATTTGTCTATTTGCTTACAATCTGTATTGGAATGCAGTACCAAACTGACAGAAGTTTTTTTATTCGTGAACATACTCTTTGAACTAAGTACATTTTAAAATACGCATTTAGTTCTGTGACCATGGTACAGATTCTGGTTCCAGTAAAAGACAGGCACAGTTCTTTGTTGTAAAAGCACTGCAGAATGAAGTTCTTTGTGGGCTCAGCGTGGCAGAAGGTGGAAAGACAAGATTCTGTGATTCATACCACAGGGGCATTGACTCCTCATGGAGTTGCTGGGCTTCTCCTCAGAGCTTGCTGTTGGACTGAACTGTTCTGATCGGACTGACATTAAATAAATAAACAAACAAATAAATATCAATGAGTTCAGTCAGAGCTGGTGCTTAAATGTTTTCATGATTCATGCCATAAGAGGGCTAGCAATCCAAAGAAATGAACATAGAAAGTTAAGGAAACAGAGAAGAACAAACATTCAGCATAAAACTTCAGTAGATACTACATTTAACAACACCAGCTCTGCCTATAGCCAAAGGAACGACAGAAGTACTTACTATGGCGTTGATTTGGCAGGGTGCACTCTTGTCCATAAATTCAACACAAAGTCAAAACCCAGGTAAATTCTAGAGTCCAGTTCATACCTCTGGGTTACCACCTATATTATCAACTCTAGTGGTCTAGAGGACACATGGGTTTTTGCAAGGCTCAAGCTGCCACAGCTGGCATACAAAACTTCTCAACTCCGGCTTGAATGTAAGCAGAGGATTTGCCATAAGGTGATCCACTTGCTACAGGTGTGGGGCAAAATTGTTCATCCTCAGCTGAGATGACGCCTGCACAACCTCATCCTGCCTCTCTGACCATGCAGGGTCTCTAGACCATTCCTTCATTCCCATCGGTTAGGAGTTAGTGAAGCCCTTACTAGGTAGGTGATCAAGTCAGTCCTTCTTGCCCCAGAAACAACAGATTGCAAACTGGCCCAGCTTTATATTTATTGGCATAAGTCCATGCATGAGCCATCAAATTACATAGCTGCCTCTTTTTTCTTTTTTTTTTTTTCCCAAATACGTGATCTATAAAGTAATGACATCTTAACGAAGTTCTGTATGCCTTTTTTAGAAAACATCTGTTGTTTTATAGATCTCAAATATCATGTATGTATTTATCTCTATCTCTCTCATAGTTCTAGCTTTCTATTCTTTCTTTTTTGCAAGCAGAGAATATGAGCGATATTTGCTATATAACATGTGATTGTAATATTTGACATATAATTCTCTGAATGATAGATATAACACTAATTATGACCTGAAGTATAGTTACAAAATGAGGTACATGTTTAAATAAATGAGCACTGCTGCACTTACACTTTTATTTTATTTCTGTGTTTTCCTTTGGCTGAAGAAGCCTTTCTGAAATAAAAATGTATAAATGTAAAATATGTACCAAATTTATAGCCCTTTGTTCACTTTTCCCTTTTTTCTTCAAATTATATTGTTCCAGGAGGTTTTTTTCCTCGGTAATGGTGCCAGTTCCCACCCCATACCCACTGACTTCTCTTCCCTATTGAGTTCCCTGGGCTGTGCCAGCTGCCTGGAGCCACGCCCTGCATTCGATGGATAGACAGACGGACAGATAAATGGAAAGAGGAAAGAAAGAAAGCAAGAAAGGAAGCAATAAAGCAAGAGAGAGAGAGAGAGAGAAAGAAAGAGAGAAAGAAAGAGGGAGAAAGAGAGAAAGCAAGAAAGAGAAAGAAAGAAAGGGAGAAAGAGAGAAAGCGAGAAAGAGAAAGCAAGCAAGCAAGCAAGCAAGCAAGAGAAAGAAAGAAAGAAAGAAAGAAAGAAAGAAAGAAAGAAAGAAAGAAAGAAAGAAAGAAAGAAAGAAAGAAAGAAAGAGAAAAAGAAAAAGAGTGAATGAATTACTGTCTTGATGCTTCACAGTGGTGTGTCTGCACTGCTGTTGTCCTCAGAAGTAAGCAAAGAAAACAGTAGAGGCATAGACTGTGGACACCAGTTATAGAAGACAAGAGCCGTCTCAATTTAGCTATCATTTTCACCCGTTAGCTACATTCTTCACAGCATTTTTGATCAGTCATAACAAAGCATATCTAATAGCATGAATATTTGTGTATCATACCTCTTCATGATGAGAAGTTCAGGACTTTATTTGCTGCCTTGTCTCCCAAATAGAGGGGTAATTTTGTGTTTATGCAAGGCGAAGTTGCAAACACAAAGTGAGTACAAACTCCTAACTCAGGATTGTTCTGGAAGCTTGTATGAGAAGAAATAACAAATATAACTGACAACTTACAGATTCAGTACTTTAGTACTCCTAGCATTCAAATGCAGTCATCCGCAATGCCTTGGTTTCAATTCAGAAGTCGCTGTCTCCAAGAAAGCCCAAAAGCATAACCTGAAAATAGAGTATTTTCTGAGTGTGCACTCCTAAGTCCGGGCAGCATCATGAAGGGACAAGTATTAGCCAGCTCAGCCACATAGAGATTGACACACCTGCTGTGTTCTTTGCCACAGGCAAGACCGAGTTAATTACATCCATGGAAAGGTAAGCTTCTGCTGGTACATGAGGGCAGGACACATATGTCTAAACTATCATTAATGCAGGTGTGAAAGAGACATTTCTTGCTGGCAGAGTTTGACCAAGCAGATGGAAGGAATGCATTCCTTCAGAATTAGCTTAGTCACCCTCCCTGCAACTTTGAATGTTAACGAAATAAATGATGAAGAAAGATTGCTATACAGTGCAACAGGCATGAAGGTTGCTGAAAGTCAACATAAAAAAGAAAAGGTGGCACAGAAAATCACCATTTTTTCATTTTTATCCTAGCTTGATAATTGGGTAAGAAATAAGCCTGACAAAATATCTGTTCCTTTGGACACTGAGACAACCCTTGAGGTTGTAAAAAAGATGATCTAAATTATGCCATTGACAGAAATAAATCAAAGAAGTCAAGATTAAGTGTAAAAAGTACAATTTATGAGTACTAGCAATCTGCAGTGCTGTTAGAAAAGGTAATAGCAGGTACTGGCAGACAGGGTTAGAAAGGGCAGACTGAGAATATTACAGCCAAGAAGGGCAATGAGGTTGTTGCTATGTAAAAGCAACACGACAAGGAAAAGTGAAAACTGAGATTACTTCCTCATCATCTTTAGAGAATCAACTTAAAGAAAAGAGCTAAAACATGTAGTTTTCTTTGATACAGCAAGGACTATCTCAACTTTGAAAGAACCCCACACTGTTATGAAGATGTTATATGAGATATTTTATATGTGTGGCATTCTTATTGTTTGCTGTTATTCTTTTAAAACTATCATGTGAGTAACCGTCTTTCCAGCATGGCAGATGAGGATGTGATCCAGCTCTGAAGATTGCATAGTTTCTTTTCTTCAGAAACATGGAATTCTTTGGGATATCCCACTGGAGCTCAGGGAGGTCAGACAGACTCTGACTATCAGCAGCATCCTGAACTCCTCACCTCTCCCCTCTCTTCAATCTTCTCTACTCATTTTGAATAGAGCTAAAAAGTACATATTTTGAGGAGGCACCATCCAGAGGCACTTATGAACTATTACTTTGATAGTTTTGGGTTTTGCTCTTCAGTAAATTCACAGAGCTAAGTACACCGTACACGTCTAACAGCAAACCTTTTTATAAAGTGAGGAGCTGATGGATTTCAGCAGCTTCCAGAAATGGTACGACCAAGTGTGAATATTGCAAGGAAAGGTAAAAGGGAAAAAAGATGTGACTTTATATCATCCTGCCAGCTAGTGTAAACAGGCTGTAAATGGTCTTGTTCAGCATGTAAGCAGTCAGTGATTTCTGTCCTGTATTGTTCCTGTCAGGTGCTTCTGTTCTGTTTCTTATAAAGATAATAAAATGTCAGTTAGCGTATTTCTTTCTTTTTCACAAAAATCAATCTCTCAACATGAATCATCAACCTACAGATGAATCATTTTAAGCATATGGCTTTAAAAAGTCCACTGGAAAAAAAGTAACTTTTAGAATCTAGGCCATTATGTTTTCTACGTTGTATTTTGCCACTTAACATAATTTGCATTGAGTCACAGTCATTGGTTGCTTGATTTGTTTTCTACATCAGTGTGAACCAAAGTTTTTGTGCTCCAATATTATCGTTAGGCAAATGTTTCCAAAGCTGCCATAAATGCTGATATGAATGGCCAGGCATTTTTTTCTCAGTGTTTCACAACACTGTTTTAAAGTATGAACTAGAAATGCACATATGATCACCTGTTCTCTGTATTTCTCTGCAGTGATCACAGTGAGAAATTACAGATTTCCTGATAGAAAATTTATTTGCTGGTATTTCAGACAATTCTCTTTTTCCTTATCTAATACTCTTAGGCTTTTTAGAAAGGAATCACTCCACTGTCAAGACAGGTATCAGGAATCACAGTGACTACTGAATCAGTTTTTGTGACAGGTTTTGTACTTTAAAACAAGTATTGAAGGTAATCTGGACTTTTCTCTCATTGAAAAGGAATTTCTTTCTGTTTGTAATTTCCTGCCATGAAAGATTTCATGCAGATAATGGTTTTCAAAGAATGTAATTGCTTGCGCAATTTGAGACGATAACTTACTAGTTTTTGTTTCCTGTCCTAGCCAAAGAACAATAAGGAAAGCTTAACAGAAACCTAGCAAATTTACTGCTTTATGCATCTGCTGCAGCAAAACAGAAATGTTAACTCAGTATTATAGAATATAACTTATATGAACTCGGATAAAAAAACTTTATTAGTCACTGACTTGCTTTCTTTATCTTGCATGTTACAATACGTCAGATCACTGGGTGGGGCTTTATGCAGTGATGGGATTTTTAGACCAGTGCTTCTGGTCAGACCGATACACAGAGCCATATGACAGATGTCAGGCTTCAAAATAGTTCTGGTTTACACTATATTTCTGTCAGTCACAAACACTGAAATCAGATTTTTAATTGCATGATCAATATATGCATTGTCAGCTCTAGAAATATACTACGTATTGTTATTTTCATACAGAAGTATTTGTAAACCCTAAGTGTTTTTGTATGCAAAGCCTGTGCTCCCCTCAGTTTGGGATATTGCTCTTCAGTGAATAGTTTCACAGGTCTTCTCTTGTAAAATCAAAGAGAATTATGAAAAGGAATTGCTCATGGATTTCAGTTCTGCATTTCGGTTTCATGTGAGTCGTTTGTCAATTCTGCAGCCTTCAACTCTTCATTAATATTCAAAAACATTTATACAACAAATTATGGCCTCTAAACACTTTATGTAAAATGTTAATATAATCAAACATATACACACTTTATCCCCAGGTACTACCCTGTGAACATACTGTTATATTTAGCAGAGTGTTTTATTGTGATGATAGTAATTTCCTAAAGGAATACTGGCATTATTAATATGTATTTGCATTCCAGACAAATAAAGAAGATCTTTGCTGGTTAATAATAAAGAATTAATTTTAAATTCACCAAGACTCAATTTTTATTTTCAAAGCAGTCTTAGTCTACAAATTATTCAAGTAGAAAAACAGAAGTGATGTTAATAGCAGTAACTGTACGACAAATTGAAGGAACAAATTAACAGATAAAATAGCAGAAAGAATCACCAATCATTATTCATGTAAGCTTTGTTTTACTGTGGTTATATACTTTGTATCAGCATTCCTGAGTACTAGAAACTGGTGAAATATGCTTATTAATGGTAGAGTTTCACACTTACCCAGCTTTCTGGAAAAAAATTTTCTAGAAACACAAACTGAAAAGAGATTGATACACAATTTTATCTTTTGAGGCAGTGTTTTTACATTCTTGATGTAGAAAAAAGGTCCTATGACTGTGAAAACTACATATCAACATGCGTTTGATTTCCTGTGTGTTTACAGTTTGGTGCTATGGAGCATCTAAATGTTTTCTTCTCAATGGGAACTATGAGAAATGTGAGGAAGGAAATCTTTCCTTTTCCATTTTTGTTTCTGATTTTGAGCCTTTTATTCCCTTCCCAAATGATTTCCTCCTGTTTCACAAAATATTTTCTATACATTTCCTTTCCCACTAGACATGTGACAGATGATCTGCTGTCATTAGCCCATCAGCTTTCCTTTCTGCTGGACCTCTCATCGTCCTCTCCCCATGTCATTGCACTGCTGTCTCTACACACTCCCCAAAAGGAGATGCTGTGAGGGAAAGCAGGGGAATTTTCCACTCCCTCCATAGTCATAAAGGAGGCAGAAATACATGTGGATCTGCGTAGCCAGCCAGCCGGAGTTTCTGTTTGAGCCCTTTTGTCAAAGGACACAGCCACCATAGCAGGGGAAGCAGTTGCCTTTGGCTGGCTTTCCAGAGGATACAGGATACAGGGAGGTGTCAACCAGGAGTTTGTCCGAATCCTAAATAGATTTATTGAGGGGTCTGAAAGTTCAGATTTATGAGACCGTCCCAGTGGCCTAATTGTAGCCTGGGATTATATCGATTACCATCACTGGTGGGTGCCATAATCTGCAACAGAGGCAGGTATGATATGCATGTCCTCATACCGCAAACTAGCAGCTGCCTGCATTCATATTAGGGTTTTTTTTTCCCTAGAGAATCATCCTATCCTTCTATTCAGAAGACGGAATATGTTATACTCATTATAGGTGGAAAAACTCACTTGTAAGCATAATACAGTGCTTGAATCATTGAATATAAACCAAGCTTGCAAACAATGCTTTAGAAGAATTTCTACATTAAAACTCATTGTTTTCTAAACCCACAACTTTCCACAGCATTTATCTTTGAGATCATCCACATTTCCCAAAGAAAGCTGGGGATTGGAGTCTTTCCCTTTGTGTTAACTTCTGTTACATCTAAATAATCCGCATGGAATAAAGCTTCCAGAGGTCTCTCTTCTGCTCACTGCCCTGTCTGTGGTATTGTATTGGGTTTGTTTGACAAGGTTTTGGTAGTGGGGTGGGAAGGGCTACAAGGGGCAGCTTCTCTGACAAGCTGCTACAAGCTTCCTCCATGTCCAAAAGAGCTAATGCCAGCCTGTTCCAAGACAGACCCACCACTGGCCAAGGCTAAGCCCATCAGTGATGGTGGAAGCACCTCTGAGATAACATATTTAAGATGAGGGAAAAGTTGCTGCACAACAACAGCCAGAGAGAGAAGTGAGAATATGTGAGAGAAACATCCCTGCAGATCCCCAGATGAAAAAGGTGAGGAGTTGCTCCAGATGCCGGAGCAGAGATTCCCTTGCAGCCCGTGGTGCAGACCACGGAGGTTCACAGGTGAGCAGTGACCCACCTGCAGCTTGTGGAGGACCCCACACCAGAGTAAGTGGATGCTAGAGGGAGAGCGTGACTCCGTGAGAAGCCCATGGTGCAGCAGGCTCATGGCAGAACCTATGGACCCCTGGAGAGAGGAGCCCACACTGGAGCAGTTTTGCTGGCCACAGTTGTGACCCCACAGGGGACCCACACTGGAGAAGCCTGTTCCTGAGGGACTGTACCCCATGGAAGAGACCCATGCTGGAGCACTTCATGAAGAACTGAAGCCCATGGGAAGGACTCACACTGGAGAAGCTCATGGACATGCACTCCAGTCTGCTGCGACAAGAATTGAATTTCAGTTCCACAGCTAGACAGGATGAAGATGGGAAGTGTAGGAAAAGCTTATGAACAGCACAAACTACACACCACTTTTCTAATTAATGTTGCATAATTGCAGTAAAGCGTGCCAGTTCCCTCAGTATTACACAGTCTCTCTGGGATGGGAATCTTCAGCAACAGCTTTTCAGTGACCTGTACTCCACTGTGCAAGATGAAAAGCCGATTCCCCTTGAGTCTTTTGTAGATCTCCAATGTTTTTGGTGACCAAGAGAGTTACACTGGCCCCTTTCCCAAAAGCTCTTTCGAGCTGTCTGGGGGAGGTGAGCTGCATAGCTTCCACAGCCGTCAGAGGCAGGGCAGCATTCCTCTGCTCCCAGCCCTCACCCATCTGTCCCCCATCAGCTGGGGGATACTAAAATAAATTGGGAGTGGGCTGATGCAGAAGCAGTATTACAGAAGGTATGTCCTCCACAAGAAATGTGTAAATAAATATTTGGAAGATCTAAAAATATGAACAAAGATGCCTCTGTGGCACAACAATGAACTTTAAAAAGTGCACAGCACATGCTCTACACACAGTTGTTAAATAGCAAAGTTAAATTGCTAAATAAAATTAAACAACCAAAGCTATAGAATCTTCAACCTCAAGGTAGAATCTTCAATATTAGGCTTTTAGTTTAACATCTTGCTCAGTTTTGGTGTAGTCTCATCTATTTAATATATTAAAAATAAGAAAAATAAATATTATTCCAAAGCATCCAATGAGAACTTGCTCACACTCCTGCATCAGGTTTTCTTTTGGTCTGGCCTTTACTACTGAAAAAAAATCAGGCTTACATCTGTAATATTGCTCAAAAAAGTTGGAAGCATTGCTGGAGATTACTGTATCTGCCCTGAGTTGTATCTAGTGCTAAACACTTGAAAACTTCCTGCCTCAGCACCAATAGTCCTGCTCTCTCACTATACTTAGTCAGTAAAAAGTCAGTAAGAAGCACGTCAGGGGAGTGCTACAGCATTTTTATTTGTCTCGTCTGTAATACCACCATTTCTCCCAGTTCAAGTGCACTAACTCATATCCTGTTGGTCTTGCTCTGTCCAAGACCTTCTGATCCTTATGACTCTTCTCGTGTGCTGAATCTCTGCCCAGTTATGTGTCATGAGCAGACTCTGCTCCCTTGCAGCCGTTCTCCCTCGCCCTGGCCAGAGACGTGCATGCGAGGAATGAAGTCACTCCCAGCCATTACTGGTCTCTGTGGCACAAAGCTCTTCATCTTTCTTTAGCCCAAGCTCTTATTTTACACTGGTGCTCTCTGCCAAGCTTGTTCTTTATCTGCGCAAATAATTTACTTTTACAATATTTAATTATCTACTTCATAAAGAGGTCTTTGACAAGCTTTTTATGAAGGTTGTAAGGCAAAAGGGCACTAAAAGACCAGGCAAATTAGGAGCACAGTTACTCAGCTATATTTTTCTAAAGCAGTCTGAGTTGTCAAAGATGAACTCCTTTCTGTGACTTTCTGTAAATTATCTCCAGCTAAAGTCTAACTTTCTGGAGGTTTCTTGAGTTTCACTCTAGCTGGTACCTTGCCCTCTTTGCTTTGTTCTAGTATGACCTCCTTTGGCAATGAAGAACTGAGATTTTAGGGATGGGTTTTGTTTGCCCGGTCACAGCCATGCAGATGTTCAAACCCTTTTCCTCTGTTAAAATGTTAAATGCTTCATTTTTTAAATATTTCCTTTAGCAGCTGGAAAGCAATTGCATGCAGACCCTTATATTATATAACATTAGTCATTTCAGCTACCAGACAGTTTTCCAAATTAAAAGGATTTCTACCCCTCATGAAGAATACTGTTTGATTTCATGTCAGCAACAATACTTTTGGATCAGTCCTCCTCTGCTGCCCCCATTGCTCTACGGCATCTTCTTCCCCCAGCTGTTTGTTTCCCCTTTGCAGAGAACTCATGAGGAGAGACAGAAGAACGTGTTCCCACAGCACTGCTGCTTCTCTAAATTGTTATCAATGCTCCACACTCCTACAATGTCACATTTACTCAGCATAGCACACACTACCACCAAGGGCATGGGAAAACTGGTCACTTGGTCTTCTGCCTTCAGAAAACTGGAATAAAGTTTTCATTTGTTGCTTTTTAAAAAGAGGTCAGATCGATAAGTCTAACAACAGCATAGTTTCTTTTTCTCTTCTTAAAAATATGTTTCATGAGTTATTTATCTCCCTATAAGCCCAAACTTTCTTTACTGAAAAATTCCTGTTTCTGAGGCTGACCACTACACCTTCTATTTCGAGTTTCCCGTTCTTGCCCTTTTGATCTATATCACAATTATAATATCTCTTCATGATTATTGCTTAGACCTTCTGTCTTGATGTGTAATTTTTCTCAATATTGATATTTCTTCTTCTGAGAAATGAATGTACACTTTTTTTTGTTACCTGACAGCCATGCCCAAGGGACTATATTTTTATAATGTATATTTATGCTTATATGTATGTATTGTTTAATAATATGAATCCCTCTGTAAATTACTGGTTTATTTCCAGGTAGAACATTGAGTAGTTTTGTGTGCTTACATTGCCCAGGCAAATAGCCACAAAAACCCAATAACAACTCAGTTTGTGGTTCTCCCTGACCATCCATATGAAATGCTAAAAGAAACAAAATGTTCATTTATTTCTTCACTTTGGTTATAATTACTATTGTGGTGCATAATCAATCTCTGCAGGCCTGTCGTTTCCCCTCTGTGATTGATGGGTGAACAAGTGAGACCAGGGAATTCCTGGAGCTGCTACAGGGATGTACAACCCTATACAAGTCTGTGCTGGGACACATCTTCCTTAGTTTTGCTTGACAGATTGCCTTTTCGGAACTATAATAACATACTATCTCACGTCAGCCTCACAAATCTGCCTAACAAGTCAAATAAAATACAAAGTAATTTGCCCATAATCAAGTGTGACCATGGCAGCCACAGATGAAGATTTTATCATAGCTGGATGGTGTTTGACAATGTTTATTACATCACAGATGTGGATAATTGCTATGTTCCTCTCCTATGGAGAACCATTGCTCTTGATTGCTTTGTGATACAACACAGGATAGGTCTTCCTTACTTGGACTCCGAGCTAGCAACAGCTATAGAGATACTGATCTGAGTCAAGGTGGAGTGGTCAATACTATCACTATGTTCATTAACAAATCACTGGGATTTTTCTTATGCTCACAATAGATAATAAAGATTGATTTTGTTTGGTTAATAAATTGTAAGTGTTATAAGCTAACTACTTGAATACATAATATGCTTTCTTATTGTCTCTATAAGGGTACTAATGTATGAGGACAGCATACCACGGTTTTGTGATCTGTCATAATTAGTGATTGCTGAATTAACTACAAATTTAAGATTCCTTAAAGGAAGACTGCAGCAGCTTACAGTCTCAAAATTAAATCACCTTTACATAGAAATTAAAAATACGATCTGCTGATTACTGAATAACTAGATGGAGCCTCCTAAGGAAAGGCCTTTGCTCTGGCCAGGCGCTCCTCATTCATCTGCTGAGCCTCATAATAAATAATAACCTAATAACAAATAATGCAGTGTAATTCATTGTAGCTGAATAAGTGTATTGTAATGTAAATTAAAAAAAATAATTTTGAACTTGTGGTCATGGTGATAATTAGAAAGTAGACTCAAATGTAGAAGTTCCGGTAGCTAGGATAAGATATATTTGAGTATTTGGGATTATCTCCCCCTCTAGTGGATGGTTTATGCAAAAATATGAAAACTCAGATTATATAGATTTACTATAATTTTTTGGAGGGTTCATGGAATCTTTTAGGCCAGATACAAGTGATCAAAGTTCTATGCTGGATTTGAGTAAAAGGGTGTTAATATAAATGAGAATAAGATTCGAAATTCTCGATTTTCTTGAAACCTTGACAGTGATTTGGATACAGAATCACAGAATCACAGAATCACAGAATCAGTTAGGTTGGAAAAGACCTCTGAGATCATTAAGTTCAACTTTTGAATCCAGTATGTCACAGGTTAACTCACAAAACCATGAACTTTTGGGTTTGGATGTGCACAATAACGTATTTCTTTCATCCCATTGTGATCTTATACTTTTTTATTTGGTACTGTCCAAAATTTATCTTCAGTGCTTTACAAAGCCATGGTAGGTGTTGTTATGGGTTTTATCCATTCTGGGTGAACAACTATTACTGCTGGTGTATTGCTAGGGCAAGATGAATGGATTTCAACACTACCAAGTGAGGCAGTATCCACTGATGTGTTACTTTTGTGTTATCATGTCAGAAGACTTATCTGCTGTCCAAGATCGGCCCTTAAAAGCATTTCAATCCTAAAATATTATCACTAAGAACTAAAACCTGCAATTATGATAAAGAATTACACAAAAACATCACAGAGCTCAGTAGCAGTAAGCAAAACAAAGAACACAGGAAGGAAACAGAGAGCAAAATGGAAAATGTAATTACAACATTGTGTAAGTAGTTTGCCCACACCTTGAATATCCTTGCAGTTATGGTTCTTCCGTCTATAAAGAAGATATGAAAGAACTAGAAAAGGGAAGAGAAGGGCACTAGTGTGATCAAAGGGCTAGAATGGCTTCCATAAGGAGAATGGTTGAGTTTTCTGGAGAAGGGGTGTTTCTGTAGAGCAAGATACGGTAGAAGTCTACAAAAATATGAGTGGCATAGGGAAAACAGATAGGGATTGAATGTTCACCATGCTTTTCATACCAAAACCAGGTAGTTGAAAGATATCCTTCATGTAACAGGCAGAAAACCCGTGGATCCTTTTGCTAAACACCACTGTGGATTCAACAACTTTGCATGGGGTTAGTGGGAGGCTAGAGAAGGATTTGGAAGAGACTTCCAACATGATTTTCTAAGCAGATAAAACCTGGTCTTGGCCTATTCCTGTCCCCAGGGAAGTGCCCAATGCCAGGACCGGGGCTGCCTCAGTGCCCCTCGGCTGCCCAGCTCCTGGCTGAAGCAGCAGGATTGCGTTTGGCTGCCAGGCACTGCCATCACCTTCCCAGGAGGCCCCCTGCTGTCCTGGCTGAGGTGTCCTGGTGGCACCATAACAATAAGCTCTAAAAATTGCCTAAACTGAAGATGGTCAGAGCCTGGGATAGTATTATGTAAAAATACCACATAAACTTTCCCTCTTTTCTCTCCCAAGATATCCCGTGACCACTTTTGGAATCAGAATATCAAGATCCACAGATATTCCCAAAAGCATTCTTCTGGATTTATTTAGACACACAAGTAAGAGCATGATATATGAATAATCCTTTCATCCACACAGAATTAGTCAAGCAACAGCTGGAATGCTGTTTTTGCTGTAACTGAAGTTGGGAACACTGCTATGCTTAAACTTTCATATAGTTAATACCTGTAATAATGCACATTAATCTTCAATTACTAGTATTAGTAACGATTTCAGTGAACTGGTTTTCTATTTTTATAAGTATAATTTCTTTTTAAAGGTCTGAAATTGAAAAGAAATTTTTGTACAAATTGCTTTGGACACCAGTTCTGTCATACACTTTGTCATTAGTGGAGCTGAGGGAGATGCTAGGGGCAGTAGGTGACTGCCCAGCAGGTCCACCTGAAGGACCTGACTAACTTGAGTTTTGACAGGAGTGAAAGGCTACTGAAGGGAGCTGAAAGGAGCTGATTGAGTGACAGGCAGGCTTGAGTAAGTGACTGAGGTGAATAGTGTCAAGTAAATAACTGATGCGACTGAAGTCAAAAATGGCATAAGAAAATTGAGGGACCGAGGTGTAATGACTTAGGTGTAATGGAGACTCAGGCTTTCTGAGATTCTTGAATATACTCACCTTCACAGTGCTCTATATACTAAATGTTAGTACTAATTATGTTGCTGAAACAAGATTACCTAATGGCATGCACAACTATCAGTTCTAAAAGTCAGAAAATTTTGTGCTTTTGTCATGTTTCAGCATGGATTTAAGAAGGTGAAGTTGTGCTTAACCAGCTTAACAGTTGGGCACACAGTGAAATACAGGAAATTCCACTACAGCATAGAAAAAAACCCCTTACCTTGAGGGTGTTCAAGCAGTGAGATGGGTTGCTCAGAGTTGTGGAGATTTACTATCTATGGAGATAGTAAAAACTTGACTGGACATAGTGCTGGACAACCTTTCCACGCTGATCCTGTTTTCAACAGCAATTGGACTAGATGATCTCCAGAGATCCTTTTCAGCTGCAGCTCTTCTGTGGTTCTATGTTACAGTGGCAGTCCTTAATTATATTAAAATCTCAGAGAGATGTCTTTGCCAATATATGTTTGTCCTGAAAGTTAAAAAAGAGTAATATGGAGACTATCAATTCTAAGAATGAGCACAGATGTCTATAATAAGCAAACTGTGGAGAAATAAAATAAGAAGTCACGAAGAATGAGTAAAAGATAAACAAATTGTGTGAAGCCTAGGAAAGATCACAGTGTGTAGTGACTTCTTCATTGGTCTTTATAAAGTGCTATATATGACAAGACTGTAAAAAATAAAAAATAATAGGAAAGCATCAGAATAAAAAATACTGTGAAATATCTATACAATTTAGAGTTATTCAAGTCAAAAGGAACAAACTTCGAGTCCTGAGAACAATCCATCAAACAAGATAATTTTTTTGGAGCACTACTTAACAACGGGCAGAGTCTCATGGTCACATCTTTCCTTAAAAATGAAGGATGAAGAATTTTCAAGATTATTAGAACAAATTATTATGCTATCATTTACCAATAGTTCAGGGGACAAGATTGGGGAAGAAAATGTACCACATGGGTTCAAAAAATAATCTTGGTTCAAATCAATCCAATTGTCTTGCTTGATAGTTTATCTGCTTGACAGTATATACTCATCTATTGGAAACCTTTAGCACACACCTAATTTTTAGCAGTTTCTGACACACTGATACAGTTTTTAAGAAATGAAACAGATATGATCTAGTTTAAATTATTATGATGGAGGTCAGCAACAATTTGAAAGACTGTGCTCAGGACAAGATGTAAATTATTTTCAGAGAAACTCTGTGAAGACACCACACGAAGTTTTATAGGAGCCTGACTATCCAGGACATTGCTTGTGAGGGAACTGAGAATTTGTATTCACATAGGGTACCAGGCTGGGAGAGATGATCCAGGATGTAGATTAGAGAATGGAAATGAAAATCAAACTAGTTTTAATTAAACAAGTAGATCATGAAAAAAAGCTCAGAAATTCAGGGAAATACTCAAGAAAGTCAAATTATCAAGTATAAAAGGGAATAAATACCAATATGCAAAAGCGTATCAGAAAATTATATGTGAGATGCCATGGGGGACAAATTGAACAATTCAAAGTGAAAAAAAAAGTCTGGCAGTATTTTAAAAATTTCTGTTCAAACCATCATATAAAATTTTCATTTCTGCCCTGTGGCTTCTAAGGCCAGTGGAAGAGTTTTATGCCCAGTTTTGCATTTCATATTTTGGCAACAGTACAGACAAACTGGAAAATTATAAAGAACAGAACCTATGAATTCCAGGGGAATGCTGAAATAAATAGGTTTTGTCTGAAACAACTCGCTTCTTTCTAGGAGAGAAAAAATTGAGGGAGAAAACATTTCCCACTGAGGGGCAGTGAGCAAGTGGTTGTGTGGGGTTTAACTGTCTACCAGAATTAATCCACAACAAACACATTAAAAACTATTATTATAAAGGTCACTTCTTCTGCCTAGTTACTGAAGGATAGATAAGAAAAAGTATATTTTGAAGTAATAATTGATATCAGTAAAAAATAATAAATGAAATGGGTAAAGGAGAATTGGACCATGCCCCCTGGGAGGCTTGTGTAGACTTTGCCTTCCAGAGATTTTTAAGAACAGGTGGAAAAACTATGTTAGGGGATGATTAGGAATTGTGGGGCTGAGACATGGGTTTCTGCAGGTCTTTTGCAGCCCTGTGTGCATGTTTCCATAAAAAACTAGGAGGAGACTATCTGGTCCAGAGTTCAAATTACATCAAAAGGAGCAGAAGAGAAATACATTCCAAGGTGAAATACCAACCTCAAGCCTGGGCATGGGCTTTCTTACACATTTCTGTGAAGAATTTCAGGTTTTCTGCTCCTGAATTATCTGTGCTCTACTACTAGTATTTAGCTTTCACGTTCCCATGACTGTGTTGACATTGATTGTGGGTGAACAAAAGCTGCTGCTGCTTCAGTGTCAGGTTGTACATATTTCATCTGTCCTTCATGTATATTTAATCTTAGATTGCTTTCAGTACTTCTGTGTATGAATTGTAACCATTTTCTACAGTGTGATTACCACCCTGACTTGTATCCTCTGTGAGAAGTTCAGGAGAAGACATTTTCTTGGAGACAGATTTGTTTATGAACACATTTAGAATTTGATTTATACATGAATGATCAGTATGTCTAACAGACTGTCAGCGAGCTCTTTATTTTCACTGCTACATTCTGGGAGTGAGGAGTGCTGGAAACCTGATAAGAAGTTGATTCTCTGGTCATTTAAGAGGGCAACCCCCTGTGTTATCCAATTAGGAGCAAGGTGTATTATGTGCACCTGTAGCGTCTGGTTGTATTAAGTATCAGTCCTTTCTTTTTTTTTTTTTCATGCAGCTAAAATAGCAGCGTTCGAAACTCTTAACTCTCCCGCCTCTCCCAATAATGCCAGGTGTGAGGGCTGCATAAATGCATCCCATTTGGGATTTACTGAGAACGAGATGCTAAAGATGAGATAACGTAGCAACGTCTGGAGTACTAAGGCTGTACTGACACAAGTTTTCGGCTCTTAGGGCTGTGGCGACGAGTGACGGCCGGGGCCGGAGGGGTGTAGGCGGCGGGGGCTCCCTGGCCCGTCTGGGAGGCGGCCACTGGGAGCGGGCAGGGCTGGATGCTGGATGCTGGATGCTGGATGGTGGATCCCTCGCGTGCCCGCGGAGCCCCGGGGGAATTTAGCGTCGCCGCACGTTTGGCGTCGCTCTGGCCGTGCGCGGAACCTCCCAGCCCCCCCACAACCGCGGCAGCCCGTTTCCATGGGGAGCCGGCACAGACCTCGGGCTGGAAAGGGAAGTTCGCAAGAACGCCCACCCAGCGGCGGGAGCCCCTCGCCATGGCAACGCCGCCGGGCCATGGAGGCAGCGGCGGGGCAGCGGCCCCGCTCCATGCCAGAGCCGCCCGGCCCCGCCGAGCCGCCGGCCCCGCCGGAGGGCGGTGCGGACACGCAGGTGCGGGCGCGGCCGAGCCGGGCGGGGGCGCGGCGGGGCCCGGCCGGGGAACCCCCGGGCAGGCCGGCCGTGCGGGGTGTGGGAGTTCAGGCGTTCTCAGCCTGTGTGGAAAAGGGACTTAACAGAGCGGCTGCTCTGGTAATTTTTTGCTCCGTAATTCTGCTCCTCGTCCCTTGCGGGGGACAAGGCGCCCCGCAAGGGCTGCGGGCGGCGGCCACCGGCGCGAAGGGAGCCGGCTGAGTGCGGGGCTGCGGGCACAGGGGCTCTCTCTGTTCTGGGGAGGTACGCGCTCGTAATAGGAGATACCTAGGGATAACTTCCCCTGGTGCCTCCTCTGAGAAGGTGTTTTTATCTGTGGTGAAATTCACAGACTTTTGTTGCCTGTAGACAAACTACACGTTGTTGTAACTTTAAGAGGGCAGCTGTTTCTCGTGGTAATGCCTCGTGACGCCAGGTGTGCAAACACTTAAGGCTGATCTTTCGGTGTCAGTGCCATAGGATGGTCTTGAGTCCTTCAGTAAAGAAGAGGAATAATATATCGCGCAAATTCCCGTTTCCTGCCTCGCACTGGAAGTCTGTTGCTTTCAGCTCTACTTTGATTGTTACTGGTTTTGTTGAGTCGAAACACACAGTTATACAACGTTATTTCAAAGGTTAACGCAGTTAATGAAACTGTTTCTTGAAAACTATTTGGTTTCCCTTTGTTTTGGCTAAGTCCTCGACGTATCCAAAAGAAAGGAAGCTTGCAGTATGCTCTTTCAGTATTAGCGATAGCTAACTTGATTGCCTTTTCCTGGAAGGGGTGTATGGTTGATAGATCCCAGGGATGATGGATTCCATATTGATTGCCATAATGTTAAAGCAATACAAATGTCCCTCACTTTTAAATTTTGCAGTAGTTACCAGGACATGTTCCAAAATCACTTGGGCTGATATTTCTGTACAATTTTGCAAATATAACAAGCTATTGTGCTTATCTCTTAAACAGGTAACTTGTTTACAAGAAGGGCTGTCCTATTAAAACTTAAAATTTCAAAGTAAATAGAATCAGCCTAATGCTGTGGTAATATAATCTAGAATAACTTAAACTTTCATAGAAGTTATTATTTGTTTTACAATACATTAACTAAAAATATAATTATTTAGGTATTTGATATGTAGAACTAAGGATAAATATTGAAGCCATTTTCTCCTTATTAACATTTGTTTTAATTTTGATAGATTATTCAGTTGGGGATTTGCTGCTTTTTCATTTAGCTTTCATGGGTATGTGGATATGAGATGAAATATAACTTTTTTTAAAGTGTGTGGTTTGATTACAGTTATCATTTTACACCTTCTTGGGCTAGAAACTTTTGCTTTTGTGCAACTTGGAAATGAAATCTATATTAGTAAGCATGTGTGTCTCGTTTTTTCTCCTGTCTGAAATGGAGACTGATGAAGTAACTTCTCAATGACCAAAAATGTCCGGATATCCTCCTACATTCTAGCAGCCTATGTTTTGCAAGGAGTGGGATGGAGACAGAGATGAAGGAGAATTTCTTCCACACTTGGTCAATTCACAGTTTAACAACTAAGGATAAGAAAGTAGTTGTGTTGCTCCTGTGCAGTGTAACCTGCCTTAATAGGACTTTTTATTAAACAGACCAACATAATCATTAACCTTTTCACTTCTACCGTAAATTTTGGAATGTTCAGATGTAGTAGCCCTGAAATGGTTGGAAAGGTAGCCCTGAATGTGGAAAGAAAGATTCCCTTTCCACTGCCTTCCCAGTGGATGTACAGTGGATTTATAAAATGATAATTGGAAATATGCAACAAACATCTCTCAGGTGTTGGCACTTGCCCCGGAAAACAAAATTAGGACACTAATAACTGCTCAATACCAGGTGTAGAGTAGTGTAAACAGGGAAAAAACATTAGATGTATCAGTGAAAATATGGGAAAATGTTTAATACTGTGCCAACTGTTTGGCAGTAATTGTATTGAAAAAAATAAAATGCACTCCTCTCCAATAAAAGATAAAATTTCTATATGCCATGATTTTGGTATGGTCCTGATAGAAAACAATACTTGAACTTTATTAGTGTTTCTTTTCTGAATCAAGCAAAATGTAAAGCAGCCATGGGTTCAGCATGGGTTTAGCTTCTGCCAGAGGCAGATTGGTGTAAGTCACTGAATTCACGAGCGTATGCTGCAATTATTTTAACCCAGCAAGTCATTGCTAAGAAAAATCCTCCATTCAGGGGCAGAAAGGTAAACATATAATTTGTGTTTTTTCTGAGGAAGCATGTAAAGCTGCAAGGAGAGATGCGTAAGGTGTAGGAACTGGAAAGAAAAAGTGCATAAAAAGATGAAACTGCTTCTTCAATATCCAGTGAAGAGAATTTTTTTTTTTCTGACTTTTGGCCTTGGATTTTTTCAGCAATGATTGTCTGTCTTTAATCAGATTAAGGAGTATCCGCTTGCTTACCGGTGGCAGGCAAACCATTGGATAGTGATACTGAATATCAAAGCATGAAGCAAATTGCATGAAACTGGCTGTAACTGTAGTGTAGGGTGGCTGAAGTAATCTCAGCAAATGGTGATGATAGCTAACCCGCTGGAAAACAGAAAAAGATGTGTTTTTGTTTTCATCACCAGTAGGATACTGCAAGTTAAAAGAGAATGCAGCAGTGCAGAGAGGAACTGATGCAGTAGAATGAGAACTATGGGTAGAGTTTGTGAATTTTCTAACAGGCCTTTCTAATCAAAAGAAAACAGAAAGCCAAGGATGCTGTCTTGTTTGGAATTTGAGCATGATTAAGCAATAAATCAATAAGCATTGCATTTGCTAAATATATTTGGACAAAGCATGACGTCAAATATGTAGATGGGAAAGAAGGATTTTTTTTAGGTATAATTGGGCTGTGACTGGTTAAAAGAGTGTCATGGGTTTCAGTTTTCAGTAGCCAAATAATAAATTTGAGACTGCTTAATAGACACAAGGAACATTTCCAAAGAACTATGACTGGTAATGAAGGAGTATGTCATCATTACAATTAATATTCAGAAGATTTACAGGTAAGGAAGACATCTGTCACTTAATCTAGATCAAACAATGTGTCGTACTGCAAGCACATCATGAATGATAAAAATCATGTGCCACAGAAGCAGAAAGGTTTAATAGCCAACAGCTCCAGGGCATCAAGTCCAGCCTCCTTCACCCTGAATATGCAGGGGAGAGATGGCAAGCTGGGGACACAGCAATGCCACAGCTACGGTTGCTCAGCAACAATTCCAGCTTTCTACTGTGTGTGTGTGTTAAGCAGGCAGTAGCAATTGTGCTGTTTCCAGAAAGGTCTTGTTTAGCACCAAGGAGCAAATTCCTCTCTGACATTGTTGGAAGGTATGCCACACAGAAATGTCCATGCATAGCCCAGCATAACTTATAATTTTGCATTATTGCCACTTTTGTGGAATTGAATAGCTTTGGCCATTGAAATTTGAAATCTGTACTTACTCTATTGCCAAACTTATGTAAGGAGAAATGCTTGGTTATTGGCAAATAGCTGCTTTTGTTCGTAGGTTTCTGAGTAGACATTTAAAATATCTGAGGGGTTTGTTGAGGTGAGGACCTGAAGCTGAACTGCAGGGCAGGAGACAGTGCTGAATGCTTTCTGGATTTGTGCAGTTGGACAATGCTGAAAGCCTGTGGACAGTCCAGTTTAACTGCACAACAAAAATGAACGTAACACCAACAGTTCTGGGAAATAACAGCATGCTTCAGGTGTTGTTGTGTTCCTCTGATACTGAGTGGATTGTAGGGTGTTATGGTTTAACCTCACCAGCAAATAAGTCCCACACAGCAGCTCACTTACTCACCTTCCTGCAGCCAAATCCAGTGCACAGGGTATTACGAGGACTGGATTAAAAGTGAACAAAAAGGCTAAATGCAGAGAATGGCACTTGGTATTTCTTATATCTTCTAAGATCCATAAGGTCAGGCTGAGCTACGAAAGACTTCTTGGAAGCTAGTGCAGGGCAAAAAATCACAACCCTCTTCACTTCCTTAATATTTTGAGTACAGATTCGCTCTTGAGTATTTATTCCATTTGTACTCAAATTAGCTGTCTTTCCTGCTTGGCTGAGGAAACAGAAAGGAGGCGCCTTCTGTGAAGATGTTGGAAGCATTCAGGATTTCTATAAAAGCTGAAGACACTGCTAAAGTATCATGACAAAAAAGTATGTTGTATGAAGAATATTAGAAACTTCAGGTTCCTGAAGCAATAAATCCTTCATGATGTTGAATTTGGGGTTGTGTCTTTTAATCTGTGTACGACATTATATTTTCCTTTTGAGGTTCTTGTGCCTTGCACCCATGAATGCAATTGTTGTTACAGCAGGTTGAAGAATGGTCTAAATTGAAAATTTTAGAGTAACTTAAATGATTTCATTTTCCTTAGTGGAATGCAGAAGAATCTGCTATTTTATGAATGAAAAAAGTTACTTGCACCTTTGTGTGTTCAATAATAGCTTGTAAAAGAAAATATATCAATTTTTTCCATAGCACGTATGAACACTACAAATTTAAAGAACAATCAGATTTTTACTATGGAAAAAAAGTGCTTTATTTAGTACTTCCTATGGGAAGCACTGTAACAGCACTTTAGGGATTTGCATGTGCTGGCCATAGGGAATAACAGCACAAGAGTGTTGGCATCAGAATGGCAAAGGGAAAAAACCTGCCATAGAAGCTTTGGAAAACAGCTTGGGTGCAAGGTTACAAAGCTGCAAGCTTTTAGCATTAGTGAGGTGAAAGCACCTGGAGGTACTGTGCAGTAAGATGTTCTGTGTTTGTTGAAATTTAAAAGCTGAAGTTCAAGTCTACTGAAATACATCAAGGGACTGTTACAGTCTCAAGAAAAAGGTGAGCTTAACCTGTGGTGGACTTATTTTATGTGCCTTTCAGATGATACCAACTGGCCTCTGGACAATTATTTAACTGTGGTGAAGAGGGAATTTGTGCTAAAAGCTGAGATGCAGAGGCTTCGTGAGTGTTGTTCTAGTCATGTGCAGACAATGCAGTAACTTCAGGGAAAAGCTTTTGGAATCTTACTTTGTTTTCTCAGGAGCACTGTTACAAGAGTATTCAATTAAGAGTCCTTTTAAAGTTTGAGAAAAATGTGAATAATGGGGCTTGGACATTAACTTTCTTCTGTCCTGGCTTGCTGTATAGCAGTCATAAGATTGTATTTGGGAAAAAAGGACTGGAAGTGCTAAGTAAAAGAGGAGTCATCTTGATACAATGGTGTTAGGGCAGAGTCTCTCAAGGTGCAGTAAAAGTAGTCATCTAAATCTTAGGTTAATAAATAAGTCTCCAAAGGCTTAGAGCAAGGAGTACCTTGTGATTATTACCTTTTTGTTTCTCTAGAGAAAAAGAAAAGGTATGAAAGCCAGCACTACTATGTTGGCTGGTTGGCAAGTGTTATGTTTTTCATGCCATAGCTACCACTATTAAAACTTGCCAAGTGGGTGTTTTTTGTTATTAGTCAAAGAACTGGGTAGCTTAGATTAAATATACTTAGTTGCTGAATTTTTATCAAACTCAAATTATAAGGAAATGAGTAGTAAAAGTTGCATTAAATGGAATCTCGTTTGGTGGTAAATAACTCCAATAGACTGAAAAGTGAGTAAGGCATTATTAAAGCCTACTTGGAAATAAATATTAATTTAAAATGTCATAACCATACAAAATAAAATACACTTCCCCCATAATTTTCTATGTTTTGAAATCTATGTGTTGAAGGAATTAATTTCCTTCAGTTGTACATGTATTAGTAAATTTTGATGAGGGAGAGGAAACAAGTAAAACATTTTACTTTCAATGTTTTCAAACTGAAGACTTCTTGTATGAGTTAGTAATACAGCTGAACAAATAGCTCTTTCTAAATTACTGTGGAAAAGTGCCATGCAACTTCTATTTTTAGCTAATGCATCTAGCTCTTTTCAGAGGTAGTCTGGTAGGCCTATCTCAAACTAAGATTAGTAGAAATGATCCAAAGGGCATCTGGAGGTTTACATAACTTCTAAATGACTGGAAAAACCCACCAAGCTCAGGATAGCTACTGAACTGTTTTAACAAATGCGTTGCATATAACAGAGTGTTAGAGTACAATGGAAGTACCTTTTTATTAAAATCTGTAATGGCATGGATATGTTGTGTACAAGTTATTTGCATCCTGTTTGCTATATGGTCAAAGTTAAAGGTTTGTGGTTGGACTTTCCCAGGCTAAATGACTCTATACCTTACCCAGCACGAGTACGCCATGCCTTAGCTCGTAGCTGGCATCTGTATCTGAAGCGTAAGAAGTGCTTGTCTCATGACCCACAGCTGAGTTACTCCTGTGAGCTCAGTGCAGCTGTGAGTGGGGACTTAAACAGCTTTAGAGCAATTTAGTTCAGCTGTGTCTGAGCAACTGTAGTAACAGTTGATTGCAGTACAAAAGTGCTGCTAAACAGGTGTAGTGAAAAAACCTGAATTCAGCACAAGCAATCAGAACCTCAAAATGGTAATATTACTTACTGAAAGGGACAAAAGTTTCCATATATGTTTAGTTGCTTCTGTGTGGATCCAGGTATGCTTTTGGTGCTGGACACTAAGCTTAAAACAGTTTTGGGACATGGAACAACTTACAGGGCCTGAATAAAATAGCCTCATCTGATTGCCATTGATAGCCAGACAAAAATGTGAGCTTTTAATTGATGAATGTTTTTGTTGGCTATTCCATGGAAAACAAATTATCCAAATGGACATTTTGTTATTAATACTAAGCTACCCGAAAACATTCCAGGGTAGTGCAATCAAGCTTTTATTTATTGATTTACTTATCTTATATGGTTTGCATATCAGCAGAAAAATCAGGCATGAATCTTTAAGGCTTGTGCTGCTGAATCCCCTTCCAGGTAAAGTAAATACAGGGCAGAAGAACAGAAAGTATGAATGACTATATCAATGCCTTCATTTAAAAGGATAACAAAGCAGCTTGTAGAAAGCAGTTAATATCTCTAAAAGTATTTATGACCTTAAAAAGAGATAAATGTCACAAATAATCAGTATTCCCAGCTTGCCACGCTGATCTGGAAAATTTATTGTCAATTATGTCTTCATAGTCTCCATGAATAGAGGAAGCTAACACCCTCTCAAAGACAACAGTCTGGAAGTTAAGTCTGTTTATTATGGGTATATTGTTAATAAGTACAAATACTTTTTTTGTCATTTATAGTGATAACTTAAAAAAAGTTGCATTTTTCACAAATTTGCATTTCATCATCTAATTTGTGTAAAATGGAAACACTGTAATTATAGAAACTTCCCTCCTGGAATCTTTTACATTTTTTAGACTGCACATAAATGAAAGAGGGAAGTTTTAAGTAGTAGTGATCATGAGTCCTTATCCACGATTATCACTAATTTCTATATGTTAGCCAGTTTCTCACAAAAGTAGAAACAGGTTTCATGTTAGTAATGATCAAACCATCATTTTGATGTCAATTTAGATTTAGGTTTGTTCTTTTGCGATTTGCCTGCACTGAATTTTTAATTTGCCATTCTAACACATCATAGTTGCTTAGTCTTGGAAGTCTTCTGTAATGCTTTGTGGTCATCCTTATCACCTTGAATAACATAGTTCTGTCTGCAGATGTCACTCTTGTAGCTTTTCCATTTTCGCCTGACTTTGCAGATGCCTGGAGAGCTCCACTTACACCTTACAATTGCTGCTGTAAGAACTAACTATTCATTTTATTCCTCTTCTCTCCATTCCAACATTTAATCAAGTCTTTATCTTTGAAGGTAATTTCCTTTATGCTTTTCCTAAAAGCGTTTGACAATAGATCTTTTTGAAAGCTTTTTGAAAGCAGATCCATATGATGTAGATCAATCTTCTTTACACTAGTGCTTATTAACCCCTTTGGTGAACCTCAGCTGTTCATGATGAGTGTTCCTCCCTTTCACAAAAACCTTGTTGACTTTTCATTTGAAATTAAATTATTTGAGCTGCCTCTTAATTCTATTATTTAATATAATGCCTGTTATTTTACCTAGCCAGGCTTCCTCATCAATTGTTTCTCACTTGGCTATTGTTAAAGGTGTGCATTTATTCTGTTAGACAGTGCCCAGTCCTCTGATACTGATAACAAAGTCAGCTTCTTTGGGCCTCTAACTCTGTGAGGTTGTTAAATATTGTATTTTAATTGAACACTATGATTTTTAACCTGATATTGCGAGGGAGGAGCCACTTGCCTTCATGAATTTTTTTTAATTACAAACTTTCTGTTAATGATGTCTAAAAAAATTAGTATCAGCATCACAATCTGAAATGGTATTTCCCTTGTGTATGTGGAGATAGCTGAAGTTACTTGCTAATGCTGTTCTTTGCCATGGGGACTACCCTCATCACTGTCAGCATGTCACAGTCAATACTTCCAGCCTCATTAGGCAGACAGTAATATCATATGCTATGTCTATCTTGTTTGTGACTGAAGCTTCATCACACTGGGCTCTGGTTGGCTTGCTAAGTTGTTTGCACACTGAGCTCTTTTACAGTGGTGTGGATTTTTCCATGTTTCCTGTGTAGTAAAAACCTTGATATATAGCACAAGGTACCAATGATACCTTCCTTATGCTGAGTTTAGTGCTAGTATTATAGCAATGTCAAAGGTAGCATCCTATTTACCCCAACTTTGTTTCTAGGACTGTTCCTGCTTAGGTATAAGTAGTTATGTGCTTGTTTTGGTCTTCTATTTCCCTCTGCCTTGTTCAATGGGATAACATTTTGCTATCCAGGCTTTTGCTATGGCTTGCCGTGTGACATGTGGAAGCCTCTCTTTTATCACATTTTTTTTATCACTTGTACTTCACACAAGTGGTATTTTGAGACCACATGATATTCAGTGTCTGATAGCTCTTCCCTGGGCTAGGTTTAAAACCTCCTTTCTAATCTTCAAGAGTAAACCCCTCAAAGTTTACCTAAATTGTTTCTTCTAAAACCATTCCTTTCATTTCAGGAGTGTCCCCAGCTTCCAGTGAACCTGGACCTTGCTTCTCTCCTGGTCTTCAGTTGCATGTTCAGAATTTATCACACACTTGCCAGGGATATTGGAAACATCTGAACAGTGTTGGGGATGCTTGAAGATCCCAAGTTACTGTATTTTTGTCTTTAATCTTTACTCTGGCTAAACTGACGGGCACAATCTTCACATAATTGGAAATAGAAAAGAGCAGAGAAGGTGTGAGATTTGGTAGTTCCTTAAAATGGAAAATGTATTACTTGCATGGTTACTTGAATTGCCATTGTCTGTCCTTGCAATAATGTCTCTTCATTTGTTAAGACCTACACATCCTGTCTGTCCTGGTAAACAGAAGGTTAACTGTGTGTCTGCCAACTTCATAATTAAGTGTTTTATCTTTAAATTTTATTTTCTTAGAAGTGGATCAAATAGGCAAGCACAACCTGGAGAACAAATGTTTTGCGTAAAGCAGAACAGAGAATTACACTGACTGCCTACATCATATGTTAATTCTTTAGGCAGCACTGTTTTTCACCATAAAATTGGACAGCAAGATAACTTTATTATACATTAAAATCTTAGTTGTATATATTGCCTCATCAAACAAGTACGAAGTGTAACTTTCAGCTCTGATAGCCTTTATTTTTATCTTTTTTCTTTTTTTTTCCCTTTCTTTTTCTTTTTGTTTATTTGTTTGAGATGAAGATATTAGATGGCTGACAAATTGTACACTTCTTAAATGTTTTAAGACAAAAAGCATTTTTTGGAATTACAAACAACCCAAATGCCTACTAGTGCAGGAAATCACTAAATATGTTGAAGTTTTAGTTCTTCTTAGCAAAGCAGTTAAAAATCCTTGCCTTTAAGGTATTAAAGCCTCAGTGTTGTTTGACTTTGAAAGGAGCTCAAGGTAATAATGTCTACCCTTAGTTTTGGTTGTTCTCATCGCAGTTGTATCAGGAGAATGCAGCTGAGTAGGATATCCATTTCTTTAAGTTCTCCCACTTCTATTCAGTGTAGCTTTTCAAGTAATGTGTAAGTGATCATCTCTGTAAAAGACAATTTAAATTGCCAAATTTTATATAGACTCTGTTTTGTGGTCTTGTGAAGAAGAGCATGAAAGTCAATTGTACGCTTTCAGTGTTTAACCACTAGATGGTAGCTAACTACTATCTACTACTACTAATTCCCCATAGGAAAAGAAACCTTGTTGTCAAAGCAGTGCAGTGTAACACTAACAAAAAAATCATAGAATCATAAAATATACTGAGTTGGAAGGGACCCATCAGGATCATCGAGTCCAGCTGCTGGCCCTGCACAGGATAACCCAAGAATCACACCATGTGCCAAAAGTTTTGTCCAAATGCTTCTTGAATTCTGTCATGCTTGGTGCTGTGGCCATTTCCCTGGGGAGCTTTTCCAGTCCTTCACCCTCTGGGTGAAAAACCTTTTTGTAATATAACCTAAACCTCCCCTGACTCTGCTTGCTGCCATTTCCTCAAGTCCTATCAGTGATCATGAGAGGAAAGAGAACAGTAACTGCCCCTCCACTTCCCCTTGTGAGGATGTTGAAGACTGCAGTGAGGTCTCCCCTCAGTCTCCTCTTGTCCAGGCTGAAAAAACACTCTTAGACTTCTGGACAGCAGATTTTTTACTTCTTTGAGGAATCTGCCTGGCGTGATCCCACAAAAGATCCCGAAATGGAAATGGAGCTGAAGGAAACTGCTTGACCTGCAAGAAAAACACCACTGGAACACACAGACAGGTTATTCAGTGTGCAGAAAGAAGAGGAGGCGTTGTAGAAGGCCAGCATGGATGAACAGATGCGCTGTCTGAACTCAAACATGCAAGCTTCCATAGAAGTTTGGGATGAAATAAGATCTGGGATGGGCCACCCAGGAAGGATTATAGAGACAATGCCTGAGTTTCCAGAGATAGAGTTAAGAAGCTAAATCTCAGCTGGAGTTCAAACTTGTGAGGAAGGTGAAAGGAAATGACAATGTTGTTTCTCGGTATACTGTCAGCACAAGAAAATGCTCAGGGGAAGAGGGGACTAAGGAGCAAAGAGTGTGGAAAAGGCTGAAGTCTTCAGTGCCTTTTTAAACTCAGTTTTCATGAGCTGGCTTTGCCCTCTGACTTTTTAAAGTTTTCTAGTCTTCCTGCAGAATGCAGAAATTAAGATTGCCCATGGCGGCCAAACATCATGTTAAGGAGCACTTAAGGCAATTGGATGTATGGAAGTCCATGGGAGCAGATAAGGTACACCTGAGGGTGCTGAGGGAGCAAACCAATGTCATTTTGAGCCATCATCTTTGAAAGGCCGTGATGATCTGGGAGATTCCTAGTGACTGGAAAAAGAAAAATGTCATACTTGTCTGCAAAGAGGAGAAAAGGGAGGGTCTAGGGAATGACGCACCAGTCAGCTGCATCTCAGGCCCTGGTGAGGATGTGGGGCAATCTGCTTTGGGAGCCATTTTATGGCACATGAAGGGCCAAGAAGATGACTGTGAATGGCTGTCATAGATTTACCAGCATCAAATCCGTCATGGTCATCCTGATTGCCTTCTATGGTGAGATGGATGGTTGTGTAGACAAGGGGGAAGCACCAGTGGTGTTCTTAAATCTTGACTTTAGCAATGTGTTTGACAAGGTGTCCCATAATATCATTAGAGTCAAACCAGTAAATTATGGACTGAACAACCATCTGCTCATTTGGGTGGAAAATTGGCTAGGCAAGAAGGCTTCAAGCAGTCCATCTAGTCCAGTTGCTAGTGATGTCCTTCAGGGATTCTAAGGCTAATACTGTTTAATGTTCTTCATAGAGAACGTGAATAATGGAACGGAGTGCACTGTGTGGAAGGCTGCTACTGATGGGGAGAGGAGGCCTGTATGTGTAGGGCAGGGCTGCTATTCAAATAAATGTGAACAGGTTTGAGAAATGGACTGAAAAGAACTTCAATTAAAGAAAGTGCTAAGTCCTACAGTTAGGATGAACAACCTTGTAGGACAATACAGGCCAGTGGCCGACTTGCTATGTGTCAGGTTTACAGAGAAGAACTGAAGGGTATTTTTCCTCACCAAGTTGAACAGGAGCCAGTAATGCACATCACAGCAAATAATGCTGATCACAGACAGGGCTGAAATAGCCAGCATGTTGACAAAGCAAGTTCAGCAGCAGGTCAGCAAGATGTACAGGAGGCCAGAGTATGTGATGTATGAGAAGATACTGAGAGAACTCTGCTCATTCAGCCCCAGGAAAAAAAAGCTAAGGGGAGATCTTATTGAAGCCAATAACTGTCTAATGGGAGGGTAGAGAGAAAACAGAGCTGAACTCTTCTTGAAGGTGTATGGTAATAAGAGCCAGCATACACAAACTGGAATATCAGGGATTTCAGTTAGGTGGGAACAGTCTTTATGGTCAAATCGTGTTATAGTGCCCAAGCAGTTGTGGAATCTCCATCCTTAAAGATATTCAAAACTCTGTCGCAAACATCTCTGAGCAACCCACTCTAATTGGACTTGCTTTGAGCAAAAGACTGGACTAGATGACTTTCAGATATCTCTTTAAATTCTCATAATTTTGTGATTCTGTAAGTTACATGCTATTCTTTTTGCTATTCTTGCTATTTTGTGATCTGTAAGTTATTTTATGAAAAAGCTCCACGATTCCTAGATGATTCTTTGATTTTTTTGGTTTTTTTTTTTTTCTTTGTTTGTTTTGTTTTTGTTTTAAAGAACTTTTGTTGCTGCATGGCGAAGTTAAGCCTGTTGGGCTGACTTTTTACATTAGAAATCACATATGTCATGCAAAGAAGTATAGAATCTTAGGATGGTTATGGTTGGAAGGAATCTTAAAGATCAACTAGTTCTGAGCCCCTCCTATCATGGTCAAGGACACCTTTTACCAGACATGGTTGTTCAAAGCCCCATCCAGCCTGGCCTTTGAATACCTCCAGGGATGGGGCATCTACAGCTTCTCTGGGCAACCCATTCCAGTGCCTCACCACCCTCACAGTAAAGAGTTTCTTCCTAATATCTAATCTAAGCCTGCTCTCCTTCAGCTTTAGGCCATTCCCCTTTGTCCTATCACTACAAGTCCGTGCGAAAAGTCCCCCCAGCCTTCTTTCAGGACCCCTTTAGGAACTGGAAGGTGCTGGAAGGTCTCCCTGATGCCTTCTCTTTTCCAGCCATAACAGCCCCAATGCTCTCTTCCTGTCTTCATAGGAGAGCTGCTCCAGCGGTGTGATCACCTTAGTGGCTCTCATCTGGACGTGTTCCAAGAGAATGTAAATAATTCCTCAGTGGTTTGAATATATGCAGGAATTAACTCTATGTGTAATATCTAACAGCATGTTTAATTTTAAAAGAGAATGTTGTAAAGATTTCAGAGAAAACTATGGATGTTTACTTTTACACTATATGCAATTTTTCAGTCTGTGTCAGTCAAACGTACGCACAGCTGGATTTGACTGTAGTAGGTGGGGAAAATTGTATGGAAAAATTAGATAACATGGGGAAAATGGTTTTTATTCATGCAATTTTTATCAACATTAAGGTTGCCAAGTGATTTTTAGACATTATTCACACTGGTATGAGTGGAAGCTGAAATATTTAGGGGCATTCTAAGCCAGAAACAGCTATAAAAATATTTTGGTTTTCTTGTTCCTAATATTGGATAATTAGTTTGTTTTTCTCGGAATTTTCAAGAGGATGTCAGATTATATTCTGTCAGTGAAGTGGAAAAATTAAGGCTATTTTAAGAAGAAAAAACTTAACATTCCTCACGGATGAAAAATTACTCTACTAAGTAACCATTGTACAACTGAAAAATAAGTGACTGAATGTACTTGTTTAAAAAATATGAATAGAAAACTCAGTAATTTAGTAGTCTGTAAGTAAAAAGTATTTGAAAGTTGCTTGACTGTTGTTGCTATATATTTAAACAGTCATCTATGACAGGGAAACAAAGATGTCTGTTGACATGAAAATTACTTAAGAAGACTAAACACAAATCAGATAAGCAGTTATAAAATTGACTTCTGCAAATAGTTATGTTGCCCTTGAGCGTGATGAATTGTATCCAGCCGTGTTTGTATGTAAACAGTGTCACCTTAACAACACTGTGGTTGGTAGCAGTAACTTTCAATGCCTAATCTATAGGCAGTAAAAACTGGTGGTTAGAGACCTCTCATTTCTAAAATAGTGCAATTTAGTTTTCAAGCAATTTGAATGCACATTAGAACTGAATTTTAAATACAGAGATAAGGTGAATAGTTGCTGGTGGTTTAGGTTCTTACTCTTTTTTCCAGAGTTATCGTGGTGTTCCTATGAAAAGGGAATGAAACAAGTAGGAACAAAAGGTTAGGGGAAGAGTGAAAAATAATGAATCTGGAAGCTTGCTCCCTGGTTTAGGGCTTGTTGCTGAAGAACAGTACTTGATGCTTATACTGAAAAATACAATGTTTAGAGCCAGAAGAAAGCAGCTTTGGAAACGGAGCATTGGCAAAGTGATAATGGTAAGGAAAACTGAATTTTCAACTAGGTCTAGACTAGTAACTATATAATTTGAATAAAGGTTTGACTTGAGGGGGGGGAGGGTATAGAAAAATGTCTGTTTTAGAAAAGGTGTAAATGGATGATGTTAGTTGCACAATTTGTTTTGAAAGGCAGATTTGCACTGGGAGATATTTATGCATTTGACTAGTGGTACTTGTATCTTGCTCAGATTGTTGCAATGGTCTAGTAATGGTATAATTTCACAAATGTTATATTAGTACAATGAAGAGTTTGCTGTTAGACCTGACGACAAAACAGGTATGGGCTCTGCCACCAAGGAGAACAGAAGTGTCACTTCACTCCTCCCATATTTGTAAGATAGGAATAGAATTTTGAAGACAATACTTAGTACTGAGAAACAACAATAAAATACAGAAGTATTAAGACCCTTAGACTAATTTCAAAAGCTTGTTATTTGAGCAAACTGTTTCTGAGTTAATACAATGTGATAACAAATGTGCAGAGCTCTGATGTTTGAGATTTAAGAGTTGACTAAGGGGACTGCCCCAATTTTTTAGGGTATGGATTTTTTTGGAAAGAGAAAATAAAAACGTGTGTCTGTTGAAAACTCAAGGTGCTTGAAAAGGTGTAAAATGGTTTGCAGTTTACTTTTGCAGGGAAATTCATTAGCAAGGCTTATAGAACATAAAACATCTTAGCAAGTTAAAGGAGAGGCAGAGGAATTCCATGCTGGTTAAATAAGTTTTGCATAAGACAGTAAATTAACAATAAAACATTCTTACTTTTTGACTCTTTCACTATTGAGCGTCTCAGTAAACTATTGCTCGTCTATAAGACTTTGATTTGAGAATGTCTAAATTCAGCAGTGCACAGTATTCTGACAACAAAATGCATCATTTGGTGGATAAATAGTGTTGAGAACAAGTTTTGTCTTGTGTAGTTATGACTTGCATACTAAGTAACATTCATACTAACTCTATTCAGGGTGTCTGCAGACGCAGCAGCAACCATAGTCTGCAATGGAGAAATTGACAATAGTCAATAGCTGGTTTCTGAGCCTGTTGTTTCAAAGAAAGTACCCCTGGAATCTCTGACTTGTGCTCTTTTAGTAGCTGCTGCTTAAATATATATCCTTATACTCTTTTAGCAGTTAGAAAACGTTTTAAAAAAATTTAATTTAATCCCCATTTGTTGCTTCAGATTGATGGAGAGATGGTTATGATTTAGGCATATGTTAAGACAGATTTAGGAATCTCCCCTTTATCTTGCTTCAGGAGAAATTACTATTAAAAGTAGTTTCCTGTATTGAATTGTTGTTATTTAGGTATTAGGAATTTTAAAGTTTTATGTAAAATAAAACAAGCTACTAGTGATAACTGGACTAACCATCAAAGGACTTTTTAGTTAATTAGTTTAGCTTTGGACCTGCATCTGTTGTGCAACTGTGTTGTATGACCTTTCTTACCTTCATAACCAAAAGTGGTAAAAGAAACGCAAGACTAAACTTGGCTGTGTTACTTGTGCTGTCCTTTAAATCGAAAACTGAGGTAAAGCTGTGCCTTATAGAAACTTGGACAATCCTTCCAGATATCTAAATGAGACAGTGTTTATCTCTTGCAAATGCTGCTCCTTCTGGCTCCTCCTACATCATGGAACATTAGAAAGAAGTTTTCGCTATGACTTTGATCAGAATTGCTGCTGATCCTTTTCAGGGTTTGCATGCATGTTACTGCATGTAGCAGCAATTTCTTTCTTATCTACCTAAAGGATATCTTGTGTGTTTTAGTGTCCTTCCATCTTCAAGTTGTACTCTTTCAGCGTGCTTTGAAATTGCGAATTACATAAAACTGCTTATTCTTGGGTAATTTTTTGTATAGATGCTTTTTAGGCCTGTGTACTTCTGTGTTGAATCCTGCAGGATGTAAAATATACAAAAACTCCTAGGCCATGATGACTCTGCTGGTTTGAAGTAAGATGTGAGGATAGCTAAAGGGCGGAAGGGAAGAATAAGAGGTAGAAAGCTCAATGTTTCCATGTAATTCACTCTCCGAGATCCTTAATCCTAAGTAAAGAAAATCTTAAAAATATGTTCTTCTAGTAGTGTGCAAATTGAAGCTCAGAAGCTAGACTGGAAGATAGTTTCCAGTCTAGCTTTTGAGTGTTTTGAAATATTTAAATTAATTACTTGCTATTGAAAGCGCTGAAGTTAGGTTTCCTCTACTTTTCTGTGGACAACGTGATCCTGAAAGTGAGACAGAAGTTTCTTCTGATGACTGCAACAACTGATGTGAGAGTTTTTGACTGAGCAACAGTTCATTTGGGGAAGAAGTTTGTTGAAATGGCAGATCATCAAAATATGGAAGCATGACACGCAGGGTGTGTTATTGAATTGCATTGTAGCAACTATCAGGAAAAAAAATGCATGAAATTTGCATTAGTTGTAGAGATATTCACCATATCAATGCTAATTCCTTTGAGAAGTGAAGTGATAAATGCAAGTCCATGTCTTAATCTTCATAAAACTATAGCTTTATCATTTAGTTAATACTTTCCTGTTTTCTTTAGGTATGGTTCATTAAATAAGTTAATTAGACTTTAAAAGTTTTGTGACATGTTAATGAATACCCTTGTTACTGGACTTAGGCAGTATTTGATGTCTAACGCTGCATAAACAGCTATACACTGTAAGTAGTACAGCAATTAAAGGTTTGGAAAGGATTAAAGAAACTGGAAACAAACCTTGGGTCATGACTTCTCAGTTTGAGAAGAAGGTGCCCATGATTTCAGCCTACATAAACAGCAACTTGTAGAAGAAATGGAGGCTATGAGCATCTGTGTAGGTCGAGTTGGTAACTAATAACCAATGTAAGATGAATACCTTGTGTAACAAAATATCTGGAGTTCTATGTTGGAAACACAAGTGGAATAAAAAAGTAGTCTCTCTGTAGTTTAAGTAAAACAAAATGCTTTTTGCTGGATTAAATAGAAATTAATCAGTAGAGTATTGGTTGTATTTTTTCTGTTAGGGATGCATTATCAATTGTATTCAAATTACCAAAACAACAGTTTTGAGGATTCTAGTGTTATCATCTAGTGTGAATAAAGCTGATTCAGCCAAAAATGATTACTCTTTGCATGTCTAATGAGGAGTAAAATTTCTACTCATATTTAAAAACATGCAGGAGAGGCCAATTCTGTGATGACACTTCACTTTTGGGAAACTGGAGATGATGTTAGGGGATGAGAGAGGTAAAATAGCATAAAGTACTTGTATGAATTAATCTGCTACTGTGTTCTTCAGACATATCTGTGTAAAGAACAGGGTTTGTATGTTTGTCTTTTACATGAAAAAACACTTCTAATGCATTCAGCATTTATAAAGGCATGCTAGTAATTACAAATTTACCAAATATTTGAAAATTTCTTCAGAAAATAGGAAAGATATTTACATAAGTGTGTAAAGTACATTATGCAGGTCCTATTTGCTCTGCAAAAGCTTGTGGATAAATCAGTTGTGCATACTTTATAGAGCTACTAGTTTTCTCATAATCACTGGAGAAATAAGGATTGAATTTACCAGCAATGAAACATAATGCTAAATTTCTTTTGAAAATGAAATGATATTAAATCTTGTAATCCACAAGCACAATAATACCAGTAACTATTCCAGAAGGCTATTTTCTCTATAATGTAATGAGGTGTGTTACATATGGGAATTCAATTTAATTGGAAGAGTAGGCATACTGCTTGAAGAATGGTATAATAGCTATAGTTAAGCACATTTGTAAACACTTGTGTATCTTGAGGCTCATGGTTTGTTTTACTTCTCATTATATTAAAGAGATAATGTGTAAAACCCTAGCTTCCTCCAGCAGCATCTGTCTTTATTAGGGAATGGTACAATATCTTCCATGAATAAAAAAGATCGGTCAGAATCCTGTCTTGACTTGATGGTCATACGTGACTAGACTGAAAAGCTGAGACTAAGGGCTTAGGGTGTTGAAGACAACTTGCAGAATAACTCAGCTGTACATATGAAACACATTTTTTTGTTCTACAGAGCCTTTCAACAAATTAGTTTTTGTACAACATTATTTATGATACAAGTGTTGTGATAAATCTGAAAATAGAACACCAGAAACCAACTGCAAAATCATAACAGGAGTTGCTTCTAAAATTTTAATTTGAGTGCCATAAAAACATCAGTCATAAGCATGGAAGAATGTAATAGCCTTTACTTTTTAAATTAACTTTTAAAGGTTTCTTTATTTTTGTCTTCAAAATAGATTATGACTTTTTCATTGTCCACTTTGTGTTTTATAACAGCAAAAGCTCAAGGAAGAGAGGGAGGCTAAACGGGCTCGGCTGGATGGCAGGCATTATTACTTGCTAGATACTGTTGCCTCCTGTGTGAATCTGGATAAAGCAGAAGCAGAAGATGCTATTCTTGATGGTAACCAGGTAATCTGATGAGTTTGAAGGTGAAGCTCATAGGGTACTTTAGAACTGATATTACCATTAAATACTTGGTGAGATAGTTGTCAGGCTTTGTGTCAGAGATTACTCAAGTCTTCTCACTGAAAAAATATTTTCCAGTATTTTGTAATTAAGTTGAACAAAAGCATCCTTACTTCCAGGATCTACTGTAAAAATACTGATTTTTAAATTGATTAAAATTTCTGCTTTCCAATAGTTATAGATAGTATGGTAAAACCTGTCACTATATTTAATAGTGGAACCACAGTGTGAAGTTTCCCAGCTGAATGTACAGCACGTATAGATTCAAGAGTCCTGTCCACATCAGGTTGCAAGTTGTTGTTTCCATAAGTATGCCACTAGCATTTGTGATCTAGTTTGCAATCTAGTTTAGCAAATTGAAACAGGTGGAAACTACTTGACAAAATAGAATGGATTATGTGATCTGACTGACTGCATGAGGGCTAATGGAGGGGGCAAACAGTTACAAATCCATATATCGAGGAAACAGTGCACCAAAGTTGATGGTAAGCATTACAATGGAGATATATTTTGTGGTTTGAAAAGATACCTTTTTTTTTTAAAAACATAGGTAGACAGCAAGTAGATCTTGTTTTACTTCCTGATGCTAAAGAAAACATGGTTGTGTTTGCATTGTTTTTCTTTTTTTTTGTTCTCTTGTATTCTCTTTCCATCTTTGTACCTTCAATTTATGCATTTGCATTTCAGTGCTAATATTGTTGAGAAAATGAAGAAAATCCAGTAGAAGACTACCAAGACAGAGAGGGACATAAGGCATGTGGAGTATGAGATGAGGGAGAAGAAGAGATTGAGTGCAGTTCTTGAAGGGTAGTTACAAAGATGACAGAGCTGAACTATTCCCAGTGGTTGCAGATCATCAGAACAAAGACAAAGTCACAACTTGCAAAATGGCCATTAAGAGACCCTTCTTCACCAGGAGTGTAATGCAGCATGGGAATATGTTACTTCATGTCAGTTGTGGAATTTCAGTCCTTGAGGTTTCTGAGACTCAGCCTAGGCAAAGCTCTAGATGGCCTGAGCTGTTGTTGATAATACAGGAGGCTGGCCTTGAGATCTCCCAGAGGTCCCTTCCAACATTTCCATGACTCCATGAGATATGAGCAAATAAGCTGTGCAGAACACTGTTGTACGTGTTAAAAAGAAGAATTGGTTTTAGCCCTTGTGCATTCTGTCTCTAAACGGGTTTCTTGGCAAACTATATTGCCTGAGAATAGCTGTCAGATGAAGAAAATATTGGCAGCTGCTACACTTGGAAAGAGAAAAATGTAGTGGTTGCTTTGACCTCATCTTGGAGGGCTCAGCCAAGATTTTTTGGAATAGCAGTTTGTCATCTTGGTGAAACTGAGGCCTGTTATTAATTGAAGAGGGATAATTGCAGCTTTCTTCCTGCTGCTGGTGATCTTTTAGCCTTTTCCTGCACCAGGAAGCACAAATGGGATAAGCAAATATTTCTGAAGATGAACTTGGAAGAAGCCTGTTCTGCTGAAGATAGCTATATAGTTAGGGACTACATGAAACAGTGACTCTTAGATCTAGAAAAATAGTGGATTAGGCCAGACTTTCAAGTGCTGATACCTGGATCAGCATACTAGAATAGAACAATTAAGTTTCTTCCTCAGCCTGTATGGCCTATATATGAGATCTGTGGAGAGCACTACTAATACATGCTTCAGTGATCCTTGATGGCAGCCTTGAATTCATGGAGAACCGTGAAATTGTCCGGAGGCTTAAAATACAAACAAATAAAGGCTTTCTCTGTTGCTATGATATGAATCACAGAATTGTTAATGTTGGAAAAGACCTCCAAGATCAAGTTCAACCTTTGGCTGAACAGTACCTTGTTAAATAAACCACAGCACTAGTGCCACGTCCAGTTGTTACAGAATAATTGCAGCTGTGCGTTTTCTGCTTTGAGTTAGGTAGCGGAATGGCAGTAGGAATAGTGTTGTGAGGTACTTCAGTGAGGTTGCCACTGTGCTTCAGTAAATGAAGAAGTGTCCTGTGCCCTCAGGTTGAGATAATACACAGCATGCCCTGTAAGTGGTTGCAATAAGCTGAAACACGGCCTGGCTGTATTTAATTCTGTTCAGCATGAAAATATTGAAACGTTTCAATTAAGCAGGTGTGTGCCGATAAAGGAAAAGGCAACCCAATTTTTTTTTTGAGGAGTAGTAACTGGGCCTGGTATAATTTTAGTATTGAATTATGATAAAGTGATGAACATTTGTCAGACCTTTATTAAAAATCTGACCAAGTTAAACTTTTCATAGTGGGAATACTATGTATTATGATCTCAACATGGTTTCAAACAGATAGAGCGCATTGACAGATTCCTCGCCACTGGAGGTCTGCGTCATCTGATGTTCTACTATCAAGATGTGGAGGTAATGGATACAGGTAAAGCAACCTAGGTTCTCCTGCAACATGTTATAGTTGTGCTGAGCAAATGTGCAAGGAAAAAGCAAACAGTATAAACTGCATAAAGTCAAGTTTGGTCATACTGGGGCATCAGTCTCTGTTCAGGAAATGAGGATTGATGACATTATTGAAGCTTATTAGCGCACTTCTGCATATTGCTAGTATGAAGCAGCAAGATACTTCCTTGTGAGCTCAGCAACTCTTGTATGGGGGGCTGGGAAATGTTTTTTGATAGTTAAGAGATGACTTTCACACAAGATGAGCAGGGATAGAGGCTCTGCCCCCTCCCCTCCAATCACAGTGGTTGGTCTTGGAAGCTATCCACATTTCTTGGCACACAACCATCCATCCAGGTGATCCTGTTACATGACAAATGCCTGCATGAGACCCTCATTGTAGGCAGAGGGGCTATTATCCCAGAAGTCTTTTCTGTGCACATCCCTTTCCCCAGTGCACCCATGTTACCATGCTTCTGGGGGAAGCCGCCTTCTCACTTCCCTGGAGGCAGCTCAGGACTCCTGTGATAAGGACATCCTCCCTTTGCCCATGGCCTCTGTCCCAGAGCCTCCAGTGCTGCTGCTGTTGGGACTAAATTCTTTGCGACCTTTGAGAGCCTGTGACTTGTGGCAGTTCACCCCACTTGGTTACCCTGGAGGTACATGAAGAGCCTTGTAAGCATATCAGTGTATATTTGTATAAATGTGTTTATACATATGTAAGCATATACCGAGATAAATGTACAAATATGTATTTATACTTCATGTATTTTCAATGTATATGTATGTATATACCTAAAAGGGATGAAAAGACTATTTATTATAATGCAAGTAACTTTCATAAAAAAGGTTTAAACACATATAGAAATAAAATTAAATGAAAATACAAACTCAGCAGCTAATTTAGAAATCTGAGCCAGTTTTAACATGCCTGAGCTGAAGTGGTGAAAGTATGATGGAAAGAGTGTGAGACAAGGGTCTAAACCTAGAAATCTAATGAGAGTTGCCCTCACCCACCCTCAAACAAATCATATACCCTACAGTATGATTGTGGTAGCCTTCGGTCTTTGGGATGTGATGCTAAATCCAGGTAATATGGGAAGCGCTAGAAAAAAGCACAAACAAAAGCCAAACAAATTCTCAGCAATGTGTGCATTGGATGAATAAGCAGAAGTCCCTAAAAGCTCATACACACAATAGGAAAAAAAATGAAATGGTTGTGAAGGAGAAGACAGTGGGATGAAGTGAGTGGATTGGAAGCTGCCTTTGTTCACGGCTACAAGTACAGAGTTACTTGTGATACCATCACAGTATAAAACTTCTGCTGTACATTTTTCCTTTGTAGGTAGAACAGAGTTTTCAAAAGAATTGTTTGTGCTGATTGTTTAGGGCTGTGGTACGGAGGCTGGCAAAGCAAAAATTAAAGTTCTGGTGATGCTTAGTGATGCTCAGGAAAGCTAAGTGAATTTTTGTGGTGTTACACGCGTCTTGTTGGCAAGGGCACTTACTACAGCCACCTCAAATACAAGCTGGTTTTCTGTCCCTGATGTGGATCAGCAAACACTTCTGCTAAGGCAGAGGGTGATCCCATGAAGGATGCCTACAAGATATTTTGTGTGGCCTCTCTCTCCTTGTTTCCACAAGCACGCTATTTCTTTTTTTTTTTCCCTGTGTTAGACTTACGTTTACGTGTTTTTAAGGAAGGACAGTTGATAATGGCTCCTTTAAGGTAAATTACATTACTGCATTTTCTGATTTTTCTCTAAATTTTCATTTTTAAGCAATAGGGCATTATCTACAACAGCATGATAGAGCCGTGTAAGAGCATCTTGAGCTTGGAACTTTTGCTTAAAAGTAGTAGAAAACAAGTAAATGAATAGAAATGAAAGGCTTTTGATGTGAGAATTTAAACACTAGATGAAATAGTTCTTACTGTGCTGTGAAGACTCCAAATGCTCTCTATATTATCTGTGGATAGTTTCATGAGGTGCCTCCAGGGACTGGGACTCAGAGATGCACAAATGATGACTGAACTGTTTGTTTAGAAAACTTTTCTTTGAATAAATAATCACTGGGCCTTAATTATTTCCTTTTTTTGAATCTGTAGAGCACTTTGGCCTCCCAGGAACAGGAATGAACTCCCATTTGACAAAGAAGAAGAAACTTAAAGTATTTGTGACAGAGGGAAAAGAAGTTGCTTTAACTGGTGTGTGCATTTTCTTCATTAGATCTAGTCTTTCTAAACCCATAACAACTGAGAATATCTATCAGGTAAGAGTTGGTGACTGATGATCTCTGTACATAATCTTGTTGAAGATACATTTTCACCTTGGAGTATTTGCTCTCAGCACATAATTTGACAGCTGTTGGCATGGAGGAATGAACAAAAGGACACAATTAGACCAAATGAAACACAGGACAGTAAAGGAGTGGAATGGAAAAAAAGACATTATCTTGTGGCAGTAACTTGAAGTGTATCATTGTTATGAAGAAATGATGCTAAGAGAAGAAAATTTAAGACATTCCAGAATGACGGAGCAGTCAATACCTCAATAATAAGATGATAAATTTCAATAATTTCTAGTGAATTCAGTAGAAAAACATATAAAAATAATTTTATTTTTGAGACCATATGTGTAAATTACAGATAAACAAGTATTTACTGGTGAAAGACTCCTTGTGTTTCTTTTACAGGAAGTAAATTTTAATATGATGAATATAGGTCGAGATGGCTTATTAAAAAGTGTTGAGCAGTTGATTTCAGAAATCTTCATTCCAGCCTTACAGTCTACGGATCGTGGCTGGGTTGAACTTGGTGAACCTCAACAAGTTTCCAGTATTAAGCAGGACTTCCTTCATGCCCTTGAAGCGTTTGTTAGTGTACTATCAGGAACTCAGCAAAGTCTGTTGGAAAAGGTAGTATGTTCACGTGGTAAATAGATTTTGAGCTAGCTGTAGAATGTCTTTGGCTGTGCAGCTTTTGAATTAACTGCTGTTGTAGATTACTTATTAAAATTAATTTTTTTTCTAAACTGGAATAAAAACCATCACTCTTGTTTGTTGTCATCAGAAACTCGTTATACTCTGATCTGTGGCTTTAACACTTCTGCAGATGCTTCTATTCTTGTTTGTTCTGTGGCCAGTTCTTTAGAACTTCCAGACTTCTTGACTCTTCATGGCTTTGGACACCCTTAAACAGAGAATTATTAACGTATGACAAACTGCTGCTTTAACTGTTGATTCCTATTCAGCTTTTTTGAAGGAAAGGGCGTGACAGCACAGCTTCCAGGCAAAGGAATTCTCCAGATTCCAGAATGTAGTTCTGGCTCAAACCAGTTTAATTTAGATTGAGCTGTGAATAGGAAGTGAGATACAGCAAGTAGAGCAAGCAGTTACTTTTTAAGGTTCCTGGATTATTTGTCATGAACATTTCAGCATTTCAGGTTTTTTGTTAAACTTGTGCTGTAGGTCACTCTGAAGAAATGTGAAACATACGACCTGAGAACTCTAAGAGGACCTTCAGATTACCTGATGGTTGCTAACAGCATAGATGCTCTTGAAAAAATAGAAGTCTGCATGAAAGGATGGACCAAACAAATTGAACAGGTGATACACTGGACAAATGTGAAATATGACAACATCTGAGTTTAATCCTATTGGTGCTATAGCTACCTTTCTACAAATTTAGATATGATCCATCTCTTTATTTTAACGTACTGGTGGTGTGTTTCATGTGTTTTTACTTCTCAATGAGAATATTATTGAGAGCTTTTCCATCTAATCATAAATAGAGCATAGATGTCTTTGGAAGCTTAATCCCCTGTGTTTGATAATCACCTGTGGTTGAAGTGAAAAACAGTTCCCAGTGGATTTAATGAAAGAAAAAGGAACACAGTAATTGAGTGAACACTATTCTCAGTGGTCACAATTATACTTTGAAACGTGCTTTGCAGGTTATTTGCAGAAAATGTTGTTGTCTGTAACAGTATTCTTGGCACACAAGGAACAGTATCTCCTATTCAACTTAGAAATAAAAAGCCAAGCAAAATTAAGTCTCTTATGTGAGGTGGTGGCAGAGTTAGGTAATTTATCAAGAGAAGTTAATACTAAGAGTTAAATATAGAATTAAACTGTGCTATCCATGCAGATAAAAATTTTTAACATCACTCACTCACATTACTGTGTAATAAAAGGTTCTTGCAGAAAATGACCAGGTGAGGAAGGAAGCTGATGACCTTGGACCACGAGCAGAGCTTGATTACTGGAAAAAGAAATTGTCAAAATTCGCCTACCTTATGGAGCAGCTGAAGAGCCCAGATGTGAAGGCAGTGCTTGGAGTACTCACTGCTGCTAAATCCAAACTGCTGAAGGTTTTTATTTTACATTATGACAGATGCAGAGACTAAAAATGCTCTTTATACCCTAGTTCGTTTGGTGATGTATGTAACAATACTGGTGGAGAAAACATTGAAGCATCTTTGGCTTTTATTTTCTTTGTACTTCTCTATTCCTCAGCTTGAGTAGATAAAGTTTAATCTAGTTTAATTTATGGGGGAAGAATGGGATTCCTCTTTGTATACAGGCTGATAATGTACTGCATCCCCATGGCTCAAAAGCAATAATGAAAATTAGCCTCACCCCTATATTTTTAAGCATCTTTTTCATGTTGTTACAGTGTTTATGGGATCATGAGATTAGCTCAGTTGGTTAGTGTGATGCTAATAACACCAAGGTTGTGGGTTCAATCCCTATATGGGCCATTCACTTAAGAGTTGGACTCGATGATCCTTGTGGGTCCCTTCCAACTCAGAATATTCTGTGAAATTTCTGTGACATAACTTCTTACATTGATGTAACAAAGTTAAAGACCCATCACAAACAGAAAAATAAGTAAACGAACCAAGAAATCTTGGCTCATCAAAATGAGTTGTGAAACAAATGCAGAGTGATATATTCATCACTGATGTATTTTACAGCACTTTGACTGGACACTACTACTGACAGCTTGTTGAGCTGAGTAGCCTAAACTATGTTCACACAGTTTAGGCCACTACAAACTATGTATGTTCACAGCCAAGTTACTAATGCAAAACAAGGACCTGTTCCTTACCTTGGGTGAATAAATATCACTCTGAAGTAACAGATCTGTGCTTTCAAATGTGTTTAAAAGCTAATGACACAACACAATGATCGCAAAACATTTTTTTTCTGAAATCTGTGGGTTTATTTTTTTTCAACTTTCTATTCTTAGAAATGGCGAGCACTGGATATTCGCATCACAGATGCAGCAAATGAAGCTAAAGATAATGTGAAGTATCTATATTCTCTGGAAAAATATTATGACCCATTATACAATAGTGATCCTGTAAGTGGAAATTTAAATTCTTAACATAAATATCTTGAGACAACCAACATGAATGTATGCTATAAGATTGCCTTGGAAGTGGTACAGAGAAAATTTTACATATGCATCTCCAGTTTCAGATTTTGTGCAGTTATGGTGAAAGTAGCCTAATGGGAGTTTCTGCCTATAAGTACTTGTTACTTATAGCCTGGTATCATTATAAAGCTTTTGATCTGAAGATGAAACTGGATTCTCTGCTATGGGAGAGAGTGAGATCTTTAAAAAAAGAAACAAACCTACAAAAAACCTGGTTTGCTTTGTGCTCCCAGTGTGGGTTTTTACCATGGAGGAAGTGGTGCCTGTTTCAGAGATGTTTAGTTTTGAGATGGTGTAGCACTTGGGGTGAAAGCCATGTAGGCATGGGTTGTAAACCCTTTCATTTATTGATAGTTACTCATTTATATAATTATTTCATTTATTGATATCTTTATTGGTATTTTGAGAACCAGTTTATCAATAGAGTAAAACTGTCATTGATTTGGAAATTCAGACAGGAGAAAGAGATAGATGTCTGTAAAATCTTTGGCCCATTCATGAGCTGAAGATAGGACTGCTAGGCTTTTAAATGGTGTGTTTCTTCACAGTATTTAGTAAAAGGCATTTCTCTTGTACACAAGACTTACTGAAAAACACAAAGGACATGGAGAATTAAAATGGGTGTGGTGAGTTAACCTTGTCTATAGACCATGGACTCTCTCAATCTTCTTCATTAGGATGGGCTAAGAATGCAGTATGAAAAAGCACATGGATTTTTCAGAGACAGGGGCATCACTCGCAGGGCTGTTCCTCCCCCCGTTCCCCTCCCTCAGCCCTGGCTGCCGGGCAGCGTTTTGCCCTCCATTGCTCAGGCTTTCCCCAGGTCTCTCTCCCGCCCTCCCGCCCGTGGCTGAGGGGCTCAGCCCTGCCCCGCGCTGGGGTCGCTGGAGCCGGCGCTGTCTGCCTGCATACAGGGGCCGCCCTGGCTGCCAGCCCTGGGGCTCCCACGCCCGAAAGAGTGGGATATAAGATCACCTCCTCCCAGGCACTTCACCTATTGGATATCATTTTATGTTATCTAAGCGCCAGTGCTATAGGAAAGTCGTTCTTTGTAGTTCCCTTATTCAAACAAGCACCATCAGGCTTATTGCAATTTCTGGGCTCTCTTGACATGCAAGCTTACATCAAGTTTAGCAACTGAGAATACAAACATAAATTTTTTTTTTGCGGAAAAAGGGGTTCTTTTTTGGAGAGGCCTTTGCCTCCATCAAATATCACTCAGTGATCATAATTCTTCCAGCCAAGACCCGAAATTAAATTGTAGAGCTTGGGGAGTGAAGTAGGATAGGCAACTCTGATGGAGAGGCCCACGGAGACAGAGGCAGAACGATTCTGAAGACCACGTTTAGAACACTTCTGCATTCATTCGTTAGATGTTGGGCTAATGTGTGGTAACAGAGGTACTGAGCAGAGTTCGGGCTGTGCGTTTCTTTCCAGGTGTCCATGGTGGATGCTATTCCAGGACTCCTAAATACAATTAAATTGATTCAGAGTATCTCTCAGTATTACAACACATCTGAAAAGATCTCCTCACTGTTTGTGAAGGTAGGTGCTCCGTGTGAAAGGAAATCTTCACAGATTGTTTTCTGCATTGTTCCTTGAGTGAGAGAGAAAAACACAAAGGGACCAAACAACTGGAGAGGCAACATTTCAGTTAATTTAATGCTGCTTTTCGAATGTATAGAGACCTGGAAATAGTGATAAACTACTTCAAATTTAGGATTTATTTTACTGCCTGTAATTTGGAATTATAAGAACTTTTTCTGACTTAAATCTCACTCCTGATGTGAATAGATAAATAACTTTTTTTAATGAGTTTTCCCTGTTATGAACTAGTTTTTTGGTGGACCTAATTGTGTTAAATTCATGTCGTCCTTAAACTGCTATGTGTTTGCATAAAGAAGAAAATGGAGTTGGAAGGACAACGTATTCTTTAATGTCTGTAGTCTCATGGGCCCTTGTTTTTACTTTATCTTATGACTTTGTAGCCCTCAGTGCCATTTCAGGTTTGGTAAAATGTGCTTAGGTTTAGGATGAGCATAGATAATCTGGTGGTGTCACATTCTGGAAGCTAGATGTTGCAAGGAGGACCATCTGTCGATGGGGCTGGTATTTGGTATTGCTATTTTTCAGCCTTTAGGCTGGTGTAGTCAGAGGAATGTGATGAGACTGAGAGAACGGCAAGATCTGCTTTGTCTTGAAATGTTGTGTTTTTTTTCACAAAGTTAAAACTGTTTTTAGGTGACCAATCAGATGATCACAGCTTGTAAATCTTACATTTCAAACAATGGTACGGCCACTATCTGGAATCAACCTCAGGAGAGAGTTATGGAAAAGCTACAAGCAGCTATTAGACTTAAACAGGTAGGTGGGAAGAACATATGGAAAACAGAATATAAGATGATATTTAGGAGGCCCTGAATAGGAAAACTTTTTTTTTATATATAAGGAAGCAATATATTAGTGAAGGAAAATGAAGCAACTGAAAGATATCCTTTGGAACTGGAATGTTTATATTAGAGCTAACAGGGAATTTAGTCTGGTGTCTGTTGATGTTCTGGAAACAAAATGTTGATGCTTAGTCTAGCTTAACTATGCTTCTTAGAGAATTGCTTGGATTTTCATGCCTGTGCTTCTCTAGAAAATTTCTTCTCACACGATGTGGAGAAATATGCAACAGAAATTAAACCAGAGGGAGTTATTGAACTGAATATGTTCCAAAGACGTGTGTACAAGTATGCATTTAGAAAAGGCAATTTAGTGAACTGAGTAGATGTTCAGTTCGTGTGGACTTGTTGGGAAGATAGCCTTCATTTTTTTGAATATACTTCTGTGACCATTTTGGAATTTTATTTCTCTTTCTTCACTTTAAAGCATAGTATTACAGGATAAGTCAGCTTGGAAGGGTGCTCAGCGGGTATCTAGTTCAACCTTTGGCTCAATGCAAAAGCAGGGGCAACTGTGAGATCAAACTTGGTTGCCCAGTCTCTTATCCAGTCCTGTCTTAAAGTTCTTCAAGGATGGAGAGACTGCACAGCCTTTCTGGGCAGCACTGCGCTGTTTGACTGTCCTTAGGGTGAAAGACTTCTTACATCCAGTCAGAACATCATCTGTTTCAATTTGTGTCCTTTGCCTCTTCACTTCTGTCCATGCGTTACTGCGAAGAGGAGCCTGCCTCTGTGTTTTTGATAACCTCCCTGTACATACTGGGAGCTTCATATTAGGCTTTCTCCATTATTATTTTTTGATTCCTCAAGATATGTTGGAAGATTAGAACTTTATCCTTTAGATTAGAACTTTATCATCTGAAGCAACAAATCTTGCATACTTCTAGCACACTTTAGTGTAAACTTGTATGACATCTTACAGTACTAAATGTATATATTTCTATAAAGATATATCAGATAATTCCGTTGCTGCATTAAAATATGTTGAAAGATTATTTTTTTATTTGAGTCTTATCAGTTCCTGAAGCTTGCAGAAAATGAATAGATTAAAACATAAAATTTTCATCGGTAACAACTTAGGAAAGTGTGAACCCTTTGTATTGGTATCTCCAAGTGTGGTTATTCATACATAACTGTGATAAAAATAATGAACATTATGTTATAAAGAAAACTATTATTGAAAGAGACAATTTCAAGCAAATCTGTTGACTACTTGACTTTGGGAAGAATACAATTTTAACATACTTGGAGTAAGACTTGTGCCCAGTTAAGAAAGCAGAATGAAAACTGAAAGCTGCTATGGAGCAGTATTCTAATTTCAGAAGGGCTTTTCTTTTTGAAAGTCATTTTTGAATCATGATTGCTCAGTAAAACTGCTCAGCACACAATCATTTTTAGTCTCTGAGAACTGAAATCTGTGTTGTCATCTTGGTTATTCAGTAAACACATCAAGCCCTATTATAAAATAGAGTGAACAGAATTTCACGCCAGCTAAGGAAGTGTACAAATACGTATTTGTGTAGGTCATTAATTTAATGAAATGTGTGATCTTTTAATGGTATTGCTGGGTTAGTTTTCAGAGACAAACTCTGTTACTGTCTTTATAGTGTTCATGATCGTTTGTTGATGGAACTTCTACTTGCTATCAAGTTAAGATAATACCTGTCTATGTAAATTTTGTTCTAGCTAAGGACAGTGCCTTTTGTTATATGCTTAACATTTTTCTTTTAAATTCTTTGTTTTAAGGAGTATCAAAATTGCTTTCGCAAGATAAAAGAAAATTTGGAACAAAATCCAGCTGAAAGACAGTTTGATTTTAGTGAGATGTATATATTTGGAAAATTTGAAACCTTTCATCGTCGTCTGGCAAAGATAATAGATGTTTTCAATACTATGAAAACCTACTCAGTTCTACAGGAATCTAAGATAGAGGGTTTGGAAGGAATGATCACAAAATATGAGGTACACAGTAAATTTTGGTTGTCGTATCAGCCTAACTTGAACCTTAAAAAATAAATAATTATGAAAATGAGAAATGGTTATCAAGAGAAAAATTAACTCTTAAATTGTGCTAAAATTACTGGGTAATAGCAATTTAAGTATGTGATTGCTGGGGAAGTGAACAGACAAGGTGAAAAGGTCCAAGTCAATATGTGAAAGAGGTATGCTAAATTTAAACTTGATTGAAAAAAGCAGTAAGGTGGCATGACTTTGTAACAGGGGTAATTTGAGTCATGGTTTAATGCTATGATCAGGAGAAAGAGTGAAAAGCCCAACATTTCGAATGTTGGGCTAGCTGTGACCGGAATTGCAGGCTGTCTTCATCTCTTGACCATTATTCTAGGGGTAGCTGATCAGTGCCTGCCACTGAGGCTGGCTCCATTGCTATGCTGGTTTGATGCTGCAGTCAGATTTTCCTTGCAGCTTGGAGTTAAAGCAGCCACATTTCTGTGCTGCATAAATACAAACAAATATAACTTTGATTTCTTGAAAGAAGTAATGAAAAGAGAACCAAAACAAACAACACCTCCCCCCCAAAAAACTTTTGGACACTCAGATTTAATTTGTTTCACTAGGGAAATAGTGAGCTCAATTCCAGCAAAGCAGATTATTAAGTTTACTTAAAACTTGTATTCTAGATCTAGAGTACAATCATCAGCTTTGTGTTTTATGAGGGAAGAATGATTTAATTCACAAATGGCTATCTTTAGTGTGTGTGAGAAAGAGAAAGGACTTAGCTGGTTTGCTCTGGGAAGCTCTTCAAGTTTAGGCTTTTTTCTTTTGTAACAGTAAAATCCCTTTGCTTGGTAGCACTACTATGCAGTTTTCTTTTCTGATCCTTTTTTTAAAAATAGAAGTGAGACTTGAACAACAAGGAGCTCTTCTAAGAATATAGATATGCTAAATCATGTTCTTTTCCTTCCTTCTTTCTGACGTGACTTTCTTTTCTAACAAGTAGACTCTTTCCTGCTTTTACTGAGCCTGAGTTAGCTTACTTTATCGTGTATCTTTATTAGTGCAGCATCATAATTATGGCACTTGTAAATATAAGAATAAATCAGAAGTATTCAATTTGTGGATGTTGTAGATCGCTTTTAGAGATCACATATGATGCAGTGGCAGTACAGGCAAATGTGGCATTCTGGTTTGCTTCTCTTGTCCTTTACCTCTTTGTTATGGCCATGAGTCAATCACTTTGCTTTAGTTAAATAACTACAGGGTAAAATCTGAGCATTCCATGGCTCTTCCTGATTCGATTTACTCCCTCTTGTATTCTGGGTTTCGTATTCATGTAATACATCCTTCACAGTAGCCAGTTGTTCTCTTCTGTAGTCTTCTGAGAGTTAACCAGGGCACAGCTGAAAGCATAGCTTGGCCCAGGAGTTTTCCACGTGGGCAGGACAGGTGGGAACTGCTCTAAATTTTGCTTCCAGGAGCTGCTCTCTGAAGCTGTGCCACCAGGCTTCTCAGCAACTCAGGTTGCTTAGAATCATAGAATTATAGAATCATAGAATTAACTGGGTTGGAAGAGACCTCTGAGATCATCAAGTCCAACCCTTGATCCAACCCCACCGTGATTACTAGATCATGGCACTCAGTGCCACATCCAGCCTC
>JAWMRA010000078.1:76643065-76708174 GCA_035584735.1 Pseudotriccus pelzelni
TGCAGGGCTTTACAAGCATGGATATTCCCTTCAAGCCTGCGCAGTGGATTTTTTAGGTGAGGCTCAGCTTGCGCAGATCTGGTCCCACCCTTTACTCCTATGGTTCATCTGCCAGGGCCTAGCAAGCTTGGACAGTGACAGCGAGGTCCTTAGGCCGTAGGTTTATTTAGAGTATCCTTCTCTTGGATGGACGGCCTTACAGGGCTAAGCGAGCTCCATCTACCTGGGTTTGAAATTAGAGTTGTTCTTCTCCTAGGGTGGCTGTAGGAAGGCTGGTGAGCCCATCCTGCCCATGGGCACATTTTTTCTGACCCTTCAGTTTTGACCTGTCTGGCAAGGGAGACCCTACTGGAGGCATAAGCCACCGCCAGCACAGCTTGCCACCTTGTAAGGGCATACAGGCTTCTCCCCACTCAGATGGTTTGAACAAGTCCCTCTCTTCCTATGCTTCTGCACAGCCTCCTACGTTCTAACCGAGGGACATTTCCTTGCCCTAAACATCCTTTCTTCTTATCACCTAGAGAACAAATGACATTCTAACATTTAAATAAGACAGTTAAACCAATTGTGTTATTAGGCTTTCCTTTAAAGGATTAAAAAAAACCCCCTATAATAAACATTAATTTTTGTCTTTTAAAAGATTTGCCTACAGGTTGCTTATAATTAGGAGTACCATTAAAATTGGAGTGTGGTGTAACTGTTAGGTATTGGAAAACAAGTGAAAGGAGAAATGGGGATAAGTTTATTCGAAAGATATATGAAGAAGTTATCCAAGAACACTTCAGTTCGTTAAGAAGGTTGAGAGCAGCCTCATTGTAGAGTGTGTAATAAGTTCTAAGGAGATGAGAGTTCAGATTTAAGATAGCTGAAGAAAGTCTGTGGCTCTGATTTGATTTTGGACTATGGAATGCAGCTTATGATATCCATGAACAAATGGAAGAATATCTGTCAGATAAAGATCAGTTTTGTTGTTAAGCATTTGGGTACATACGGATTGTGTTAATAAGTTTTTGTTGTGGATTCATGCCATATCAATCTTTATTGTCAACAATACTTGATTTTTGTATCTACCAAAGTGATATTTATGTCCAAACCAAAGTATTTTGTTGTAGTGGCTTGTCTGATCAGGAATGATGACTTTGTTTCCTGCAGATTGAATTAACTAAAAGAGGACTTCAGGCAACTCTCTTGGTAAAAGCTCCAGAAACAGGAGAATTATTTGTGAATTTTGACCCTCAAATATTAACCTTAATCAGAGAAACAGATTGCATGGCTCACATGTGCCTTGAAATACCACCATTTGCAAGTATTATTCAACATCAGAGAGACTGGTATAAGAAGATTGTCAACAATTTGCACGTGGGTTTATTTTAGTTATTTTTATGTATGTGTAGCATACATTAAGATGTCTATATTTTATACATATGGAAGAGATAAAATGAGGATCAACTATTATCCACTAAAAAAGCATTGGAAACCTACTTTTTTTTTATTTGTATGACTGTCCTGAGGCACTTTTAAAAAGAATTTCTGGGCTTCATGCTTTCTGTGAAGTCACTTCTCAGATGCATGTATTTAGGGAAGCTCTGCAGAGTTTGGGAAAAGATGAGGGTGGGGAGGAAAGGAGGTTTACAAGATGCCTCATGCTGTTGCCTGCTTTCTAAATGATAAGCAATTTATCTCTCATCCAACAGTGAAGTCAACATTGGACAGACTTTATTTTGAGAGGATAGCTGGGAGGGAGAAACGGGTCATACGCCTTTAAAAAGTGTAAAACATCCAGCAAGTAACAGCTTTGTTCCAGCACAATGTCTGTGGAATAGTTTCAAAAAGAGAAGCCAAAACTTTTGTTTCTCTCATGTTTTAAATCCTTTGGATCATTTTGTCTTCTTATGAACAGAAGGTTCTCAATGACTCAAGATGGGGATTCAAAGATAGGTGGTCCAGAGAACTATTGCTTTAAAGGATGACTTGATTCTGAAATGAAAAAATATCATAATAAATCACAAAGTTGTTGCAAAATGTGAAACCAGCTCAGCGGGTTAAAGATGCATTAGAAAACAAACACTATATTAAAGTTCTGATAAGGCTGGTCTTGTTAGAACTGCTGAAAAGTTCACTTAGGTGTATTTCTTTACTTGGGCTTTTTCTCTTCTGTAACACCTGTTTAGAGTGGGAAATTTGCAACTTTTTCCTGTCTCATGGTTTAAGCCCAGTGGGCAGCCAAGCATCACACAGGTGCTGTGTTACTTCCCTCAGTGGGATGGGGGAGACAATCTGCAGGTTAAAAGAGAAAACGTGAATTGAGATAAAGACAATTTAATAGGGAAGGCAAAAGCTGCATGTACAAGGAAAGCAAAATAAGGAATTAATTTACTACTTCCTATTGACAGACTGGTGTTTAACCATCTTCATGAAGGTGATATCATAGCTACTTGGAAAAGCAAATACCATAGCTCTGAATGTCCCACTCCCTCCTTCTTTCCCCAGCCTTTATTTTTAACCATGATGCCGTAGGTATGAGATATCCCTTTAGTCAGTTGGGGGCAGCTCTCCTGGCTGTGTTCCTTCCCAGCTTCCTGTGTGTTCCCAGTCACCGGCAGCGTAGTGTGAGAAGCAGAAAAACAATAGCCAAAGAGTCGGTGTGTTATCAACACTGTTTTGGTGACAAATCTAAAGCATGGCATCATGTGAGCCCCTGTGAAAGAAATTAGCTCCATCTCAACCAAAGCCAGTGCAATCAATCTACAAAGATTGATTTTCATGCAAAGTAATACTTGCATTGAAATAAAGAGCAACAAAGAGTAAACTGCCAAAAAATAATGAAAACCTTTCTCAAAAAACTAATTATCTTTTCCTAAGAATTTCAGTAATGTACATCCTGGTGAATTGTCTTAGTTTAAGTTCTCACAAATATGTGTATGTGAAGAGATTCAAATCAATTACAGAATTGATTATTAATAAAATATTAACTAATGTTTTTATTCTTCGTTTATTTCAGATGATGTTGGCAGAATACAAAAGAATTAAACTGAAAATACAACACCCTATTGAACAACTGATGGTTCCTCGATTAGCAAATGTAGATGATGCTATTCAGCCAGGTCTAATGTTACTGACCTGGACATCCTTGAATATTGAGAAATACATTAATACAGTTTTTTACAAGCTGGGTAGGTCATTTTCAACTGTCCTGTACTTCATGAAACCTCTGTTTTATAACAAACATCATCTTATTTTTGTCTCACATGTTTCTCAAATTTGTACCAACATGGATGGGACGGCAGTTAGGATTATACAAAGCATAAAGTAGCATGCAAAAGGTCCTATGTATTCTGAATTCAAGGAATTGTAGCTACTTTTTAAAAGACCTCCTAGGTTTCAGACTTTTCCTAGTCTTGCCTTTTTGTTTCTATAATGTACAAAACAACCTCTCACAGAATAATACCTCTACTCAGTTGGCACTTTTGTTGCTTGACAGCATTTCATATTAATTTTTTTTTTTTAACATCAATCTCTTTAATGCACACTTGGACAGCAGCTTTAGGAAACAGGTGCACTTCTAGTCTTTTTGAAAGATTTATCACAAGTTTGCATTGAGATGTATATCACTTCTTAAGATACCAGATTCCTTTTGCTTCAGCTTAATTACTACATCAAACAGATTTTGTTTTTTTCAAATTACGTAAGCAGTTAGAGCAGGAATTTTCTTTAGTTGAAATGGCAATTTAAAATTAATTTGGGATGCTAACCTGGCGTTATGCTCAATTTAATTTTGAATAATACAAATAGTTTGAGCCTGGAACAGGCACCTTGCTGCTATTTCAGTTTCAGCATTGAGGGCAGATTGCTATTAAATAGTGAAAATTCTAGTGATTGCTTTCTTTTGATTTTTGATTTTTTAACTATTATTTGGCTTCTAATGTTTGTTTGAGGCATAGAGATTTTACTTGCCAAAAGTTTCTGTTGCTAGTAGTTTCTCCGAGTGATAAGCAGTTCAAGCTATAGGACAAGATGAAATAGTCTTGGCCCTCAATTAAATGTTAATGTCTTTGTATTTGAAATACATATACTTTAAAATTATTTATATATATATTTGTATAATAAAATAAATGTATATTAAATAATATGTAAATATACAATATATTATATGTATATACTATTATAGTTATCTTTAGCATATAGATAGCATATGCTAGGTAAGCAAAGACAATTATGATTTCTGTGGTGAAGCTTGCCATAAAAGTTTAGATGTTTGAAGTAAACTGGTTAAGGTATAGAATTCATATACAATTGAGTATGGTAGTTCATTGAAGTAAAAATTTAAACAGGACTGTGCAAAGACTATCTTTTCAAACTTTTAAGCTTGCCTTGAATCTTCTGTTTGCTTCAAAAGCTGGGCTGGAGTTATTGCTTGATCGAGTGAATGACTTGGTTGAATTTCGTATTGATGCTGTCCTTCAAGAAATGAATAGAGTGCCACTGTGTAAGTTGCCAGAAGAGGAACCACTGACCTGTGAGGAATTTCTCCAAACGACTAAGGTTATTAGAAAAAAATTTCATAAAGAGGAGTTTGATGACTTTGAAATATGATATGAAATAAAAAAATGTTGAATGCAGAATTAATGAAGTGAGCATGGGACACGCATAGAAATCCCCGCTTGCTTGGCTGGGACCTTAAAAGGGATAAAAGTACCAAATGCAACTGAGATGTTATTTTCTGAGCTTATTAATATCATGCCAACTACTGTATGATATTTCTTTTATGCTTTGATATCACTAGAATGTTTTACGTCTGTGTTGTTGTTCCTTGTTAGTGCCTTTAAATAAGGCACTGATGCCTGAGGAGAGTAGCTAGTGTGGAAGTTATTGTGTCCTGAGTATCTTTGTTAATATCAAGCTATCCTGAGTTGGTAATGGTGTGTGTAAAATATATACAGAAGAACCTGGGTGAAGGTGTTCTGGGAAGAGTCCCTTCCTTCACCTCATCAAAATACTTTTATGTTGAGGAAAGTTAATTGTAAAGCATGTAAATTGTTACTTAGAAAGTTGATTAAGGTCACAAGAATATTGAATGTCAGAATTATTTTATGAGGCAGTAGTAAGATATTCTGGCATTTTAGGTTATAATGTCTAATGTGTTTTCTCCTGAAATACACTTTGCTTTGGAAAAGATTGTATAAAGTCATGTAGGTAAACCCCATCCCTGATCTCTTGTAGCACTAAGTACTACAAATGAAAATTTTGCTTTTCTTAGTGTATTTAAGTATTTAGTCTTTTCTCTTTTGGCCCCTGTAACAGCTGACTTTGTTGTTAAATACAAAGTAAAATATTAAATAATATTATATGGAATGAATGTTTGGTTGTAAACCCTGTAATCCATGGTTGGTTTTGTTGATCCTGCTGCTACCGTCCTGATTGGGCAGGTACTAAAATGTATATTCACTAGAGTAAAAATATGTGACAGTGAGCACAAAAAAACTTCTTTGTGCTCTGTGATAACTTGAAAACTTGAACTGCTACATGGCAATTACAACACCACAAAAGCCGACTGATTTGAGCAAGCAGAGTAAGTGGTATATGAACCCCAGGTATGGGTACAACGAAAATAGTAACAGTGTTTTTAAGCTTATCGTAGTTTTTAACTAGAAGGGACTAGAAATAAGTTCTGTCACCTAAAATGTGTCTTTAAGTTTCTAAAGAAATTGCTGCAACAAAAGTAGTTATCCAGTGGAAAAATCCCTGACTACTTTAGTTAGCAGTTGCTGTGATATTGCAAATCAGATCTGCCTTCTCTCTTGACTAGACAGAATTATTAGTAAGGTCAAAGATTGTGTCATAAAATTTGGAAACGACTGAAACTTGTCAATGGCTCAATTTTTCCAATTATTGATTTTTAATTTAACAGAGGTAGCCAGGTTTGATTAAGCTGAAAGAAATACAAGATAACAAAAAAGAAAAAAATTAAATGGCCATTATAGTTAAAAGTTATAGTTAGCTGAAGCATACTTGATCAATTTTACCGTAACTATTAAAGAAAAAAGATGCACAATGCTGCAATAGATTTCTGAATTTTATTAAATCTCATTCTTTAATTCCTTCTCTCTCCAGTTAGTAATTTTCTTGTTTATTCTAATATTAAATAGGGCTTTTAAAGGTTTTATCTCCTATCTAGATGTAAATGGGTGCTATGCTTGGCTAATACTCATTATGGCACAGCCAATTAATATAAAATAAGTAAAAGAAATGTTAAATCTTCCATGTCTACATTGGAAAGTTAAGGAAATTAGGAAACACTTACTTTTGAGAGCCTTATAGTGGAACAGGACTTTATAAACTTTGATTCATGATACTAACTATGGATGAATCATGTGATTTAGGAAACAAACCAAAGCAATTTTGAAAGACATTTATGATGTCTTGCTTGGCACAACACAGAATCCAACACTAAATAGTTTGGAACAAACCAATTTAAAAATAATGTTGTATATTGATCTGTTTTTTTGCAAATCTTTGGCCTTGATATTTGTGTTAATAAAGGCTGCTACTGTGAAATTGACGTGAGAACTGTGAAGATAAGAGCATATCCTTGTTTTGGTTTGATAACAGGAGCTCTGTGTAAAAGGTTCTCGGACTTTACATTTAAAAAGCTCACTGGTGGAAGCCGCTGCTAATGATCTGATTAACATGTTACTTGACACTGAGGTACAGGCCAGTAAAGAAGATGAGAAGTCAGTTGTACCCAGTGGTGAAAAAAGGCTCAAAAATACAGGTAAGAAGATTGTATTGAAGCTGGGTGCTTATGTTTCTTTTTCATGATGATAAGTATGTGAAGGGGGATATTGTAGCTTAGCTGCCTGAAGTACTGAAGACTATCTAATGCCTAAGACTTTTCTTTGAATTTTCCTGGGAAACGCATCACGTAAGAATCATTTATTATCTGCAAAATAGGTTACTATTATTAATCTAACTTGCATGTTGAAATGTTAATGTCATAGGAGCAGCTATTTACAGGCCTTGGTTAATTGTTCCACTTCCTAGAGAGAGAGTAAGAAGTAGCATCTGAATTTTGGTGAATCATGCCAGTTTGTACTGAGTAGAGAAGGTGGATAGGAGTAAAAAGACTGTTACACTGAGGTACAGATTACAAATGCATAATTCTGCACTTCTTTAAAATAATTTCGGACACCTGTAGAGGTGTTGCCATATTGTGTTTTCAAATCCCTTAAGTCAATTTCACTAACTAGATTTATGATGTTTTAGCAACAGAAGAGGAAAGAAGATCAAAAAGCTTGAATTTCTCCCAAAATTCCAGTGAGATATGGGCTGGCCTGTCTCCTACAGCCAAGAGGAAGAGAATGGATTTAGAAAAGTTAGAGGAAGAAGCCAATGAACTGCTTTCTTACTTCAGTAATCGTAATGTTGATGCCCTTTTGAAAGTAATTCGAAACACTCTGGAGACCCTACGCAAGCGCATCCACTCATCTTCCATGACCAACTTCCTAGGTGTCCATATTGCAATACATTGCTTTCCTAGGCTATAAAAAGAAATATGTAAATTTAATATCCCATAGTTGTATAAAAGAGTCACAAGTGTAAAAGAGGGGAAAACAAAGGGAATTTGATTAAGCTTTCTTGTTAAATTGATATAATTGTGTATTTCCCAAAGAATTCTTTTCCTGTGACAGTAGAAATGTGTCATTACGATGCTCTGACTGCACTGTTTTTAGTCAATGCTCTTACCACTGACTGTACTGTTCTGAAGCTGGATATTTTATTTGGAGCTGGACTTGATAAGTGCTTGACCTTGTCTTTACATAAAACTGTATAAAAAAAAACAATAGAGAAGGAGTATGTTCTTTTACTAATTGCCTTGTGATATTTCTAGACATAGTGATGGAACACTCCTTTGAAGTGTCTTACAGTTGCATTCCCTTAAGGAACAAAAATAAAGGCAGTTGTGTTTGGTTTCCATAGCATATAAGACATACAGTATTATGAGGTTCTAAGCAGGTTTTGTGCTCAATGTAATATTCTAACTCGGATTACAAACCAGGTAACAAAATTGTCTGCTAAACAGAGTTTAGCTGCACAGAACAAGTTGAAGATGAGCTTCATGGAGATAAATAGATTGGCACTTAGTTTTTTTGTGCTGCTATGGAGTTTAGCAGTATATCTTATAAGTTACTCAGGAATCTTTTTTCCCTTAAGAAATTACACTCAACACTAGGAGATATATAAATATTGTTTTATATCAATACACTTGTCTTGTATAATACAATTATATCAAAACATCAATAGTTTGATGTCTTGAAAAAAATATGAATAACCTTTTTTGTTTTGTTTTTGTCTTCTGTTTTTATCTTTCATTTAGAAAATCACAGTGCTTCTAAGCAGAGAGAAGGTGCTCGTCCTATGATTAGGACTAGTATTAACTTATCTATCCCTAATATCATCATGACACCCTCTTTGGATGAGGTACAGCAGACGCTTAATAAAGCTGTAAATAGTATTGTGAAAGTAATGAAAGGAATTGGACAGTGGAGTAAGGAGAGAAGATCCAAGGTTTGTGCCTTTAGCAGCCTTACTGAAAACTAATGTTTCAAAACTACTGCAAATAGAAAATAAATATTATTTCTTCCTCAGAAGAAAACGTTAGAGAGAAAAGTTGCTGTGTTGCGGTGTGAGAGCACGGACAGCGATTCTGATGATGGGATGACAGAGACTGGAAAAAAATCCATCTATGGTAATGATAAACTCTGACATTAATAAATTTGAATGTTAGGTAAATGTGATTTATAGAGAATGTGGTGAAGGATACTAATTACAAAATACATCAAAAACAGTATACTTCATAGATTTTAAACAACCTCATAGATTTTAAACTGCCTCAGAGAGGAAATCTTTTTGTGATTAGAAACCAGGTTTGCCACTTTTCCTTGTGTGGCTTTCAGTAAGGGGATTTTTTTCTGTTTCTTGGAGAGTAGTACTGCTTTGGGTACCTGTGGCAAGTGGAAAGGTGTTAGGGTGCCAGCGTGGGCAGCATAAAAAACAATTGTAGTCACTATTGCTACACAAAAGATCTTTCAACATTTGCCAGTGTGGTTTGTAACTTGGAATGTTCAAATGGCATCTTAAAACTTGTGTTGAAATTCCTTTAAGAAGGGTAAATTGAACTTACACAAAACCTGGTATTGAATAGAAATGTCTGTATAAATTGCAACACTGGCAGAGAGAGGATTGTGTAGAGGATTGAATAGACTAGAATTTCTGAAAGGATTTTATCTTAATCTCTTTTATGATCAGACATTGAATTAAGTTATTGAATGCATTAGTTCAGGGAAATTTAAAACAGTGTCTTTGGTTGCTGGGTTTCTCTCCTCTGAAATGGTTTAAAATCAAGTCAAATTAATTGTTCCACATTGTAGTTGAGGTACTTAAAAATACATTTGAGTCTTTTAAGTTAGTACTCTCTTATACACTTAAAAAGTAGAGCAGTAATACTTGAACTTGTTAAGAAATTAAATTAGTCTTTCAAAACTAAGACTAAGAATTTCTCTTGCATGAGATGAAATAAGAAATGATGGTAAACTCAAACTTGTTGATATTTGCTGGTAAACTCAAACTTGTTGATATTTGCTAACTGATCAACCTTCCTTTTATCTTTCTTTCTGGGGACTGGCTATGATAATCTTTTCAGAGTTAATGTTAATTCGTATTTCAAATTGTCAGTTGTGGGATATTTCAGGAAATAAAAAATACTTATGAATTTGCTCAATGCAAATCTTAGGTGAAGTATACAGGATAAACCTTGTGGAGGCATGAGAGAAAAAGAAAGATTATGTTTAAAAGATTGGAGTGAAATTTGTTCTGTATTTGACTAGATGAAGCAATTTTCCTAAAATGGAGAGGTTTATGAATTTGTGGCAAGTAAATGTGGCTTCCTAGACTTCTAGTTGCCTTTGATTAATAAGAACGCCTAACTTTAAAATGCATGTTTGTTGAAAAATATGTAATTAGTTTTGTCTGTAGAAATTTACTTGGCCTAAAAGGTATGTCTGTCTTAACGCTGCTTTTGTATTTGAATCTTCTTTTATAGGTAGTGTATCAGATGTAGCATCGCTCAGTTTGTCTGATCCAGTGCAAAGCCAAAACTACTTCAAAAGTGTTTCAGAGAACAAAGAAATTATTAAATTAGTATCTCTACTCAGTAATGCTATCAATTCTACAAAAAGAGTAAGACAATTGAGATGTTAATTTAATATGACTATCCAAGGGATAATAATGTATTACTTTTAATTGCTTTTACCTTGGGCCATAAGGGGGGGGGGAGGCATTTAAAGCAGTGATTAAACACAATAATGAAAAAGTGTAGTATGGTGGATGGAAAATGTGGCTGAAAATTTGCTAGTGGAGGTTAGGATTTAACTTAAGGGATATTCATCATTTGTTTGTCCTGTTCTTATTCTGTGCAATCCTTAGTAAACTGTAGGTATTGAACTAATATTTCTTTAGGGAACACTGCATCAGCTTCTTGCAGCGCTGGTCCAGCCTTTTGAGAGTCTTGCTAGGTAAAAATTTTTGACTAAAGCCATTGTGACTTCAGTGGTAGTAAGCATAACCAGCAGAATGACATAGAGGCTTGTGCTGAAGACTGAAGAGATGTTCATAACAGTGGGTGGTTATCCTGGTATTTTGATACTCAATATTTTGTAATTTGAAACCTTTATCAGTGAACCAGGTTTAAATACCTAAAAACACTATATTTATGATAAATCATAATGCAAATTATCTCTTATAGCAGTCATCTCTCATTTACTTGTTTAATTAGCTGCAGTGATGATGATTTACCTTTTTCTGAGGGTTTTCTGAACTCCTGAGAACTAGAAAAATAATACTCTTGCACATCCTTAAATGATATTCAAATCAAAGAGACTTGAACAGAATGTAGAAATCAATGTTAAAAAAATTTGTCTCATAGCTTCATTATTTGAGAATGAATTGTTCTTGTTATTTTGGGCCCTGGAGCTCGGGTTACAGTTGCTAGTCCAATAAATGGTAGGGAAGGACAAGTGTACTGTATCCTGGTCTTAAAGGAGTGCTTTACTTCACATAGATTCCTAAGATTTTATTGACTGAAGAATCATTTAATTGGAAAAATGCTTAAACTGATCTGATGAGTTGAATGTGATCATCATGACTTGTGATACCTAATGGAACTTAGTTTAGCATAAATTTACCAGCAACCTTCTGTTTAGTGAGGTGATTCAACCTACTCCGCGGTGGAGTTCTTGATGTATTCTAATGACCAGCTGCTAAGAAATTACATATATCCTATACATGTGATGCTGAGAATCTTTCTTTGAACTTCTAATGTCTTTCAGGAGGTTCTTACAGCTTTGGAAAGTTTCAGTTGTTACCACCATATATGGCAGAGGGACAAGGAGGAAACCATTGATAAATTAATGATGGGAAACCCATTACTATCTGAATTTGAATCCGAAATTCTGCATTTCCAAGACTTGGAGCTAAAAATCAATTCAGAGCCTGAATACATCTGTGTGGGAGCTATTGCAATGTACACAGGTAGAGTTCAACTTTTCACTTATTTCTAGAGACATATACTTTCTGACTTCAGTAGGAAGGAGAGATGTGGCTTGGTTTAGGATGGATGAATTAGGTTAAAATGGGAAGGAGAAAGAGAGAGAAAGGCTGTTTGCCGTTTTGGCTACAAATGTGTGCTAACAAAGCACTAACTCAAGGATATCTGCGAGGCTCAGCTGGAGTTTCTTCCTCCACCTGGATGCTTTTGCTCACTTTATGGGGTGGATGGTAGATGTTTGCCTATCCTTCTGTCACTGATTCCCAGGGGTACATATTTGATGGGAGTAAGATGATAAGTTTATATTGTTTTTCTCCTTGCCTGGCTACATGCAATAAGACAGCTGAAACCCCTTCTATTTATCGGTTACTTGATTCCACTGACGCTACAGCTAAAACTTAAAAAAGCGAAGTGATTGATGGACCATTTGGTTTCATTAAATGTCAGATCAAACTTGTTTCTTCAGCTTCCATAATCAAGCTCTTACTCTTCCCCAATGTTATTTTTTTAAAGATTAATTTTTGAAAAGATTTTAGATGTAGATGAGAATATTAATCAATTTGTTAGTGATGTATAGAACAGAAATTTGTATAATGACATATGAACAAGATGACAAGTATGGAGTCCAGCCTTATCTTTCCAGTAGGTACATCATAAAAAACATCTGAAATATCTAGTATCTCTTCATCATTCAATCTTTTTAGCTGATCTTTCAGTAGAAAAGATGACACATTCTGAGAGGATTAGGAGGAAAGTAATCCTGAATTGCGAGCAATCTTATCAGCCACTCAAAGGTGTCCATATGATTTCATCTTCTCTGTATGCAAATGGTTAGACTGAAAAAATGGAACTGGCACCAAAGAGAACACACGTTGCAAAAAAGATTAAAAGTGCATCTTAAAAAATATCTACAATATCTAATATCTATTAATTGTTCAATGTTTTTAGCTGATCTGAAGCTAGCACTGAGATCAGAAACCAAAGCCTGGATGACTTTGTTGGGGTATCATTGTAATAAGAAGTACCGAACCGAGATGGAAGCAATTTTGACTTTTATAGAGGAAACTGGCAAGAAGTTAAATCACAACATCATGGACCTGGATGATATCAGAATAGCCATGTCAGCTTTAAAAGAGATCAGAGAACTACAGCTCTCCATAGACTCTAAAGTTGGGCCCATTGAGGTAGCTAGTGGGAATGTTGCGTGCATGGGTACTGTTTCAACAGAGCAGTTATTTTCTGTGTCAAAGCTTAACAGAGCACTTTGAAAATATATGGATTAATATGTGTTGAATGTTGGGTGACAAACCTGTTGTATTCCTGTAAATCTTTTTGTGTGAATTTCTGATTTGAGCAAATGTAAACTTGCTGAGGTGAGTGGTGGTTCAGTGAACAGTGCAGAAATTGAGTGATGTAGGTAAGAGGAAGATGAGAATATATATTTAATGCAAGAAAGCTCTTCCTACTTTGTAGAAGAAGCCTGTGTATGAAAAGGAATGAGTTTCATAATTTATTTTATTTTTTGCTTAGTCTACAGAGGAGGAAAATCTGTATGCTAGGAAGACTATATGAGAATGTGTGAGAGTGATTGCTGGAGTCATAGGTTGAAATAAACATAAACAACTGACTTCCTTAAAAAAGTTGAAATGATAGAATACGTTTATTGAACATCTGACAAATGGCAGAATTAAAACCAGATGGTAACTGTTTTTCTGCATTCCTGACCAGAGTATGTATTTAAGAAGGCTGTAGTGTGGCAAATGCACCACTGATTAGTTGTTCGGTAGAATTCTTTTTTCCTACGACATGCTCATGATTCCTGATTGCCCTTCATTTTATTGTGAGCTTCCAGTTCTGCAATCAGGAGCCTCAAGTCCCCTGGCACAAGAAGCCATACTACAGGTTTCTGAAAGGGAAATTGATGTATTTTCCACATAATGGCATGGTGGACAGATAGTTACATTTCTGTTGTTGCAAATTTAACTGCAGTTTGGTCAAACTGGAAAACATAAATGGAAATAATTCCACTTCAAACAAAAATTTTTCAAATGAAGCTGTTATGCCACAGATTCATTGCTACCCTATCCCATGTTAATTTACAGTAAATCAGTTTCAGTTGTATTTTTGTGAAACTTGACAAAGGGTTTCAATATGTGGAGTGTTCATATGTTGGTGGTGCAAGTGGAAATCAATGTTCTGAGATAATGAAATTCTGATGTTTCTTCCAGTTTGGTGTTGGTTTGCCAGATTGTGATAACGGATATGTAAAAAACCCTCCAGATTTCCTAACAGATCACTCTTTGTTTTTAAAGATTTAAAATGTTAGTATTCATATATGTATATCAAGTTAAGTTATCATTTTATGTGTCTTGATCCAACCTTCTGACAGGAATCCTATGCTATGTTGAACAAATATGATCTACTTGTTGCCAAGGAAGAGACAGAAAAGGTGGACACTTTGCGCTACACTTGGGAAAAACTGCTAATCCGTGCAAATGAGGTGCAGAATGAGCTCGTTGCTTTGCAGCCGAACTTCAGAGGAGAGCTTATTAGTGCTGTGAAGACTTTTACTGAAGACTGTGCACAGTTCTATTCAGATTATGATCAGGTAAGTATTTGTATTTTATTGTATTAGAGGAGTTTTTGAGGAACAGTGGGAGCATGGAAAGATTTTGGATTTGACTAATGGGATGGACCTCTACTGTTGAATATTCTTGTTGTTTATTCTTGCTAATATGGTATTTCAGTTTAAAGTGCAAGGCAGGCTTTGGTTATTGTTTTGTATGTGACTGAAGTATGTAATGCTGGTAATCACTTTTTAGAGATTAAGAATTGAGATATTTTAGGTTTATGGTTAACAACTAGTTAGCATGAGCAAATGTGAAGACTGGAATTAATGAGAAATTATGTTAGAATGTGAGAAGTATTTTCTGATGCTAGATATAAGTACAAAATATAAATGTATGAAGCTGAACTATTCTTGTATCATCTTTTAAGTAATGCTGATTTATATTAGAAAAAGGAGCTGTGATTACCCAGCTTTTACACTATAATGATAATTTCAACATTAAAAAGACAATTGTGCTCTTTTTTTGTTTGTTTGTTTTTTTTTTTTTTTAGTTATTTTTAGAGAAAGTGGTTGTTCTAGTAGGGAACTCTGATCTCTTGGTTCGGTTGTTATTTGATGCAGGACGGGAATCTGGATGCTGCAAAAATGTTTGACTTTAACATTTAGAAAATGCTGGTTAAAAGTAAGTAAGTTGTGATGATTTTCACCCTTGAAATTCACTTCTTTGTTGTGTTTTCTGTTTTTTTTAGAATGGGCCATTGGTGGTTGGTTTAAAGCCTCAGGAAGCCAGTGACAGGCTTACTATATTTCAGGTATTGTTAATTCCAAGACATAACTTATTACAAGTAAGCTAACATCTAAAGGCTCTGAGAATGAATCACAGCAGTTGAACTAATTTTCATTGATACACAGGGCTACTGATTTGGCAAACTCTGTTTGAACTTAATGAAAGCTAAGTTGGAATTTTTCTGTGCTTTTGCAAAAAATACTGGTTTTATAGGAGTTAAGAGAAAGGCTGCATAAATAATGATTACTAGATTCAAATACCCTGATGAAATCCTACTCTCAAGTTTAGTATATTTGACTATAGGCTATTCCTGTGTTAATTATTGTGGTTATTTTATTTTTTGGGAGGGGGGGGTTGATTGTGTTTTTTTCTTTCCAATAGAATTAAATGTTTCCATTTAAACTGACAATTTTCCCTGTTGAAGTACTTCTTTGTACTATGATTAATATCTATTCCTGTAATGATGACAACCAACTCTTTTCCTTTTCCCATAGTGCTATTCATTTGACTTCCTACTACATTCCCTGAGCTATATTGCAATTGAAATATAAATTCAAATATGTTTTTCCTTGCTGCATTAATGGCAATAATTCTTACTTCAACCCTTTAATAAAAGATTTGCACAGCATACCTGGAGAGGTAGAATATGCTATATCCATCTTTCTTTGCTCTGCATGTTATGCTCCACCTCTTTCAAGTGCAATCTTAGCATTTATTGTTTTGTCACTCTGTCACATGAAGTAAATGGCTTTCCTGTCAACTTCTAAAGATGTGCCTCCAAGCTAGCTAAAACTTACTTTTCATATGAAAATCGTTGACAAAACTGTTGACAGTGTAAGCTGTTATTATCTCTGTATATCTTTCTATTATTTCCTAGAGTTTAGTCTCTAATGCAGCTCTAAGCATAATGCCAGATCTTGAATCCTTAGTTATTTAATTTTATTTAATTTAATGTGGGTTTTTTTTCTTTTTCTTTCTTAGAATCGTTTTGATAATCTTTTTCGGAAATATATTACCTGTACAGGTGGGGAAGATCTTTTTGGTTTGCCAGTTACTCGGTATCCCCAACTGCTTGAAATACAGAAGCAACTGAATATGTTACAGAAACTCTATAAACTATATAACAGTGTCATTGACACAATTAGTGGCTACTATGATATTCTTTGGTCAGAATTAGACATTGAAAAAATTAACAGTGAACTTCTGGAGTTTCAGAACAGGTGAGAAACTGCTGTGGTAGTAAAATTGCCTGAAGTTCTTTTGTTACTTCTTAAATATGATTATAATTGGTTAGCACCAGTAATCATATCTGAGTATGTGTTTCCTCAGAGTAAATGGGATTTATTGCATGCATAGAAGCTGAACTTGTCATCAAACCAGGAATCAAATAATTAAAAGAATTAAACTGCATGTACTGAGGAACAGGGTTTTGCTAGAGCACAAAGCAGAGCGTATCATGACCCTGCTCAAAAGATTCTGAAGATCTCTTGAACAGAGCATATTAGAATTAGGCAGCTACACTCTTTAAGAGGAGTCTGTAGGTGCCTGCTCAGTTATCAGTCATTGAAATAAACTGGAAACAGATTTTCTCACATGCAGGATCACATATGGAAGTTTCAAACTACAGGTAACCTGAATTTGGAAGGTACTTGTTCTACTCTTAAAAGCATGTACTCTTGGTTTTAAAGAAAGAATATTTGAAACTTTTTGAAAAAGCTTGCATTACCTCTACATAGGTGCCGTAAGCTTCCTCGTGCTGTGAAGGAATGGCAGGCCTTTTTTGACCTAAAGAAGACCATTGAGGACTTCAGTGAATGTTGCCCATTGCTTGAGCATATGTCAAATAAAGTGATGATGCCTCGGCACTGGAAGCAGATTGCAGATCTCACTGAACACAGATTTGATGTGGAAAGTGAAACGTTCAAACTGAGGGATATAATGGAAGCTCCCCTATTAAGATATAAAGAGGAAATAGAGGTATTATGAAGGAAGAAAAAGGGATGCATGAAATAAAACAATCTGCTTGAATAGTGTAGGAATAATAGTAGGAAGAAGGAAAACAAAATATTTCTAAAGAAAGAACAGATAAATGGACTATCAATTTAACTTTTTGTGTAAAATAACAACACAAATATATTGTGGTGTCAACTTTTTTTCAAATCATGCAACTTCAAATCCTTAACCAGGAGTTAATTTACAAGGGTGCCTTGCTTTGCAACATTAAAGATATGAAAAGTAATCACTATGCTATTCTTTTATTCCCCCTGAATTTGACTGTATCATGAGGTGGTATACAGATTAGCTATGGTGTTTGTATATCTGTAGATCTATCCACTTTGTAAATAATTGCTCATCAGCCTTACCTATGGTTAACGGAAATAAGTGTTAGATTTGTATACCAGAGACTTGAAGCATTCATAGCTTCTTTTGATATCCTATCTATTTAAAAGGATATCTGCATAAGTGCTGTGAAGGAGAGAGACGTTGAGCAGAAGTTAAAACAAGTGATAGCTGAATGGGATAACAAAACGTTTATCTTCGCAAACTTTAAAACTCGTGGGGAACTTCTTTTAAGAGGTGACAGCACATCAGAAACAATTGCTACTATGGAGGACAGCTTGATGATTCTTGGTTCTCTCATGAATAACAGGTAACAGCAAAGGGAGGGGAGGAATGAGGGGAGAGATTAAAATATTAGCAAAATATTTGTTTTATTGAACAAATCTGTCACAGAGGAGAAGGAAAATAAAAGTTTAGATAAAACCTGAGAACTTGCTTGTCCTTGATCTGTTCATGGGCTAGTTCTTATTGTGTGTATCCCTCCAATAAGTTCTTTTCAAAGTATATGGATGCAATTCAGGCCTCCTGAGTAAACAAATAAACAGTTTTCGCTGTCCATCCAAGAAAGGGGATATAAGGGAGAACAACACTACCTGGTTGTGGCAGGCATACTGTGGACATTACAGGCACTGCTACTTTGACCCTGTGATAGGTCATTGCCTCATGCCAAAGGTGCTGAAAATCCCAGTTAAAGTGAGATTCAGTTTGTCTGGTTTCACATGCCAGAGCACACAGATAAAACGAGGAACACAGAACCTGATTGTCAGGCAGATATTCAAAAGGAAAGATTCAGGAGAGTTCAAAAACTCTGGGAGTCTTACAGCTTTAAAGATCCTGCATAGTCCCTTTTTGAAACCACTTTACCTTAGAGTGAAATTGTAATCTTGCTGCTATTCAGCTTCTGTTGGATCAGAGCTGTGCTATGCACCATGTGTACAAAGCAGCAAGTTGGAGCTGGTTTGATTTAGAGCAGCCAACTAGCTGAACTGAGTATAGATTTTTATGCTTTCACTTGAAAAATATATAACCAGCAAAATTATTCCTCATCTTATGCTGGTTTTCAAGAATCCTGTTTTCTTCTTGAAATCAAGCAAGTTTGGTTTGGTGGTTTTTGTTTGTTTGTTTTGGTGTGGTTTTGTTTGGTTGGTTTGTTTTTTCTTTTGTTGTGATTATTTTTCTTTTATTTGTAGATACAACACACCTTTCAAGACACAGATTCAGAAATGGGTGCACTATCTTTCGAACGCCACAGATATCATTGAGAACTGGCTGACTGTGCAGAACTTGTGGATTTATTTAGAAGCTGTTTTTGTTGGTGGTGACATAGCGAAGCAGCTTCCAAAGGTTTGTAGACATGCCTTTTTTTCAGTTTGTTTATCTGTGTTTTAAGAATAAAATTTAACTGTGATGTCATAATTGATGCAGGAACATAAACTTCCTTTTTTTGGTACTTAGCAAAAATATCCCTGCTAAGAAATTAGGTAAGCAATGCCAATGGAAGATATTGTGTTAGAAAGAATAATAAAATTGTGTGAGCTACTTGATCTTTTTATTTCTAGATTATAAAGCTGTTTACCAATATGTATTCAAATGTCATGTTTAGTAGTAGCCTAGCCTACATAGGCTGGCTTAACATACCTACCACTAGCCTAGTCGTACCTAGAAATCCTTGTCTTAAACTTTCCTATGTAGCATTTCAAATTAAAAATTAACTTTAACTTTTAGAAAAAAATCTTCATATTTGAAGTATTCAATTCAAAACTAATGAGTTTGCAGTTTTTGCTCTAAGAATGATTGTAAGAGGAAGTAGGTAGCTGGCTGAACAGCCAAGTATGAACTAAGCTGAATTGTGTAAGCAGAAAGAGCTGTGGTTTTCCAAGGTGAAAAATTCCAGGAAGAGACGTGGTTACTAGTGAGAAGACTACTGGTGAGATTACTGGGTGCCAATTCTGCAAGCAAGTGCCTTTTCCCTCTTTTCTCTTCCTTGGTCCAAATCTTCCATTCTACATTCATTGTCATGTTTCAACAGGAAGCAAAGCGTTTCTCTAACATTGATAAATCCTGGGTAAGGATCATGACCCGAGCTCATGAAACACCCAATGTTGTTCAGTGCTGTGTTGGAGATGAAATCATGGGACAGTTATTACCACATTTACTGGAACAGCTTGAAATCTGTCAGAAATCACTCACAGGGTAAGATTACTACAAGACCAGTCTTGGCCAGATGGTTGTGCATTGTGTAGCTAGGGAAAGAGCAATTGCTCAAGTACTGTGCCATAAACTGTGCAAAGATCATGTTCTTATTCTACTCTGAAATCAGTTGAACAGAGCAAATGAGTTAGCAGGATGATACAACACCTCCAGAGAAATTGCTGGCAACTCACTGATAAGTATTTGATTTGTGACTAAGGTGCCACTCACTGTTTCTCTCTGTTAAAACCAAAGCTTTTTTTCAGCCTAGTTTCAGTCCAGAGGGCTAGATCTGTACCTTCTATTCGAACCTTTCACGAATCTGGAAGAAATTTAGCATGAGGGTTCTAAATAGCAAGTAACAGACTTCTTGTAAAAACATTTTATTTAGTTTCTTTTTTACTGATGTTTAGATTAGAGCAAATAATCCAAGGTTTCTGTGAAATGATTTTTGGTGCTGAGAGAGTAGCTTTAAAGCAGATGCTTAACATGAAGGTATGTTGGATAAAAATTGTCTTTGCCACAGCTAAAAATTGGTATGATAAATTGTGAGAAATACCACCTTCAAAGAGAAAAGGATGTATAAATTAACCTAATTCACTTACAATCTACTCCCTCCTGGCTTCTCCACCATATTTTTTAAAAAATGCAGGTACCTGGAGAAAAAGCGCCTTCTATTTCCACGATTCTTCTTTGTGTCAGATCCTGCTCTCTTAGAAATTCTTGGCCAGGCATCAGACTCTCATAATATACAGGCACATCTGCTGAACGTCTTTGACAACATCAAAACTGTCAGGTTTCATGAAAAGGTACGTACTGTCCATACCTCAGCATTACATTCCTTCACATTAACAGTGTGTGATACTTGTTAAACAAGAAAGCTGCTTGGGTGCTTAAGGCACTGAACTATTTTACCATGTTCATCAACTATTTGATAAGTAGGCTTTCTTCATTTAAGCTTTAGCTTTATATCCTTGTTTATGTAACAGTAAAACTTTAAAACAGCAAACCAAAAATTTGCACCAATGCTTAGGTTTCAGAAAAAAAGCACCCATGTACTAAACTGTTTTCTGTGGCTTAATGTAGGCTGGCATGTTCTCAGATAAGCTTCTGATTCTTTGTGAGTGTATTTGTATCTTTACTTTGCCTGTATTTATAATCTTCCATTCAATTTTCATTGTTAGAAGCAGTGTGTCTAAAGTCTCACTTGTTTCTGAGATGTCCTTAATATGTTTTCAGACATAGTGTTTGAAGAACACTTTTCTTACACCCTTTGCAAGAACAGATAGCAACATTTTTTGCCCTTTCTATGTATACATTTTCTTAGGAATTATGTCCCTACGCTTTTGAAATTCCTTTAATTGCCCATCTTCCTTAACTTACGTGTTTCCATTATTTTCTATTTTAAGACTGTAAATTTTTTTAGGATATTAACCCACCGGTAGTGGGGGAAGGTTTCCTATATTGCAAGTGGAAAGTGGATGTTGTCACAGAACCACAGAATGAGTAAGGTTGGAAGGGACCACAGTGGGTCATCTGGTCCAACTGCCCTGCTCAAGCAGGGTCATCTTAGAGCAAATTGCATAGAATTGCTATTGAAACTTAAGTGAAATTCAGAACTTGTCAACATATTGGGGGTTGTGTTCTTGTTCAGTTGACAGTGTTTTATTTAAAGCCTTTCTGCATAACAGAAGTAATTGTTTTTACATTTCACTGAACAAATTGGCATAATTTAATAGCTACATTAATAAATGTAATGAATTGATTGCAGAAAAATGCAGCATTTATTGTAAAGATAAACAGTTCTATTGTCTATAAAGACAAAATGCTTTTGCTTTGCTTTTATTAGATATATGATCGTATATTGTCGATTAGTTCACAAGAGGGTGAGACTGTAGAGTTGACTAGACCCGTAATGGCTGAAGGAAGTGTAGAAGTTTGGCTCAGTTCTCTGTTGAAGGAATCCCAGCTTTCTCTGCATCGTGTTATTCGACAGGCAGCTCTGGACATTCAGGAAACAAATTTCCAGATTTCTGAATTTCTTTCTACCTACCCAGCCCAGGTAATATTGTTAAGTTAATGAAGAATTATTCACAGATAGGTATCACATTTTTTCTTGTCTTTGCAATCAAAGTTGTGGTCAGTGTTATAAATAAAAAACTAACATTTAAATTTATCTTAATCACCTCAGTCTTTAAGTTACACTTTACTTTCATATGTGAAACCAAAAGAAGAAAATTTACCCTGAAGCTCTTGTTTAAAAATAATCCCGAAGGCAATAAATGAATGTAATGAAGTTAACACTATTTCTTTACAAGCTTAATTCTCAACTACTGAAGGAAAAGTGGCAATATTTTATGATTGTTCATGTATTCAGGCCAACACTATATATTGCTAAAATTTGAAACTGAGAGTAATGTTGAGGGAAAATCATTTTCTTAGGAGAAGCTTCTTCACTCATGATTAGGAATGTGGTTGGAGATGGAATAAAGAGTTGTGAACTACAGAAAATTTTTTTAAATTTGAAGCATTAATTATTCACTGGTTAATTAATATATGATGATGATATTAATTACATATATTTATAATTAATTATATAATTACTTGCATTATATAGAAGTATTTGTATATATGCTGTAAATTATATTATATCAGCAATCCATCATAGTCAGTATCTACAAGAGTGAAGCATGGACTTAACTATGTGTTTATGAAGGGAGTTGGGACGGATAAAACAAATGCATAGGTTGAATGACCTCTGTATGGATACATGAAAAATAATTTTATACAAATAGTAGGAGAACCATTTCTTTAATTTATCCATGTCTGTGAATGTACATTTTAGGTGAAAGGGAAAAGATTATGAAGCATATACTTTTGTATTTTCTAAGGTTGGGTTGTTGGGGATTCAAATGATTTGGACAAGAGACTCAGAAGAAGCTTTGACTAATGCCAAGCATGATAAAAAAGTTATGCAAAAGACGAACCAGTTTTTCCTGGATCTTCTAAACATGCTGATAGACATGACAACGAAAGACCTTAGTCCCGTTGAGCGAATTAAATATGAGACATTAATCACTATTCATGTGCATCAGAGGGACATTTTTGATGGTCTTGTAAGTATTAAAAAATTTGCAATGAGTTATGAGGTGTTTTCCACATAAACCAATGTGAAATGATAACAGGAAAATATTACTATACCTATGAACTCCTGCCTCATAAGGTAAAGATGTAGTTTCAGGACTACAATGATTATGTGACCTGGAATATTATAAAAATGCTGATGTTGCTTCAAACCATGTCTTAGTTTCCTTTTAAATAATTCAATGGGTTTTCCCCTTCCTCAAGCAGTAGCAGAATTTTATAATGTTTCACATTGGTCCACTTAAGTTAGACACCTCTGTTGCATGATCATTTAGGGACTTCTATTTCCTCACGCATTTAGTTATAAGTAATTGTCCTTTCTTTGGACTGCATTGTGAGTTTCCATGAGTAAATCAAATGAATATAAAATTATAGTATAGGGAAAAGTTTGAAGTTGTTTGAACCTGCTATCTCCTCTGTTCTAGTTTCAATAGCATATTTAATTACTACTTAGGGATTTATTTATTCACTTCTCACCTTCTCATGCAGACACAGGATGCTAAAATTAGGAAAATGAAAGCATTTAGCTTAATCAAACTCAAAGCTAGCATGCCCTTTTACCTATGCAAAGCCCTGGACCTGATTCTAAAATTAAGCTGAGAAAAGAATTACTGAGTTTTAACCCATTGCTTATGGGAAGGCACCAATCTTTTAATTGTAGAATCATTTGTTTCAAGTTATAATAATTTATATGCAGTATAATTTTTAGGAAAAACACTCAGGACATTTTTTTAACCCTGTTTTAATATTCAGTTTATCAACTGTGAGTTATTGCCAGCGCTGAATTCTGTCATCTGCATGATGACACTGTCTTGAAATACATTTTTTCCAATTTGTACAAGGTTTTATACAATTCTTATGGCAGTTTTTAAAATCAAGTATCACATTACGTGCCTTCTACTCATGTAAACCTAAAGTGGTAGAGATGACTAAAAGGAATGGCAATTTTAATGTTAAACTGATTGTAATGGCTCTTGTTTGAGGCTTATGTATTTGTATTTAGAATTTTGACACACTCATCTAGAGCCTAAAGTGCCTTTGCCTTCGTATGGGCTTCAGCAATGACACGTTTGCAATTTCTGTGGTAAAAAGATAGGGTCTCCACTATTCTTGTGTTACTAGCTGTTCTCTGTGTCTGTGTGTGTCATCGTGATTGCGGTGCTGCCTTCGCAATACCACTTAAATGATGTAATATAAATGTGAAAATAAATGTTAGCCATAAATGCTGCAGCCTTGTTTTCCCTCTTTTCTTAGTGCTGCATGCGTATCAAGAGCCCTACGGACTTTGAGTGGCTGAAACAGTGTAGATTTTATTTTAAGGAAGACTCTGATAGAATGCTGATTAAGATCACTGATGTGAGTTTCACATACCAGAATGAATTCTTGGGCTGTACTGACAGGCTTGTCATAACACCTCTTACAGACAGGTGAAAAAGACTAATTTTATTCCTTTATTCTTTACTGAAAAACCTAGGCTTTTACAAGAGCAATTTAGTAAATCCTATTGAATGCAAAATTGATCTCTGCAGAGTTTGCCCTTCACAGTCTTGTCAAAGTCAATAATTTTACATGGAATACTTCAGTATTTTTGTTTCTGTGCCTTACAATATGACTAACGTCCAGCTTACTTTCTGACACGTAATTGCATGAGGTATTTACAGGCAAGCTTAGGAAAACATGAAGAATAGACAGCAAAAGCATTTTTATTCAGCTGTAATAGATTGGAGATCTTTGATCTGAAAGGATGTTGAAAGAATTGCAGCCATATTATCAGAGAGGTCAAGCTAACTGACTTGAATAACACTAAGAATGCTTTATAAGCTAACGCTGGCAAAATAAGGGCATTGGGTGGGGTTTTTGTTTTGTTTTGTCCTGTTTTGTTTGGGGGTTATTTATTATATTATATACAGGAAATTCTAGAGCTTGTCTTGAGATATAATTATTAGCTGCACTACGTAGGCATATTTCATTTAAGAAAATGGGATGCACTGTGTGATCCAATTTTAAAGGTGGATGAGAAAGGCAAGTTTAGCTTTTTTTTAAATTGTATTCCATAGTATAATGGAGTTCATAACTACTTCAGATAAACTAATTAATGAACGAAGCTAACCAAACTAAGATTAGGCAGCGTCTCTGTATCTGCTTTCTTCCCTTCTTGAGATATTTCAGTTTGCTGATTATAGAGGTTTATCTGTTCTTTCTCTTTATGTATAACAAGGTGAAGCTTAATACTCCTTGCATCAGAGACTGAGTGAAGGATTTTCCTCCTTACTGGTTTAATTTGTAATTAGAGGCATGTAATTTCAGCACTTTCCTTTTCTCCTTAAATCAGACCTTACTTGAGTAAGTTTCTCTGGCACTATACAGAAAACTCTGCATGGAGGCCCATTAAGTGATGATTGATTGTTGCCTTTTAGATGCTACATCACTTTAGCTCAGGCTTTGGGCATGAACATGGGTGGAGCACCTGTGGGACCTGCAGGAACTGGAAAAACTGAAACCATCAAAGATATGGGACGGTGCCTTGGAAAATATGTAGTGGTCTTCAACTGTTCAGATCAGATGGATTTCCGAGGACTTGGGAGGATCTTCAAAGGTAAGAGTCAACTGTATCCCAGGGTGTGCTGTATAAGTAACAGGTAAAGGAAGCAATTGTTCCACTGTTCTGAACTTTGGAGTGGCCTCACCTCGAGTACTCTCTGCAGTTTTGGGGCCCACAATGGGAGAGCATATAAAAATACTAGAGTATCTCCAAATGTGAGCAACAAAGATGGTGAAAGAACTAGAGGGCATGACTTAAGAGGAACAGCTGAATATACTGCGTTTGTTTAGCTTTGAGAAAAGAGAGATGAGGGATGCCCTCGTTGCTGTCTATAGCTTCCTCATGAGGGGAAGTGGAGAAGGAGATGCTGATCTGGTGTCTGGTAATACGACACGGGGAAATGTCTTGAAGCTGCATTGGATGAAGTTCAGATTAGATACTAGGATATTCCCTGAGAGTATGGTTAAGCACTGGAACAAACTCACCAAGGAAGTAGTCAGGATCTCAAGCTTGTCAGTATTCAAATAGTGTTTGGACAACAATCTTAGATATATGGTTTAACTTTAGGTAGCCCTGGGTGGAGTCAGGAGTCAGACTTGTTGATGCTCCTGAGTCCTTTGCAACTCAGGATATTCTGTGATTATATGATTTTATGAACTATGTGAAAGTAAAAAATGCTAGAACATCTTTATTGACACATGACCAGCAGATGCTTTCAGCCTTTTAATAAATGCAAGTAACCAATATCTTGTTATGAATATAAAATATAGTTGCAACACCATCTCCAAGAAATAGAAATGTCTGAAAACATGACAGTTTATGAAAAGATATATAAAGTCACTTAAAGTAATCGAGGTAAAGAAAAAGCTGTGAAATTTATTGCTGAACTGGTAGAATGTATTGAATTCCAATTTCAGTATTTTGGCTGCTTGAAATGTCAAAGTTCCTATCAGTAGAAGGAAATGCATGAATAGTTCTATGTGTGCTAGGTGCAGATGACATCTTTTTTTTAGGCACCTGTCAGTCATGGCAGGTGTCAAATTAGGGATCAAGTACATGTTCTTGAATACTGTCTAGTTGCAAGTGTCTGTATTGATGATTTTTTTGTTTGTTTCGTTTTCCCCAAAATAGCTAAGGAAGAATGCAGTTCTGGCACAGGCTGACCCCTAACTTCTTTTCTCATGGAAGCAACTGTATTGTGCATTTTAATATGTGCAATAAGCTATTGACAACACACTTTATTTTCATAGAATCACTGCAGAAATTTTTTTCTGGGGTAAAGAGGAACAGGAAAACATTCAAGATACTGAGAAAAGGAGCAGAAATCAAAGGATGTAGTATCCTATACAATCTTACTTTTGGAACTTTGTGAATTCTTGCTTGAAAAAGAATTAAAACTCTTCTCTTTGTTGCTTTCCTAACTCTTAAAAATAGACACTTTTTTTTTTTTTTTCTCAGATAGATTAACCTGATTTTTTGGCTTGTGAATTGCACCAAAAAACGGTCAACATCATAATGGTCATATGCTTAGTTGCTTTTCTCTTCAAAGGTCTTGCTCAGTCTGGCTCCTGGGGTTGCTTTGATGAGTTCAATCGTATTGATTTACCAGTACTATCAGTAGCTGCACAGCAAATAGCAATTGTGCTGAGGTGTAAGAAAGAACGTAAAAAAAGATTTATTTTTACTGATGGAGACAATGTGGAAATGAACCCAGAATTTGGCATCTTTCTTACTATGGTAGGTATTCAGTAGGTTTCTAATATGCCAGTGATGATTGTACAGTAATGAAGTCTAACCTGGTATGTTAAAATGCTAATTCTTATCAGTCAGTTCTTAGACCTAACTCATTGACAGTTTGAGAATCTTTAGCATTACCTCAAAGACAGTTTACAGGGACTTGTTTCAATAACATCACGCACATGCAATTAACAAATGCAGTCAGCACTATAAATACAAGTTATCTCAGTTTCAGATTGCTTCTGCATGCCAAGTTCTTGTTCCCGAAGTATGTTTTTTGCTATAAATACAGAAAAACGTCCATGGAGATATAGGTAGAAGTAGCCAGTAAAAATAGAACCTATAAGAAAAACTCAGATTTAAAGAGTTTAGGGGGAAAATGTTTCATATCTTATGGATGTAAGAGAGGCGAAAATTCTGTAGAGGTATGGTGATAAATCTACATGGCAATTCATTTTTACATGTGACTTAAAGCCAAAAACCTGTTTTTATCTCGCTATATTATACTTTGCTTTGTTGATCCTTCTGTTTGTGCAAGGTGCAATCCACTTCAAAATGTGTTTTTCTCTCCAGAATCCAGGATATGCTGGACGGCAAGAACTTCCTGAAAACTTGAAGATCAACTTCCGTTCAGTGGCTATGATGGTTCCTGATCGTCAAATCATAATTCGTGTTAAATTGGCTAGTTGTGGTTTCATTGCTAATGTTGTACTGGCAAGGAAATTCTTTACACTGTATAAGCTGTGTGAAGAACAACTGTCAAAGCAGGTGATTATGTTCATATGGGAAAAAGTAATTTCAGGAAAAAACTATATATGATGTCACAAATTATTCATGTGGAGAAAACTGAAAAGTTCATGTTCACTAAGTAAGCTAAATGACACTTGCAGTTTAGTAATGCAACCCTCTGCTGTCCTGGAGGATTAACTCCTGCTACAGGTTGTCAGTACAAGAATGGGACTGTCATTCAGAACACTGATTATTAAGATCTAGCTTTAATGAATGGTGATGACAGAGACAAATAAAGGGCTTACATACTAGTTGACCCTACGGAGTGGATTGAGAGGCATTTGTTTGTGTTCCCGCTGCTTATTTAGATGTGTCTCAAAGTCAGTTTCCAAGGTCCACAGAGAATTCAAAATAATACGGATGGAGTATCTCTTGATAGTCCTTATGATTACATTTCTTTTTTTCTGACGCACATTACAGTTTAGTAGATGGGAGCAGAGTTGGAGAGTGAAGTCACCCATGGTCATACAGCCAAAGTCTTGTTGGATGTTTGGAGGCATTTAAACCACATGTGCTACTTCTCATATATGTCTGTATCTTAAATAGTAAATAAGAATTTTTTACATCTCTGTTAACTTGGAGAAAATTTTCCCAAACTTCACATACCTTCTAGGTGCATTATGATTTTGGCTTGCGGAATATACTGTCTGTGCTGCGTACATTAGGAGCAGCAAAAAGAGCAAATCCCACAGACACTGAATCAACCATTGTCATGCGTGTGCTGAGAGATATGAACCTGTCTAAACTGGTAAGTTCTGAAGGCCTGATAAATTACTTATACTGCACTTTGGAGTTTCATGATCACAAGAAGATTGGATGTGACCTTTACACTGAAGCTAGCTTGGAAATGTTTTGTTCTCTGAATAGAACATTTTGGCTGGGATAGAGATAATTTTGTTCACAGTACCCTGTATGGGGCTGAGGAGGCAGGAAGAGAGAGACTGTATGTTACTTGGCTTCCTACCTGGGTTGAACCTTGAATTGTTCAGATTTTTTTTCCATATTTCCCCTGCTACTTTTAGAAATAAGTGACAAAATATATGTCTGTGTAGTAATTTTAGAAATGTTGACCTTAAGTATTTAATAATTCTTTGAAATGACCTGTTATTCACAGTAATGAGTACCAACTCAATCATCTCGATAGCTAAAAAACCCTCTTCCGTTGTGATACTTCATCTTTTTTTTTATATCTTAGACAAATAATATTATTGCTGAAATCTACTTAAGAAATTCAGTCTGTATGTTAGTGGTTTATTTTGATTAAAGGAAGCATCATGTAATCTCTTTCTGCTGCATCCTGTTAGTGTTTAGCACCTAGAGGATTACCATATGTGGTTCCTTGTCTTCTCAAGTATGTCTTTAGATCTGCAGGACTTAGAGATTGTTTTTTTTTTTAAAGATGATAGAATAAATAAAATAGGTTTTAATCTATGTGGCTTTTGTTTTCCCTGATTTTCACTAGATTGATGAAGATGAACCCTTATTCCTGAGTCTAATTGAAGACCTGTTTCCAGATATCCAGCTTGATAAAGCAGGCTATCCTGAACTTGAAGCAGCCATTGACAAGCAGGTGATGTTTCTCTTGATGTGTGCTGCTCTGGCATAACTATCATGATATGGCATCTAAGAAAATTATTGTTGTTCAATCTATCCAGCTGGTAATGTTTTACTATTTAGTAGAACAGTAAGCTTTTCCATAATCTTTACCATTGGCATATTATTGTTATTAAGGTTATTCTTCAGGAAGTTGCTAAATTGTGATTGTGGTGTCCTGTGTTTTCTTGTGAGTGGGGTCCATTTTAAAAATGCATGTATATAAGTTTGCCTTATGTGACCCAGGATTAAATATTTGTATAAAAACTAACAAATGGAAGATGAACTTGAGAAAATATTTACCTAAAATGATACTTTTATTTAATTTCCCACTAGATGTTTGTAGCATTTCAATAGGACTAACCTAAGAATATAATTTATATACATTTATAATAGATGTATTATAGATATATCTAATAAATAGATTAGATATGTAAAATAATATATATTAGATATATACTAATAATTATATTAGATCTATATCTCTAATATAGATATGTTAGCTTTATATCTGGCAGGTAAGCCAACAGCCAGTCACTTGCTCACTTTCCCCCAGGAGACTGGGGCAGAGATTCAGAAGGGGAGAAGAGAGTGCAAAAAAGCTCATTGGTCTAGAACAAAAGAGTTTAATAAATGAAGAAAAAAGAAATAGAAAAAAAGTGATGTCTGCAAAAGCAGTTACTAGCCGCCAGACTGATTTTTCAGCCAGTCTCTGAGCAATGGCTACTTTGGAGAAACTTCCCCCCAGTTTTATTGCTGAGCATGATGTTACTGCTGCAGGAGCACTGGGCTGGATGACGTTTAAAGGTCCTTTCCAACCCGAACTGTTCTATCATTCTATGGTACAGAGTATCCCTTTGGTCAGCTGGAGTCATCTCTCCCAGCTTCTTGCACATCGCTAACCTCGTGGATAGAGCAGAGTGAGAAACAAAGAAGGCCTTGATGCTGTGAAACACAGTTAAACAACAGACAAAACAGTTGTGTTATCAGTGCTGTTTTGATCACAAATCTAAAACACGGCCCCATATGGGCTATTATGAAGAAAATTAACTCCATCCCAACCAGATCCACTACATATTACATGTGTTAAAAGAGAGTCTTCTGAGAACATGTCAAGTCTGCTTGTGACCATACTTTTTTATTGATAAAGGAAATATCTAGTCCACAAGATTATTATAAGATCCATGAATTTTAGAAATTGCTAAGAAAAGTCTCCATTGATGGCATTGTATTAGAGTGATAAAATAGCTACCATCTTGTGTTATGTGAAGAAAAAAATCAGATACATTCTATTGTGTCAGATATTGGATATATTACTGTATATATGTTGACTCTGAAAATAAGTCAGAAGGCTATATTTGATACTGTAAAGAAAAGTATCTTGGCTGGTTTGGTGTCAACTGTGAGAGTTTCTAATATGTAAAGGATAATAGAGTTTTCTTGTGTATCCTTGAAAAAGGAGCATATGATGTTTACATTGTGTTTTGCAATCTCCATTGCTTCCACATTGGTGTTCTTCATGGTGATGAGAAGTTGGTGGCAGCATGGACTTCCTTGTTGCTGTTCATGAGTTCACCTTGTTCTGCCTTCTGTTCTTGGCTTCCTTGCAAAGAGAGATAAATAAGTTGAACTGGTATGACCTTCATTATGCAAATAATACAGCAAGTGGGAATTCCAGTTCAGTGGTTCTGACTATGTGATAGTAATTGTAAAAGCTGAGTTTTATCTTATCAGTAAAAGTTCTCTTTTTAGTGATAATAGTTTCCGAGATATTTGTTAAACAGAAATTATACTGAAATTAAAATATAATTGTTATTTTGAGAGATTCACCTTTATATCAAGACCTTGAAGTTGTAGAAATGTTTTTGACTGTCAAAAACATAGTGTCGTATGAATCCTTAGTAGATAGTTCTAGCTTTTCTCTGCTGGCTAACTACCTTCTAGTTCACGTCAAGCAGAGTCATTTTCACAAGCAAAACCAACATGATTATAGGGAGATTACTACTTTTTATTAGTATTAGTTCCAAGCTTAAAGATGTTAACAAGCATATGATACTTGATTTTAAAAAATAAGGATTTTTCTTGGGAAAATGTTCCTGAGAAGTTACTCAAAGATCTGTCTGTATTCTGAGAAATATTTCACGATGCCTGACATAAAAATATTTGGTTATTTTAAGCATTTAGAGACACAAATCATCATCATCATAAAAGGCAGCTCTTCTGAGAAGCAAGTGGAAAAGCAAGTGGAAAATGCTATGTATCTGTGAAAGACATTACTAGCAAAAGTGTTTCTAAAATCCTTGGCTTTTCCTTGAAATGATGTTTTAACACTAAGAAGAGCTAAAAAAAGGATGGTTTACCTTATTTTATTTTTTCTGAATGCATATTTGAGTACCAAATATCTGTTCTTTTTCCAACAGTTTTTTTATATGCACAAAGCCTTTACAAAGATTGTAGTAATGTGCTGAAGATATATGTTTTTGTGAAAGCATCAAAGTGTCTTGTGCACTAAAATAATAGTAATTTGGTTTTCTGTCACTATCTCTAGGTGGAGGAAGCTGGACTTGTTTGTCATCCTCCTTGGAAACTGAAAGTTATCCAGCTCTTTGAAACCCAGAGAGTAAGGCATGGATTGATGACACTAGGACCTAGCGGTGCAGGAAAAACTACTTGCATTCACACTTTAATGAAAGCAATGACAGGTACGTGAGTATTTGTATTTTACTGTATTGTACTGTTATTGAACTTTTAAAATGTAAACTTTAAACCACATTGTTGCTTTACATAAAGCCTTAACTTCTTCACTGTGAGAAAATATTACTGAAAGAATCAGCTTGTGTGTTGAGATACTAATTATTGTAATAGTATCTGTTAAAAGCTTAAAAATGTCTGACATTTAAAGTCATATGCTTTGTGTCCTATTTTCCATGTTATGATACTTATATCAGAAGTTCTTATTCTAGAAACATTAAGCAAGAGGAGTTCTGTCTAGGTAGGCAGCTTAGACAAGTGATTAGAGCATCTCCTGGGTTTGGCTGAAACCTTTCCCTAATCACAGAATAGGCTGAGCTGGAAGGAATGCACAAGGACCATCAAGTCCAGCTCATGGCCCTGCACAGGACCATCCCCAAGAGTCACACCATATGCCTGAAACTATCATCCAAATGCTTCTTGAACTCTGTCAGGCTTGGTGCTGTGACCACTTCCTGGGGAGGCTGTTCGAGTGCTCAACCACCCTTTGGGGGAACAACCTTTTTCCAATATCTAAACTAAACCTCCCCTGACACAACTTTAAGCCGTTCCCTTGGGTCCTGTCACTGGTCACCAAAGAGAAGAGATTTATTTGGTTCTTTTCGAACACAATTCACAAGACAGTGTCTTTATCTGCAGTATGAAATAGCTACTTCTATCATTTGTTGATGCTAGGAGACAGTTCCTGGTTAAGGCAGTGACAAAGTCTTAAAGGGTATTCATTTTCTGTCCTGACTGGAGGCTTGAGGAGTGCATGGTTTTTTTCATCCTCCATGTTTCTAAACAAAAATATTAGTTGAAGAACATCTGTTTGAGCTTATTAAACTAAAAGGTCATAGCTGGGGGACAAAAACCATCTCTTTTGAGGTAAGTTTGTTTTACCTCATTTCATAAACTGCTTATTCAATTTTGCAGAAATAGATAACTTCTTTAAAAAATAGTTCAGCAATACACGCAGTAACCTAATCTGTTAAGAAACACTGTAAGCTCTATATTGCAGCATAAATCACTGTTCCATTTAGGAAAAAAAGCGGTAAGAACAGGTATATATTTATTATATAATACTATACATTATACTATTTTTCTGTGTTTTTTCTAGCACTGAGATGTGCACTACTACCAGATAATGTCACCACCAGCTTTTTCAAAGCTGATATTCTTACACAACCTGATGAAATGTTAAACTACATGATTTGTCATATCCTATATGTTAGTGAACTCTGATAAAGATATTTTAAAACAAGTAATTTTTTAGCTCCTTCTGTCAGCTTCTTATTACAGGCTCCTGACTAGTTTTAATATTGGGTTTTCTAAAGATGTTGGGTATAGGAGTTTTTAAGCTGTTATTAATGACGAAAAAATAAAAGTCATATGATCATGGTATGGCTAGATAGAATTTTGCTGCCTAAAGGAAATCAGAGGGATATGCCAATATCATATACGTAACCTATTCCAAGATGTATGCAAGTGCACAACTGAGCAAATTTAAAGAAAATAATCAGTCACGTGGAGCATCTGTCTGTTATTTAGTCATTGGGTTTTAAAAATGTGCATCCAAACCAAAGGCTTTAAAGCTCTATTGTTTGATAAGCCTTAAAAATATTAAACTAAACTTCAAATAAATTTAAATTACTGCTCTTCTGTTCCCAATGAAGCTATGAAATATGAATTACACTTTCAAAAGTTTCAGACCGTTGTTCTGCTTTGTTTTGATGGTTCCCATGAAGAAATGTTGATGTATAGAAAGAGATAAGTTTTCCAAGTAAATACACATCATCTTATAATTGTGAATGCATATCAAAGCATACATTTGGGTGTAATAATTTTGAATTTGTTGAAGTTCTCTAACTGCTGAAAAGAAATACAAAAGCTAACTGATGGTCTGCCTTCATAGATTGTGGACAGCCACATCGTGAAATGAGAATGAATCCTAAAGCTATAACTGCTCCGCAAATGTTTGGACGTCTTGATGTGGCAACAAATGATTGGACAGATGGAATATTTTCAACACTCTGGAGAAAAACTTTAAGAGCCAAGAAAGGTATAATGAAAAACACTCCCCTCCAAAATAAAACAAGAAAAACCAAGCTGCTCTATTCTAAATGATTTGTGTTCAAACTGTGTAGTTTAACAAATACTATTTCATTGAATTTGCTAAACCCTCTTTTTTGAATATTAAGCCCTTGTATGGAAGAAAAGTGAAAGATAAGAGTCAGTTCCCCCAGTACTGGTATACTATAAAAAATTTTGGTGCTGTCAGGACTTTTATCTGTTCTGCAGCTGCCATGTTAAAAGGGAGTGAATCTCACCAGCTAGCCCTGCACACATCACAGTCCATCTCAAATGACACTAGAGAATTCTGTTTAGGCATCCAGTTTCTGCCTAAAATAATGCTGACATATATTCTTAGGCTGCTATATTAACTCAAAGACTGACCTCGGTAGTTTGATGCTAGATGGATTCTTCTTTATTTTGTCTGAAAATTAGTATGTGATCTTCTCATTAGGCCTTAAGGACAAATGGGAAAAATAAAATAAAATTCTGACATTTGTTGCATTATTTTCATACAAAGACTATTTCTTAGTCTTCAAGAATGCAGATATTTTTAAAATAGAAAATACTTGTGATTTTGTTGGGTGTTGTCTCAAATCTAGCAATGTAGCACCCTTGAGAATGTAGCATAGCATTAACTGTTGATTTTTTATTTTTTTCTCTTCAAGGTGAAATAGAAATTAGCATACTTGTATGACATCCTTAAATTCACTCTTTGCAAAAATTCTGTAATGTCTCTTTATGAATCAAACTCCAGACCATCTCAGGCTTGAGATGCCTGAACTGTAGTTGTTAAAAGCCTCTAAATAAAAGTTTATAGTCTGGAACCTCTTTGGTTCATACCTAGCAATGCTCCAAGCCATCTAGGTGTAGATAGTAAGGACTCACTCTGAAGGCACATCTCTGATAAAATGGCTATCTAGTAATGCACAGCAGGGCTGTCTGCTCCCAAAGGGAGGGGGAGCCAGAACCCAAGGTGGGATCTCTTTCCAGCCAAGGCCTGTTGCTCAGTACCCAGGTGAGGTGATAAGAACAGAGACAGACACTCCCAGGAAACAGAGGCAGGCTGTCAGATACGTTTCTGTTGCTAAATGGAAGGCGAAGGAAAAACTTACATGGAGCTGGATTAAGTTCACAAGCGGAACCAACCACAAGAATCTTTCTGTGATGGACCTCTTTTACTTATGAGAGTGAGCATGGTATTTGAAAGAGTAATTTTTTCAAGTGTTCTTTTCATTTATTTGTCTACATTTATGCAAACTCTTTGGAAACAAGTGGTGTTTAAATTTAAACATTTCTAAAGCTGTTATCTTCTTTGTGTTGTTTTATGTAACTTGAAATAAACCTAATTTATTACTGTTTTGAAGACTGGATCCATAACACTCTTTCAGACTATTAAAAACTGGTAACTTATGCTGATGACATTTCATATATTGAACAATGGATAATTATTAGCAATAGGTGACAAAATGAAGTACTTAATTGAAACTGAGTGATGGAAAAGGTAATTGTACCAAAATCTGCGATTCCAGCTGTGTGTATGAATTCAGAATTAGTTTGAAATTTGTTTGCAGAGATAAGAAACTGGCCCTTGAAAGAAGCTAGAACTTCCTCCATTGGCTTTTTAATCTGTAATTCTGGATTATAGGTGACCATATCTGGATAGTTCTTGATGGTCCAGTTGATGCTATTTGGATTGAGAACCTTAATTCTGTCCTGGATGACAACAGAACTCTGACACTAGCAAATGGTGATCGGATACCTATGGCTCCAAATTGCAAAATAGTCTTTGAACCTCATAATATTGATAATGCTTCTCCAGCAACAGTTTCAAGAAATGGGATGGTATTCATGAGCTCATCAGTTCTCAACTGGAGTCCTATCCTTGAGGTACAATAGCTAAGTGATTGTTTATGTGCTGAAAGTTTTACTGGTTACTTGTTCAACCCTTCACTGTTGTTACTTCAGGACCTATTCCTATTTTGTGCCTTTTGCTATGAAATAGTTTTACACTGTATAAACTTACAGGTCAGTACTTAAAATAGCAGTGTTTCTGCTGGTTTTTACAAGAGTGAATGATTTTTTAAAGGAACATAGTATATTACACTATTAAAAACCATCTATTTCCCTTTGGGACAAATTTGTAATTGAAAGTATTTTATGCAACTGAAGAACAACTCAGTTGTCAGAATACCAACTACCTGGCAGCCCCTAGTACAGCTTCAGACCAAGGAAGGAAAAAAGAGTAAACAAGCTGATTCAGTAATCTTTAAATCCTCAGGAAAATAAATGTAAGTTCTGTTGATATTTCTTAAAATTAATTGCAGTTGGGATTTAGAACCAGAAAAAAAGTCAATGCAGCATCAAAGTATGTAATTTTTAAATTGATGTTCTCACTTGGCTGTTTGTTAACATTTCTAGAAGCAAAATATCTGAAGAACTGAGCAGTAGTTGCTGTCTCTCTGGCATGAAATGAATAATTTAAAAAAACAGAACATGTTTTGGAGCCAAAACCAGCATATAACATATTGAACTATCAAACTGATTTATAAATTTTTTTCTTTTTTTTTTTTTTAAATTTATATTATCTTCTAAAAACCAGTAAAAATAAGTCCTGATCTTGATTGAACACTAGTGATGATATTGTGAATTATACATTTTGAGACTTGAGCATACTGGTTTTTTTTCATGTAGCAAAAATCTTGGTAAAGATAAAATATGAGAGTTTCCAAGAATCTACCTAATGTTCCATAGGAATATCTTTCAACAAAGCTTTCGTTTCCTTTTAGTGTATTTATCCCTAAAGAACAAAGCTCTACAGATTACTATGAGCTAACAGACTAAATTTTACTGTCCTTCTTTCTAGCAGTTATCACATTAACAAGTTTTTTGGAATGATTTTTAAAATTAATGTTCACAATCTCACTCTATCATTTCATTTTTCAAATCAAATAGAATACCTATGGAAAATGCAACTAATGCTCACCTAGATAATGTTGCTTGAGTAGCCCTATAAAAATACAGTTGGCTTCAAATTAACTTTCAGATGTCAGCCTTTTTTAGTGGTTACTTTCTGTTATTCTCAGCTTTCTTACTGTTTTAACCCATAAAGATTCTCATGCTTGCAAGTTTTATATAGCTTGCTTGTTTATAACCAGATTCCTTGTCCATAAATCTCTGATGTCTGGCAATGGAGAAGAAGTTGGCATGCCACAGGCCATGGTCTGTGGCACTGCCTATATCCATTGTCCTTAGTGCATTAGAGGTTTCAGCACAGACAGAAGTCAAAAGAGAAAGTATGCTGCTGTACAAGTCCTGAGTGCCAGGCAGTGCCCGGTGCCTCTTTTTGGGTCTGGAGACAGGAATTCTTCTGGGGAAAGTGTGCCCAGGGCATGGTGTTTGGAACAGAAACTATCAACATGAAAAAGGCCGTAAACTTGTGATTTCTGGCAAGAAAGGGAAGGTTTCTTTTCCATGTGCAGATCTGAAATGGCAGGTCAGGTATAACACCCTGAAAATAGGTGAGGGGCTTTAAGACCTACTAGAGAAGGCAACAAAAGCCAGTTTAACCATAAGCAATTAAGAGGAAGAGGAGTGGGGATTGTCATCAGAGACTTCTTCCTGTGTCAGAAGCACGCGTGTTCTGTGACTTGTTGCCTGTGGAGGTTTGTTTGTGAAATGCTTGTGAAATACTAAGGGTTGCATTAATATATTTCCCTAGTAGTGGCTGGAGCTTTCCCTTTCAGAATGATATTAAATCACATGGAACTGCCAGTTCAATCACAGCTCTTAACAATACTTGGGAATCATCACTAATTCATTTGTTAAGTTCATTTGCAAAGAGCCAATTGTTTGTATTCTTATTATGAAAAAACCTGTTTCCTAAAAATTTGGCTGGTAAAACTTCAGTTTTACCAATACAAGTACATGCAGCCAACACAAGTGCCTTATGTATATTACTGCCAGGCTTTACCTTGTTTAAATTTTTTAAACTAATATGGGTACTTGGGAAAGTGTAAGTGTCTTGCATCTGGAACAATGGCTGCCATGTTCCACTTTTGTTGTTTCTTTCTGTGCCTACAACACTGCATAGGGCCTCCTGATGTACGTTCTCACAGCTCTGCCTCCTTGCATTGGTTGATTTGTAGAAAACCACATCTTGAATGTTTCAGCTTATGCTGTGCTATAGATTCATCTGCAAAGACAGCAGAAACAAAGAAAAACATTTTGGTTTGCATTATCAGTTGTAATTTATCTCCTCATTTTGAAGTGATATGAAGATGAAATTTAGTTGTGTCAAAGTAAGTGCTGTGTGAAAGTAGTTTCCCTGAATCCATAACCTTTTGCTTTTAATTTATTTTGATGGTAGCAAAAGTCTAAAGGAAAACTTTTTTGTTTGGTTGGTTTTGCCTTTGGATATAACATAAACAAATTATGTTATTTCACCATGAAACAACCCTTCCAACCTCCCTTCCTTTTTCCCTTGAAAAATTTGCTATAGAGTTTCAGCCTGTAGGTATTTATAATTTGATCCAATAGCATCTATTTGTTTTTTTTTTCATTTGGTCTTATATCATAAATAAAATATCTTGATGGATCTTTTGCCCTTTAAATCTGTTTTGTTACGCAATATACTACATATTTCAGCAGGTCAGGGCAGATGTTAACCTTGCATTGTTCAGTATAGGATTTCCTTACTTTTGTAATAGAATTAAATGGAGTTTTCTTTTTTAGTTCTCTAATTCTCAGATGCTGAATGAAGCATAATATTTGTTGATATTTCAGAAGAACTTTGAAAAATAATTAAAGCCAAATATGGATAACTTAGGAAGTTGTTGCATATGTTTAGATATATATAGCTGCCTATTTGGGTGCGCTACTGTGACGTTCAACTTCCAAGTTCAGTGAATATATCTCAAACTTTTCATATTTCTGTTCTTGTGTAATACATTTCTTAAGCAGATTTTGTGAAGTGATCAAAGGTTTTTGATCTATTACTCATCAATCTTCTCCAAAGCAAGAGCATCTTATTAGCATTTATGCTTACCCCTAATATCGTTTTAACAATCGTTGAAGTTCTGGATATCTGTTTTAAGTACTTCTTAAGTACTTAAGTACTTCTGCCAATTAATCATTAGCACTTTGTTTTCCAACAAACTTTTCTGCCTGTCTGTAGGAAGTTTTTCGTGTATATACCTATTTGTAACCAGTCCTAGAGTTTATTTATTTTGAGAAGTAAAATGTTGAATTTCAAAATATTAAGAAGGTAGTAGAAAGTGTAGAAAAGAATCATAGAAACACAAAATAGTGGAGGTTGGAAGGGACCTCTAGAGATGGTGTAGTTGAATATAGCTCACTCAAAGCATAGTCATCTAATAAGTTGCTGAGGTCTGCATCCTGTTGAGTTTTGAGATGAATGGAAACTCTAGAAGCTCATTGAGAAGCCTGTTCAGGTTTTAACCACCCTCACAACAGAAAAACATGTTATGTTTATAGGGAATTTATTTGATTTGAATTTGTACAAGATTTTGTTTTGCGTTTTGGGGAAGAACCTGCAAGTGTTTTTGCTGGTGATTATATTTTGTGTAGGAAATAAATTCGTAGGATGTAAATGACAAGTGTTGTACCACACAGAGAAAGATGAGAGAAAACTTCAAGGTAACTCAAAGAAGCATGTTACTACTTTGAGTTAAAGACATCAAAGAACAAATCCTCTTTTGTGATCTTAAGAAATGGGTAGTTTTATTTAGCTTTTTTTTATCCAGCATTATAAGTACTGAGATACACAGTAAAAACACTACACATATCAGCAGACATCCCCACTGATAGCCTGACTCTTTTTCTGCAACTATCAGATGTTTCTAGGATATCCTGTATTATTACCCTGGTTAGAAATAATGTTGTGCAGAATAAATCAAACTTGTGTCCAGTAAATATTATATATTCTTTCTTTGTAGAGCTTTTGCATAATTTTTACAGCTGTTGAGATTTAAAAAAAATTAAAATAATGATTTTTGTGCTGTTGAAAGCTTTAAAGTGCTTTTTTTCTTCAGTGTCCCTCTTTAACATCCAGTAGGAATTATGCATACCTGGGTAAAGTTTGACCTTCTGCTAGCTAAACCCTGCCCAACAGGCAGGGAATCTGAGACATACCCTTCCCCTTCTTCTCCCCCCAGGAAATCAACTTTGGATGCTTGTTGAACCTTTTGAATTACTCTACTTGAATTTAATGAAACTTGCATTGGGAACTAAATTTCTTTTCTTGATATGCTTTGCAACAGGGATTTTTGAAAAGATGTTCCTTCCAAGAAGCTGAAATTCTACGTCAGTTGTATTCTTCATCGTTCCCAGACTTATACTGCTTCAGCATTCAGTCTCTGCATTGCAAGACTGAGATGTTGGAAGCTTTTGTGATTATGCAGAGCATTAACATTCTGCAGGGTCTTATCCCACCTAAGGTAAGTAGTGTGGATTTTTTTAGTTTTACTTTATCTGTCTGTTCATTAAAGACATCTGGAAATTTAAATATGACTGAAGGCTTTTAACCTGATGTTACTAATGATTATCAAGTAGAATTTTCAGGCTATTTAAAATAAAAACCTAACTCAATTCTTCAGGAGCAAGGTGGAGAATTGACTCCGAAATACTTGGAAAGGCTCTACATCTTCTCTCTCATGTGGAGTGTAGGAGCATTGCTAGAACTGGAGGACAGATGCAAAATGGAGTACTGGCTTCGAAACCATGCAACAATAAAGCTTGATCTTCCCTGTATCCCAGAAGGCAGTGAAGATACAATGTTTGATTATTATGTGGCATCTGATGGTTAGTAGCTCAGCTGGGTCATATGGGTTAAAATTTAAAAGTAATTTTTAAATTGTGTTTCTTTTAAAGAATTAATTAAGAAGTATTTTGTAGCTTACTTTCTCTTGTATCCCTTAGCAAGTTTTGTTTTACAGCTACACTTCACTGGTGACATTGTGTTAAGCTTTTTCCTTGTTTCCAGTGAGAAGTCAGAATGTGAATATATTGCTACAGAAAGCTGCAAGGACTTTGCTATGATGACTTGTCAAGTGAACAAAAACAGGCAGTCTTTGTCATTGTCATAATTTATGTAGGAAAGAGGAGTAAGCCTCTTAGATACAACTTAAGGGATTCTATGATTCTGTAATTTTGGTTTGTATATACAGAATGGGATTAGTGTATGTGAGACAGAAGCACTGACAGAAGAATCAACTCAGTGGAAAACAAGGGAAGCAATGATGCCTTGTATTTCTAAAACATTAACTTAATTTCTTTCTTATCAGGTAAATGGAGGCATTGGACTACACGTGTTGAAGAGTATGTATATCCCAGTAGTGGTATGCCAGAGTATGACTCCATTCTCGTGCCTAATGTTGACAATGTGAGAATGGATTTCCTTATTGAAACCATCGCAAAACAGGGCAAGGTACTTTTTCTGTATTTCACATCAAAATAGTGCACATGATAATGGTTTGAATTAGAAGTGAAATATTATGTTACTGAAAAAGATTTTTTTTTTTTTTTAATTAAAAATGGTGTTTCCTGAAGCTGCATTCATGTAAATATGCTTGAACTCTTCGAATACTTATTGCTTCCAGATTTTTTTGTCTTCCCTTCACCCATTATTTTTGTAGTGGAAATAACTGTATTACAACTTACATCAAGTCAGAATAGAACCACTTTTTTCATGTACCTGTAGGAGAAGGAGATGCACGTAGAGCAGCAGACTCATATAAGACTCTGCTGATATGAATTCTGCCAGCATGGGGCAGTTACAGAGTTTATGTAACTTTAGGTTATGCGACCCTGTTCTTCACCAAAACTGTGTTACATAGGCAATTGAAATCTTTCAGACACTGAGTCTCTAGACAATACACTCTTTTTCAAATACTCAGCTCCTTTATGGAATAATACATTAGTTTGGTTGTGCTGACTGACATGACCATTAACTGCAAATATTTTTGACTTGTCAGGCCTAAAAAAGTCTGTGAGACATTAACTATTTTGCTTCTAAACCTTGTTGAGAACTCACTTTAAATAGCTTTCCTAGTTTCTTTTCAGTTTAAAAGCTAAATGGGATCCCTGAGCCTTTGCCAAGACCCTCAGCTCTTGTGTTTCATCTTATTTCAATGTTGTCTTTATCTAGGCTGTCCTACTAATTGGCGAGCAAGGAACTGCAAAGACTGTTATCATCAAAGGTTTTATGACAAAATATAACCCTGAAAGCCACATGGCTAAGAGTTTGAATTTTTCATCTGCAACTACCCCATTAATTTTCCAGGTATAGTAGTCATTAATCTTCTAATGCAACGTGGCTGGTTTCAGAGAATGTTCTGAGAATTTGCTGCTGAAAGTGATTCTGAACAACAAAAAAGCACGTGCTCAAATGGTCTGTGTGTCCTAACACATGATATAAGACTTCTGTATAAACATGTTCTGTTTAAGTTCTTCCGTAGTTATTGAGCTGTTCTTGGACTATTAAAACACCATGCATATTATTTTCTTTGTCACTTGTAATGTTTTTGTGTCAAATGTATCAGTTCTCACTAACTGGGAAGAGCTGTCAGATTTCACTAAACGCCGTGGGTAAAATAAGTGCTACCCACAACAATCTGTCATAAAAAGTGTGCTGTCTGCAATTTAAATTTCTCTGAATTCAATTACTCATTAAAAAAGTAACACATGCAGTGCAGCTGCTCTAAGTTCACCAATGAATACTTAAATCCTGAACTATACTGCATGTCCAAATTTCTACTGAGCTAATATTCATTATTCCAAGTGTCTTTAATACATATATATGGCAATATATATGGGAAATATTTTTAATGAAGTCTGGTATGCCAAGCAAAAGCACTGTCTCCTGTAATCAGAAGTGCTGTCTATAAGATTGATACATCACCTATCATCTGGCTCTATAGCATAGTAGAAACTAGTAACATATTTAATATGCAAGTATGTAATTCTGGTCTAAATTTCCTTAGTATTTTTCCTTCTATCAATTGGGCTACAAGCAAAAGTAACATATTTTTATTGAATAAATGTAGATTTAATTGATGACAGGTGAGAGTCTGATGATCAAGACATCTGAAATAGATGTGCAAGACTAACAGTCAAGCCTCTGTTAACAATCTAAATGAAAATATTGTCTGTTACAACACACATGCTTTAAAATTATAAAATCTTGATCTAACTAATACCACTTGTGTAAGAAGACAGGAGCCTAGGCACAGTATAAGAATGCATATATTTAGGTTTATACTGAATAACTATGCATGGTTAAGTGAGCTTTCATTTGGTATACAATAAATAAAAACTGGCCCTTTAGAAGAACAGAGAAATGGAAAGATGATGAGAAGAACAGTAGAGGTAAGTCTACTATTAGGCAAAATTATTTTATCAAGTCTATTTATGTATGTGAGTTTAATTATCACTCAGTGCTTTTATGAAGTACATTGATACCTGCTGGAAAGGTCTCCTGGAATCACATCTTTATTTTAATCTTTACCATCAAATTTGATGATAAATTAATAAAATGAAAGGAAAGTTTGATATGTATTCAAATCTGTGAAACTGTTAGGTATGGTTGTCTACTTGAGACATTTGTTGTATTTAATACCAGCCTAGTGTTGCATAGCTTGGGATTTCAGACACTAGTTCAACTGGCACAATTGCCTCCAGCAGTTGTCTTGTCTAACCTTACTTAGTAAAATTCTATGGAACAGAACCATCAGTATGTTTAAATGATTGAATCACGTATGAAAGGAAATGCTCTTTGTGACTATGCTGCGAATTGCTTTTTAACAGCGTACAATAGAAAGTTATGTGGACAAGCGCATGGGCACGACTTACGGTCCACCTGCAGGCAAAAGGATGACCGTCTTCATTGATGATGTGAACATGCCCATAATAAATGAATGGGGAGATCAGGTTAGTTTGTAAAAGAAAAAAAAAAAAGAAAACAAAATGTATTTTCTTTCTTTTCTTGCTATACCATAAAATTGGCTTCTCAATTAGTCAGAAGAGGGTAAATTTGATATGTAGCACTTTATCTTTAAACAGTCATTTTAAAGAACCCATCTACATTACATTGTCATGAATTAATTAAAAATAAATATGCTGGCTACAAGAAGTAGTTTGATTACTTCTTAAAACATGCCTATATAATTTGTTTTTTACCAAAACTCATTTGTTAATAAAAAAAAAAAAAGGAATTTGGCATTCAAATTGTGATAGCAAACTGACATTGTGGACAATAATTGAAATACTGTGAAAACTGAGAGGTAGGGAGTGTCTTTTCGGCTTTAGAAAAAATAGAAGTACTCTTTCTGTGCATTGGCAAGATTGTTCTGAAGTATATTGCTTTGGAAACTGATGTTAGAATTTCTATAAAAGTATAGTTGTAGAATGTACTGTCTGTGGGGTGGTTTCAGCTGGTCAAACAGAAAAGCAAAGTGTTCATTTAAGGCTAAAAAAAAGGATCTTGCATTCTTTTATATGGGACTAATTCTGTGTTTGCAGCCTGAAAACCGTGGTTGTGATTGTTACACATGGAATTTTAATAAAAATATTTTGTATCATTTGCAACATGTAAAGATGCATCAGTTTGGGCTTGATTAGAACAAACTGGAAAATTTGTGTTCAAAGGGATTCTAGCATATATAGAAATCATGCAATGTTCAAGTGAGAATAAATTATAGTATGAATGATTAGTTCAAAACTAGGGATTCCCCTCCACTCTCAGGATTTTTGTCGATAGATATCACCAGTGAAAAGGACAATCCAAATGTGCTTATTCCTAGCAGTACATTTTTGTTCTGAAGCAAATAAGCAGGGGGTTGGGTGAAAAATAATGATATGCTCTTTATTAAGTCTTTCAAGTATATGTTTTGTATTTCATTTAATTTTATGTATAATATTCTGTTATATAAAACCTGGTTATTTCACAGGTCACTAATGAGTTACTTAGGCAACTGATGGAACAGAAAGGACTGTATAACCTGGACAAACCTGGTGAATTCACCAACATTGTGGACATTCAGTTTTTGGCTGCCATGATCCATCCTGGGGGAGGTCGCAATGACATTCCACAGAGGCTGAAGAGACAATTTTCTGTTTTCAACTGTACTCTGCCTTCTAATTCTTCTATTGACAAAATTTTTGGTAAAGGGAAATTACCTTTGTATCTATCTCACTTTTGAAAATAGTAATTGATTTTTCCTTATCCTGCTATTTATGAGCATTGTGGTTAAAATTGAGGCTTAATCCCACTCTGATTTGTTTACTAGCACATTTTCCTTCAGTAATCACTCCCCACCTGCAATGTCACTAATCTGTAATTTTTTCAGGTCCAGTCACATCTCTGAATCAATCGGTATGCAAAGTGTTAGTAAGAATGACATAAAAGTATCATTGTTTCAGTGACAATGCTGGAGAGATCCTCATGGGCTACTGGTGCTAAGAATGAGTGACTGACGACTAGACTTTCACAAAGGACAGGATCATACTGGTTTCTGAGAAAAGATTAGCTATTCAAAGGCAGTGGAAGCTATTTTGGGAGAAAAAAGAACATTTTAATGCAGTTAATTAAAAGCTAAATAACCAGTGAGCTGGTGGCAGAATGATGTTAAGAACAGGTGAATCAAGATTTGAATAAAGACTGGAAAGCCATTTCAACAAACTGGAAAAGGTTTTAGGGATTAAAAGAAAAGAAAAAGAAACTTCAGATGATCATTGCTCTTAGTATTGCCCTAGTGTGTTTTTCAATTAGCATTTTTTTTCCCTAGGTGTAATTGGAGAAGGGCACTACTGTAGTGAGCGTGGATTTTCAGACGATGTGAAGAAAACAGTAGCCAAATTGGTTCCATTGACACGCAGACTGTGGCAGATTACCAAGCTAAAAATGTTGCCCACACCAGCCAAGTTTCATTATGTCTTCAACCTTCGAGATCTCTCGAGGATTTGGCAAGGAATGCTGAACACTACATCAGAAGTGATCAATGAACCAAAGGTAAGTGCAGCACATCAGTGAGGTTGTGTATAATAGTGCATAATTACTGTAGGAAAGAGGATGAGAGCCTATCTTGGCGTTTGAGTTTACTTTAAAAAATGTAATTTCAGTGGTTTTTTGAGGAAAAGATGTTTTAGTCCAGCTTTTATAGTACCAGCTGAAATGACAACTTTGTTGAAAACTATAACAAAACCTGATTCTTTTGACACAAGAGACTTTGCTTCTATTTTTCTACTGCTGACAAATGCTAGTTTGTTTGAAAGCAGTGCGAAGATAAAATTATGAGGAGGAATGAACTTGTTTTAACCCAATGAAAATGCTTACATATTGATTAAAAAATAGTTTCCCCTTCCAATTATTGTCTTGGGGCTTTCAGTCACTACCTATTATCTGTCTAACAAATGATTTCTGGCTTATCGTTTAAAAGGAAGAAGTAGTAACAAGTCATACTGATAATTTATTTTTCTTTGAGAAAAACATAATTTCTCTTTTAATTGTTTTAAGGTAAATTTATCATAAAAACATGAAACATGAAGTGCTGGAAAAGCAATGTTTATGGTAGTCATGGAAAATTTGTTAGACATTTGGGTTATATCATCACTTCATGTTTAATGTACATCCCTACTTCTTGAATAAGCTCCTAAATTCTACTGCATTTAAAATTTTAATTTTAGAATGGATTTTAATTTCTGAAGCTAAAAACATAGAGCATAGAGAATATGTATGTATATTCTCAATTAATAATCTTTTGAAGTATAACAAACATTTGCTCAAAATGTGACTGTATAAATTTACATGTTAGTTCTGAGACTTGACACAGTATGTGGTGCTGTAGGCTGAAACAAAAGATCTTCAAGGAGTACTTGGAATTTTTTTCTACTACTGTGTAGCAATAGCATGGGACTGAAACAGTGCTGCTAGTATTAAGAACCTGGCGGGTTTCCCTCCTGCATTCTGTGACCAAACTGAAGGACTTTAAAGGTATATTGGATCTGGAGAAAGAGTAATATAAACACTTACACTGTTTTGGGCTTTTTTTTTTGTTCTCTAACTACTTTGGCTGTAGTATTGGTAATTAGAGAAATGGTTTATTGGCACATAAACACACATTAAAAGGTGCGGATATGGTTTTAGGGCTAGTGAAATAAAATCTTCATTGGTAAATACACTTCAGTTTGGAATACTAGATTAAGGCTTCTTGCACCGTTAACTGAAGGTAAGCTTAAGTTGCTATTGGGGAGAATAAGAAGCTCAAGGTATGTCTTCTGAAGAAACCCACAAAATACTATTGTTTCTTTTCTAAAGTTAATGTGATTTTTAAATAAAGAAATAAAGGCTTTTAAGTTGGTATGGTTTCTTTGCAAGCATAATGGGCTCCTTGATAAGAGGGACATGGAGCTCTTGGAGTGGGTCCAACAGAGTGCAAAAAATGATTAAGGGGCTAGAACATCTGTCTTATGAGGAAAGGCTGGGCCTGTTCAGCCTTGAGAGAGACAGCTGAGAGGGGATCTCATTAATGTGTATAAATATCTAAAAGTGGGAAGCCAGGCTCTTCTTGGTGGTGCCAAGCAATAGGAGAAGAGGCATAAACTGATGCACATGAAGTTCCATATGAGTATGAGGAAGACTTTACTGTGTGGGTGAGTATGCGCTGGAACAGACTGTCCAGAGAAATTGTGGAATCTCCCTCACGGGAGATATTAATTTTTTTGTTTTGTTTTGCTTTGTTTTGTTTATAGGTGCTGATAAAACTGTGGAAGCATGAATGTAAGTGTGTTATTGCTGATCGTTTCACAACTGCAGAAGATGTTAATTGGTTTCATGCAACTGTGGCAAAACTCGTTGAGGAGGAATTTGAAGAGACAAAAGCTTTGCTGGGTCGTGAAATAGATGCATTCTTTGTTGACTTCTTGAGAGATACACCTGCAAGAACTGGTAAAGATGGACTCTGATAACCAGGGAGATGACAAGAATAGGGAAGGGATATGATAATCCAGATGCCAAGAAAAATATTTCTTAAAAAAGCATAATAAATTTATGAGTAAGAGTGTCAGTTTTGTCCAGTGACATTGGAGGTAGTCTGTGTTATCAGATGTGGCACATGTTTTTTTATATTAATGGGATTTCTAAGTCCATAATCTTTATATTAATGGGATTTCTAAGTCTGTATTTATATCCAGGTTATCTGTATACAAGAGCCTTACTTCCAGATACATTTATGTGGCCGATAGACAAGACTGCCAAAGAGTGATCAAAGAAGTGTGGTATGAATGACTTGAAGTGGTGGGGTTGCAGTATTAGATAAAGGATAGCAATGTAGCTACCATGCCCTAGAAATCAGGTAAAAAAGTACTGGCTCTGGGATAATACAATGCTTCTTAGGAAATAGCAGTTACATACTTTTATAAGAAATGACTATTAATTCAAATTTTTCTGAACACTTGTTATATGTCTTGAATAACCCATTTGGCCTATAACAATATCTTTATATCTTTCAAACAAAAGCGTGGTGTCACTGACTTTACTAAATGACCTGGGAATATTTATTAGTTGATGCAGAAGATCAGAAGACAGGTATTTAAGTTTAGGGGAAGGGCATTATTTAAGCCATTGGATGATTCAGTTATCTGTGTTGGCATCAATTCAGTGATGGATAATGGAGGCAATAAAAGACTGGCATGAATAGCCAAATGCCGTTTGAATCTCTCCTTGTACAATTGAAATAGTCAGAAGGCAGTGAGAAAAGGAGAGTAAAGGCTAGGAAATACTTGATTGAAAGGAATCAAATAGAAGTAAAAGTGAACTGGTGTGAGAAAGTAAATAATTACATCCTTAAATAACTTGCTAAACTACATCAGTGTAGAGAAGACTGAAATATAAGTCACAATACATGCTGAGAGGTAAAGATTGACCTTTAATGTGAAAATTTAAATCCACACAGAAACCATCATGTTGAATTGAAAAATAAATGCAGAATGAATAATGTATTTCTCAAAATTCCTTGCCTTCCTGGTGACGTTTTAAATGTGCCTGCCCTGTAATGTGCCTTTTAGCATGAAACTTCGTCTAAATACAAAGTAGGAGGCCCTCATGTAGAAAGGCTATGTTTTGTCTGCAGTAACATGTATGTTTGTCAGAGCCTTGAGGACCCCCTTGTTTTGGCTTAAAGTGAAAAGAATAACAAGTGCAATTTTGTTTGTAATTGTCCTTATAATGGGACAAAGTTTTGCCTATTATGGTGAAAGTGTAAGACCAGGATCTGGATTTCTGAGCTCTTAAATATATAAAAAAATTACATTTGGCGTCAATTTTAAATAGTCCTATGCTCAGGTTAGTGATATGTTTACATATACTGCTATTATCTCTGAACTGTAAAAGCACAACATATTTGTCTCTGAGATAAATACACAATGACTTGAGATGAAATAGCTCAAACATCAATTTTTAGTCCTCCTAAAAAGGGGCTTTACAGGGCAGGCACATTTAAAATGTCACCAGGAAGGCAAGGAATTTTGAGAAATACATTCTTCATTTTGCATTTATTTTTCAATTCAACATGATGTTTTCTGTGTGGATATAAATATTCACATTAAAGGTGACTCTTTACCCTCTCAGTATGTATTCTGACTTATATTTCAGTCTTGCAGACAGAGTGCACTCGGTGCTCTTATATGTGCATCTAATATATAATATTATGTATAATAAACCTAATTCTGTGTGGTGTGACTTCTAATTATCTTCACCTACTTATCTCAAAGAGAGACTTTGTCAATTATTTAAGCTGCTAAGGTTTTGTTATTTGTTTTTTGTTCTAGGTGAAAAACCAGAGGAAGTTAATTTAGATGTTCCCAAAATCTATGAGCCAGTTTCCTCATTTCATCAGCTACGGAATTGTTTAAATAAGTTTTTACAAATATACAATGAGAATGTTCGTGGTACTGGAATGGACATGGTTTTCTTTGAGGATGCTATGGTTCATTTAGTGAAGGTACGGTCTTGCTGGATTGCCATTTGTTGTTGTTCATTTGCTCTCACATCCTGTAAGTAGATGTATGCATTAGTCAAGGTAAATTACCTCTAAAACTGAGGCAACTAATTTATTGCTAGCAAGTATTTGATCTGTCACTTTGTGACTAGGTAATAAAACCTATTAAAAACTTTTTTGAAAATGCACTGGATGGAACTATTCTTTCATATCTATCTTTTATGCCTGGTGGGATCAGGGTGCTATCTATTCTATTTTAACCTTTCTTGTTAATTCTTCTGAGAGCCCTTCCTCTCTTTGGAATGAGTGAAATGAAATTCAGGTTAAGACATAATTGGTTGCTTCTGAAGGAGTACAAGCAGAAGAGTAGGAATAAATGTAGTCCAGACTTCTTTTGTAGGTCCACAGCATGCTCACTGCTTTTAAAATTCCTTTGAATATGGATTGAACGTGAACATAACTTTTAACACAACACAGCTTGATACAACTGTCCACACAGCATAGGCCTCATACAAAGCAGAGCCTTTTTTTCCTTTTTTTTACACTGACTCCCCCTATTGTCTCGGTTGTATAGTGACGTTATCTGTATTTCTTATAATAAATTATTAAGAACTGAATATGAAATTGTACCATCCCCCCCAAAGATATTAAATCTCAAAACAATTTAAATGTAATTGTAGTTGACAAACACACTGCAGCTGCAGTTTTCAAAATTCTGGGGTGGATTCTGATAATTTCACAAAATTAGTCCCTTTCTTTCTAAGGTCTTTTCTGCAAAACGGATGATATTCTGCCTTTTTTTTTTTTTTTTTTTTTTCACTGAAGAACCACCTGTTATTAGGAATCTCTTCTTTGGGTAGCTAGATGGCATACCATTTACCTGAAATATTATATTAGTCTTCACTCAGATAAAATGAATATGTAGTGCTTCTCTGATTCCATATTCTTGAAAGCAGAAACAACCGTGTAGACTTCAGACGGCTTCTAAGAGAAAGCTAGATAAGCACAGTTAAGGTAATGCCTAATCTGAGCTTTTGTAATAAGGCTTGAATGAGTTAAAGCTGAGGCATTTCTTAAATGGAGAACAAAGCTTCCAACATATGGCTTGTGTGCCTCTGCCTGGAAAAGATCTAATAGCCATAATTGAAATGATTAGTAATTTTTCAAGGGTGATGTGCAAATTAAATTTTCTTTCTCCAGTTAAATACTAAGTATGCTTAGAGTAAACCTCCATACTTGATTTTATCTTTTCTTATAAAACATTAACCTATGAAAAATAACAAGTACATTGCACTCAATATGTAAAATAAATGGGTTTAAAATTGAGGGAAATTGGCATGACCATTTTTAATAGTTTGAAAAAAGGTAATTTAGAGGAAAGGCAAGTAAAGTATGCCAGGTTGCTTATTGACATGGAATGTCAATTATTTGATGGAATTCTAGGGTTATCAAAGGGATGTTCAAGATAATAAAGAGAACAGAAGCCAGTACCCTGCATCATTACTCGGACAGAGGGGTCAAGCTGCCAACCAGATGTTTGGTATTATTATGCCTTTGGGAGGCAGCTGGCTCTGTGCTGCTCTGGGTATTAATGTGGGCTCTTCTGGCTGCTGTGAGCATCTATCCTCTTGCAACTGATGAGCTTGTTTGGGGCAAGTTTGTCTCCTGTGCATAAAGACATATTTTCTCAGAATCAGGTAATATCTTCTACCTTTTTCCGTGTTTTATGGTCTTGTATTTTGGCTGTGGACAGTGGGGCAGGTGCTGTATATAATTCATAGGTAATGCTGAAATTTTTTTTGCTCTGAATTGTAAAGGGTCTGTTTGTTTACATTGCATGGTCCTGAATTGAAGGGAAATTTGAAGTAGTTGGTAGCTGCTGCCTTTTGAATTAAAAGATAAATAATAGAGTGGGAAAGAAATGGGCATCTAATCAGGAGATGTTTCACTGTGATCAAATATTCATACTGATACTGTGCGTTTTCACAGTCCAGTAAATGAGAAGCTTAACAAGTTTGATTATAAAGGCAGTATTATTACCTGCTGCAGAGAATCCTGAAGACTGGTTTGTCCTGAATTTAATATGCCTGGGACATCTTGTCTTTCTGGTCACAGTGAAAGGACCTGGATGAGTCTTACCAAAGTTACCCAGCGGTCATGGTGTTGGGGAAGTTATTATTTCCTTCTCGATTTTAATAATCTGTCATGCTGTGATATCACATCACTAAGAAATCACAGCTGAAATTTACTTGTGCTTTGTGGAAGCGTGAGGTGCAATTCTACTGATAAATGAACATTCACACTGATGGAACCAAGTGGTTGCTATGCTATATGGAAAGCTTACAGAAAATATTGCAAAGTACAGATATCCACTGAATATATTAATAGTAATACAGAATCCCTTAATTAAACCTTAAAATGTTCTTTTTTTTTTCGTAATTGCTAATGTAACTTTATTAATACAGTAGCATAGAATTTTTGGGTGTGTAACTTTTACACATTGTAGCAATAAATAACTGATATATTATACAGATTTCTCGTGTGATTCGCACCCCTCGTGGAAATGCTCTTTTAGTTGGAGTTGGTGGCTCAGGAAAGCAGAGCTTGACAAGACTGGCATCCTTCATAGCTGGCTATGATATGTTCCAGATAGTGTTAACAAGGTGAGCATTAGTTGGAACTAAAGTAAATAAGTACTTTGTGCTTTAACTCTTCCTGTAAATGAAACAGGCTCCCAGTCTCTGCAGTGAAAGAAACAAGTTTACTGTAGTCTAAGCACTGTTACATAGAGTGGAAAGACATGAAGATCCTTTGAGACTTATTACATTTGCTTGATTTCCTACAATAATTCTGAACTTTTACCATCTTTGGAGTAGTGAACTGTTTTGTATGTTTCTCAGAATGAGAAGGAATATTGGCAGTGACCAGTTATCTTTGTGTCTTTACACAGTACATTAAACTGTACTGAAAGTATTTGTAGGTGGTATCTGCCCATAATGCCTTTATGAATTTATGTTATAATAATTGAAATGCTGCCTATGTGAGGAGGTTGAATCCTTATCCCTGGCCTTGATAGGAAGATCTACTTGGTAGATCTTCCGTATATGTCAGTATTTTGACTGTCTTTTTCCAAGTATATTTTGTCATATTGTTCAACCCAATGTGGTTTCTTTTGAAATATTTCACAAAAGAGAAATTAAAAAAAAAAGTATAAATATAATCTATATAAAAATAAAAAAAAATTATAAATGCTTCTCTGAATGGCTTAGAATGAAAGCCTCCCAAACTGTCTGTAGGACAAGTCAATGATCAGGAAATTTTTTGGCACTCAAATAAGATATCATTCTAGAGAAGCTAAATTATTTTAAATCTTTTGCAGCTATGTTGGCTACAGAAGAAATTGTAGATTCACATGTAGAAATGCATATTAGTGAGGCTTTCATGAAAGGATCTATCTGAAATAAGCAGCTTTTTGCCTTAAATTCCAATAAATTGTTTCTTACTTAAATTTGCATGTTGGTTTTTCGGTTTTGATGTTTTGGTTTTTTTTTAATCAGAAGGCTTTTTAAAAAAGGAATGAATATTTGTTCAACTATTCTTTTTTTTCATAGATCATACAACACTTTAAACTTTATGGAAGATCTGCAACTCTTATACAGAACAGCAGGACTGCAAGGCAGAGGCATCTGTTTTCTTTTTACAGACAGTGACATCAAAGATGAGTCTTTCTTGGAATATTTGAACAATGTTTTATCATCAGGAGAGGTAAGATGCCTTCTTATGTAAAACTTCTGCTTTTTAAAATGTACAATTTTAAAATAAAATAACTGCATTTATTTAATTATTGTTTTATTTGTTTATGTTAAGGGGAACACTTTCAAAAACTAAAACTCAAGTGCTTTTTATCAGTGGAGTATTTTTAAAAATGGGGACAATGTATTATACTAGGTTAGAGTAAGAAAAGGGACAAGGGAATAGCTTTAAAAAAAAATCGAGACTTGGGGAGCATCACCGGTGTTTTAAAAGGCTGTCTGTTAAATTAACTATCTCATTACTGAGGATTTAATTTTTGTATGGTCGATTTATGTCAAGAATAGATGGGATGGGTTTTATTTGTTTATTTAGGGTTATGTTTCAGAGCAATTACTGCTAGTTATTAGAATATAAAGAGAAGAAATCAAAGTCATTAGAGAGTGGGTTTTCCATTTACAGCAAGTTAAGTTTCAGTGTGTTTAATGGAATAATTTCAGCATAAGTTGTGGTTTAAAGGAGTGGATGGGTCCTAATAATGGCAGGGTCTGAGACGCATGTCCCTTCTCACAATGCTATGTATTAAATGAACCTTATGCTATATATTCTATGTTGTATCATCTCATAAATCATGAAAAATCTTTGTTTTTCTCAAAGGTGTCCAACTTATTTGCACGAGACGAAGTAGATGAGATCACTTATGACCTTATTTCATCCTTCAGAAAGCAACATCCACGTAGACCTCCAACGAGTGAGGCTCTGTATGACTATTTCATGGCCAGAGTCCGTCAAAACCTTCATGTAGTTCTCTGCTTTTCACCAGTAGGTGAAAAATTCCGAAACAGAGCCCTGAAGTTTCCTGCTCTCATTTCTGGATGCACTGTAGATTGGTTCAGCCGATGGCCTAAGGATGCTCTAATGGCAGGTATGTATAGCTTTTATCTTTGCAGATATGTAGTTTTCTGATTGGTAGTCATGTAGTTATTTTAATTGTGTTGAATTTTGCCAGAAGAAACTTACTTGGTTCTAAAATTTGATATAGATGTTTTCTTCTTTAAAGCTTGCTGTATTAATCTGTTGAAATATTTGTAAAAGAGGAAAGGTTTTGAACACAGTTTGAAGAAAAATTCCCCTTGAAGATGGCTTAAAGGCATTAGTAAAGAAGGCAAAAATACTACCAAAGAAAGACATTATTTGTGACTGTGCCTGTAATAGGGCAACAGAGGAAGGCTGTGATTACCCAGTCTCTGGTAGCTAGCAGTTAGACAGGTTCAGAGTGAAAAAGCAGTTGCATACTTTGGAGGTGTGGCATTATGTTCAGAATCTGATGGTGAAGAGTAAAGAAGACTAGCATTTCAGAAGCTGGGTGAAAGCCAACATAGTAACATGCTGACATGTTTTATATTGCCTTGTTTGTAAGGTGTTTTCCTGAATACTTACTTACATTTATGTTTTCTTTCTCTCTGAAGTATCTGAACATTTCCTGTCCTCATTTGATATGGACTGCACTGCTGATACAAAGAGGGAAATTGTGCAGTGTATGGGCTCATTCCAGGATGGAGTGGCAGAAAAATGCTCTGATTACTTTCAAAGATACAGACGTTCTACACATGTGACTCCCAAATCCTACCTGTCCTTTATTCAGGGATATAAAACCACATACAAAGAAAAGCATGCTGAAGTGCAAACATTAGCAAACAGGTAAACTAATCAGTTTGCTATTCTCTTTCTGTAGTTTCCTTTCCCAGGTAGGTGTATTCTGATACGCCTCATTTCAATATATGGCTTTTCTTGCACAGCAAGAAGGTGGTTAATTCCTAAAATTGTGTGAACATATAACTTGATCAAGTATTATAGTTGCTCTTGCCATATAAGTTAAAGACTATATATATTTGGAGTTGGAAAATAAGGAGTGGTGTATAAAAAATTAGGGTGGTGGGAAAAGAGGAGAATGTAAATTATTCCCATGTATTTTTAGTGCGTAAAAGAAAACATCTACGTGTAATTTCATAATATATTCATAATAGCATGTAGTTTACCAGAGAGCAACTTTTGCTTTCTTGCTGAACAGTTGTGTCCTCCTGATATGAACATGTTAAGACATACCCTTGGAGGTTTTGGTTTTGTGATCATAGAGCTTCACTTAGACTGCTGAGGATTTCTTTTTCTTTAATAATTGTAGATTATTAAAGTGGTTTTGATATACTCATTCCTCTTTTCAGATGCTTTATTAAACTAATGAGATCTATTTGCAGATATATCTTCATGTCAGAAACCGGCAATTATAATGTAAAATTAAAATTTAGTGTATCAATTGGTATCACTCTTGAGAAAAGCAGCATTCTTAATTTTGAAAGATTGTCAAAAAGAGCTGGAAACCTTTCAGAAAGACTCAAACTAGTTTATTTCATTTTGAAACATCCTTTGGCTCTAAAATCAATTTGAGTTAGAAATCTGTAGTTACCTTATGGGTGAAGACTTGTAAAACAGTGGTGTCTGCTCCTGTTTTCTACCTTCAAATGTACCAGGTTGGTTCACGCATGCCAGTTTGATTCACTTAACCTTTGCACCTTAGTTGTACGGTGTGGCAGGTGATAAACTTTGTCTGTTCATCTGTATTTGTTCAGCTGTCCAAGTACTGCTAAGCCTTTGCAATAGCACTCTCTGTAGAGGCCACTTAAACTTGCCTGAAAAGTCACGAGTGAAGACTTACGTTTTGATAGAAAAAGCTGATAGTTGAAGGGGCATTTTAATGCTGAATTAGAGAAGTCTTATTGCAATACTATTTTTCTGTTACTCTCGTTTGATTGTTTTGGTTTCTTTTCAGTATTCTCTTCAAAGCAGAAATAGTGATTTGATGTATTTCTCAGAATTTTAGTGAAAATTCTTTCTGCTGTATAGAACTCAGCCCTTTGGGTGCCAGCTTGGACCTCAACAGTGACATATTTGGAACCAACATATAGGATTTTTATGCAATGATAAAGGCATACAGTTTGAGTTAGAAGTGGGTAAAATTTCAAGCCACAGACTTTATTCATGTACTTTATTGTTCACTTTATTGATTCTGAAGACATCAGACACTTGTGTGAAAGTTCCTGAACAACTTTTATTTTTGGTATAAAACATCTTTTGCTACTGTTGATTCAGATTGATGCAACTCATTCTAGAGATGGAATAATTTGGAAAATGGAGTGTAAATTACATAGGGAATTAGGTGCTTCTTATTTTGTTTTTTAACTCCAGAATAAATACTGGACTGGAAAAATTGAAAGAGGCCTCTGAGTCAGTGGCTGCTCTAAGCAGAGAGCTGGAGGTGAAAGAAAAGGAACTTCAAATTGCCAATGAAAAAGCTGACATGGTATGTACAGCCTTCAAAGTGTACTGCTGTTTGATTTTTTTTTCTCTTTTTATTTATTCTATTTTGAAAAGCTCAGTCAAGTAAAGTGAAGTGTTGGAAAAAAGGGATCTTGGAGTTTTCTGGTTTTGGAATTGAACTGATACAATTTTACAACAAAAATTAATACATTCTTTTAACTAGGTGTTTTCTTTAATATTTGGCATATGGGTTTACTCACATTCTAGGTACTGAAAGAAGTTACAGTAAAAGCACAGGCTGCTGAGAACGTGAAGGGTGAAGTTCAGAAAGTGAAAGACAAAGCTCAAGCTATTGTAGACAGTATCTCAGTTGACAAAGCCATTGCTGAAGAGAAGTTAGAAGCTGCTAAGCCTGCTTTGGAAGAGGCAGAAGCAGCCTTACAGGTTAGTACTTAAACCATGTATAACATTATTTTACTACTAAGAAGATGGATATCTTTGAAATATAAGATTGCAGGTGCGTTGCGTAGCTCTTCAGTTGGCAGAAAATGTATGCAAATAACCATACGTATTTTGTGGCTATTTAGGTTCAATTTTGTTTTTCCCTTTTACGGGAGAACCAAACCCCAAATAAGCAATTTTTAGACAAGGGCAAGTTTTAACTTTCATTGGAAACTGTAATTGATATATGATGTGTTGCAGGTTGATATTAGACCAGTAACTGAATCTGATACTGTTAAACAACTTGTGTGCAATGAGTGAGAAGTGCTTTCCATGTAAAACCAGTTATAATTCCATCCAAATCTAAACCTCTTATTTTAAGTTTTCACAAAGAAATTACATTTTGAATAGGTTTGCTGGACCACTATTTTCTGTCTTCTTAAAAAAAAAATAAATTATTTTTTCCTATGAGTTGTGGCATTACCAATATTTCTAGCATTCACCATGGGACTTCGTTTCTTTCAGAATACTGTTTTTGTAAAGCTTTTTTAATAGAATGATAGCGCTTTGTCCATATCTTTAAGATGAAAATATTAATATTAGTTGATCTTGCATAATATTTGCTTTTAATGCCTGTTCAGCTGACTGTACAAGAATGTTCCTCAAGGCATTTTGCTGTGAGCATCAGTAGTGGAATCTGAAGTATACCTATTAGAGGCTAGCAGGGAGCTGGCATCTCGAGCAACTGAAAAGAATGAAGAAAATACTTCAGAAGAAAAAAAAAAGGAATAAAAATTCTTATGTAGATTTACTGAAAGGTTTTCCTTTCCACTTTAATGGCTGCCAACAGTTGTGATGGTTAAAGACTGGTTTGAAGGTATGCCTTGATAGTCTAGTCCAGAAAAGTTTTCATGGATGTTCTGAATGTATGACTTCACTTTGAAGGAGAGATTTTTAACAATCTCTGACTGCTGTGATTCTTAAAGGGCAGAGTGGAAAAGTCTAAATGCTGACCGATGACATGAAAGCTCGTAAGAGTGGAATAAGAATAGGTCTGTATCCTAAGATCCTGATACTTAGCTACAGGAAAAAGATTAAAAAACCTTCAACAAAACAACTAACCCAGTGGTGGCCAAGTATTCTGACAAGTGAAAAAAACCCAAACAATGTTAACTGGTCAGTGTCTGAAGTATAAAGAGAGCACCAGTGTTCTGTGTCCGGTCCTGCATCTTATTACAGCTTACTTTCTGACTTGGATGAAAATTGCTGAACCAACACAATACTGCTCTTCTTGAAATGTAGGATGCTAATAAATGAAAATCCAATTATATGAAAAAGCTACACTAGTATTATTGTGAGACTTCATAATGGGGAAAAGTACTTGGGCTTAATCTTGAAATTCTTGCATTTCCTGTAATAAGTTCCTTTGCTTGTGTCTAAAGGGGAAAGGCAAACTATTGTGAAAGCAAGCCTATCAGCATGTATATATGTATTCTCAGCATGCATTCTTCAATTCATTCAGAAACTCCCTTAAGCAAGAAAATTATCTGTATGAGTCTGCATCGTTCAGAAAATGAATCTCGTAATCATTACTGGCTTGCAAATTTCCATCTAGGGATTCCAATTGTAGAATTCTACTTGCAGTTTGGACAAAAGCCTATTAAAATATTTGATAAATACAAAGGTCACTACTCAGATGGAAAAAATAAATTTGCAGTTGGCTATTTCACTCAATCGTTTACATATTTTAGGGCGGGTAAATACTATATTAAGAGACAGGTAGGTACAGAACAGCTTATAAGCATTTCTAAACTTATAGTGACATTAGTTTTTAAAAGTTTCAATAAGAATTGTCAAAGTTCAATAAAACTTAGAAGCACTTTGCCCTGCAATAAAAATAGCACACTAAATGCACAGCTATAAGTAAGTAAATAAATAAATAGAAATTAAATGGAACAATTTTGTCACAATTTGGATGCTAGCAAAAGAAGGCTGGGCTGAATTTCCTAACAGTCACTAAGAAACACTGGTTAAAGTTCCCACACAGATATCTGGAAATATTCTGCTGAATTATTTGGTGCACACTGAACCAATGAGCAGCAAAAGATTGAAGGGAAGCATAAGGCCATCAGAAGGAAGGTGATGTGGATAATCTGCAATAATTTACAATCCCTTTATTGAGGTACAGACTCTAGTAATTAAAATCTTATTTCATGAATTCCCAGTCAGGCATGTGCTAGGCTAGAAGCAAGGTGTCATAACACTTGCAGTAACCTGTTGCTTACTGTTTGTCGCTGTCATGTACTTGAACCAATGAAACTGCCTGTGAATAAGCAAGGCTTCTAATCAGAGTTGTGTCTGTTCTAGGAGTGTGTCTGCCCACCAGCAGTTACTACTGTTCAGTGTTTTTTGCTCTGTATGTGGCACGGTTAAGCCCTACTGCTCCAATCAATTCTTCTTTAAGGAGACATTTTCAGTAGACTATTCTCATAATCCTTTCTGATTCATGAGTACAGTAGAGTTGTGAGTTACAGTATTACAACCCCACTACAGTATTACAGTATATTACAGGCCCCTTAATAGGACCTAAGTTTTCATACATTATTATAATGTATTTTTCTCACAGGCCTGCTTCTACACCAGGAGTGTTCCCAGTAAGATGGATCAGAAGGTGAAAATCTATATAATATATATAATCTATACGTATATCAGGCCTTCTCACTCATTTCCTTAATTCACCTTCATTTGCCAGATGTCAACAGAATGTGTTTTCCTTTCTAGACTCAGTTTCTGGTCAATATGTATACATTTAAAAAAAAAATCGGTACAATGTGAAGATGTTTCTGTTTTGCTCTTCACTTTGTCAGAACTATATGTGGTAGTTTTAAGTTGTTAGGTGCTGCTGTGCTGAGGTTTCCTAATAGTTGATAGGAGTTAGTAGGGAAAATCTTGTTGGAGGGTCCTTGTAGCTTCATGCTTTTTAGAGGTAAAAGTAAATATAAATATAAATAATTTTTTTTTCTCCCATGGAATAATACTGTTGGCGACCTGGTGCTCTATGTCTTATTAAATAAACAATAACAGTAGTTGCTTTGCCCTTTGTTTTAAATTCACAGACAATAAAACCTACTGACATTGCCACTGTGCGCACGCTGGGCCGACCTCCCCACCTCATCATGCGTATCATGGACTGTGTGTTACTGCTCTTCCAGCGTAAAGTGAACAGTGTGAAAATCGATCAGGAGAAACGCTGTACTGTCCCATCGTGGCAAGAATCTTTGAAGCTTATGACAGCAGGGAACTTCTTGCAGAACCTGCAGGTGCTTGTGCAACCTACTTTTTCATATGCTTTTTTTTTAAATATAGGAAAATAAGGGACAATGTTTTTTTCTCTGGTGTTCGTGGGAGAATAAATGGACAAGGGAAATCACACACACCATAGATCTGAAATGTTAAGGGCTTAAAAATAAGTATGTCATAATGAAATAAATTTGAATCCTTCTGGCAAAGTCGTGTCATAAATCAATTATAGTTTTTCCTAAGTAAGGCAGTGAAATTACTTTCAATGACAAATGATTCAATGCTTTAAGCATTTGGCTTGAATAGCCATTACTTATCTGCTTCATTAAAGCTAATAGAAAGTATTTTTTTTTCTGTTATCTAACTTTTCATTAATTTTCAACATTACAACTTGTGCAGTGGCTTGCAAAAGAATAGTTGATTATTAGAGTGAATGCAACCAGAAGTTTTTAAATTTTGGGGGTTTCAGGTCCATGTCATGGGTCTAGGGAAGTGGAAAGAGTAACTGCTAGACAAATCCATTTTCATAACTTAAACTAATAATATTACAGTTCATCTAGTTGGAATAAATGATGCCTTGTCCTGCTCCACTGGATGTTATCATCACTGATTTCTGCTTTTTGAGTTTACTTAATCTGTCGCTGACCTAGTGGGAAATCACAGATTGCAGGCTTGACCAGCTTGGTATGGTTGGTAGTGCCATAGATGTTATTTATGTAATATTCACATTGCATCTACTTGTAAGGATTTTTGATTTACTGAAGGCCTTCAGCCTTTCATTTTGGTTGTGCATAACTAAACCTGGTTGTGCTTCAGGGAACAGCTATTTTTCAAGTTTGCCACCGATAGACTTTCATTATACCTTGCAAATAAATTTGAGGGAGAAAACTGAGAGCTTTTGAGAAGGAAAAATGGAAAATATGGGGTTTTTTTGGAGAAAAGAGAGAGTCAAAATAAAATCTTTAAATTGAAATACATTCCACTAATGAGATGAAGTTATTTAAGCATAAGATTTAAGGCTTGCCCTTTGAAAAGACTGTCTTGTAGAATATATGTTTATGAACCAGAGCTAAGCATTTCCTTTTCCTTTTGAAGATTGCTAAGACATTTACTCTGTTTTAAGCAAAATGGAACTTCAAGCAGGATATTAGTGATATTTTGTATCAACAATTAGCTGTGTAATGGTAATAGTGAGTGTAAGATAGCAAAGGTCATAAATGAAGGCAAACTTTCCCGTTTGTAAGAACATAGAACAGAGTCAAGTTCTCAAAGATGCATGAGACAAAGACCTTCATATTAGTTGTTTGTCAGTAACACGATCTTCATAGTGTTCTGTGTGTTCTGAAACACATATGTATATTTTACATTTATTCATACGTTATGTATATTACACTCTTTAAATTTTTCCAGCAATTTCCAAAGGACACAATTAATGAAGAAGTGGTAGAACTTTTGAGCCCTTATTTTGAAATGTCGGACTACAACATTGAGACAGCTAAGAGAGTATGTGGGAATGTTGCTGGCCTTTGCTCATGGACCAAAGCTATGGCTGTATTTTTTTCCATCAACAAAGAAGTATTACCCTTAAAGGTATGTCTGTTAGTCAGTCCCAAACACCCGTTTCTCCTTCTCCTCCCACCTGTTTGCACTTGAGAATGTAATCTGCTGGAAATGCCATCTGCTTTATTTGAGGTGGTACTTGTCTCTCTAGGAGTTTATTATCTTGAACACTGGAATTCTACAACAACGTAGATTTGAAATGTACTTGCAATTGTAAGTCATCAAAATTATGAAAGAGATTGTGCAGTTTTATGCCTCTGGACCTCTTCTGAATGGAGTTGAAACATTTGTCATCTAGTTAAATTCACTATTGCAATTGCTTTACCTTAATTAAGGATTAAGTGGAAAAAAACCCTCGATCTGGTTCTTTTAATGTTCCAGGTCTCAGTTCATAAGCAGACTGTACAGAGATTCTGTTCATCAATGTTATTTAGAGAAAAACAGGCTTAAATATTTAGGAAGAACATGGTCAAGCATTATTCTAACACAGAACGGCTTGTATTTACAATAGCAAAGACCAAGAGGGAAGCAAGATTTGTAGTTAAACAAAGTATATTGGTTGAAGATATCAAAAAGGCTTCTAGTGGCATCAGTCTTTTCTGCAACCTAGGTCAGACTAACTTTTGTGTCAGATGAAGAAGGACTGGTATTCCTAGAAGTTTTTCTAATTATTTTTCTCTAATTAATGTTAAACCAATTGCTTAACTGCAGCTACCTGCAAATAGTAGCAAGTTAGTTTGTTGTAAAATTCAAATAAAAAGTTTTGCTGAATGATGAAATCTCTAAAGAACAATTTTATTTTGAAATGTAATACAGGAAAACTCTTTGAAACACATTATAGCAAGACCTTTGGGATTCTCTGTGCACGAATACACTTTTATGTTTGTATGCTCCATAGGCTAATTTAGCAATTCAGGAGAATCGCCTAAACACTGCTATGCTGGATCTGCAGAAAGCTCAAGAAGAACTGGGAGCCAAGCAAGAAGAATTAGATATTGTGCAGGCAGAGTATGAGACTGCAATGAGAGAAAAACAGGTGAACTGCTCTTCGCAGAAAAGTAGTTTCTACCCTTATTTTAAGGAATACTTAATACATTCTTTCAATTTCACTGTTATTCCTTGGAAAGGATGTTGATGGATATTACAGCTCGTTTGGGGAGACGGGGACGTTCATTCAGGGAGATTCGAGACAGGATTGTAGGTTGAACCAGAATGAACACTTTATTAGATGGCTTCTGCCTTATGTAAGGGAAGCAGGGAATCTTCCAGAAGGATGGGTGTGGGTATAACAAATATGGAAAGGGAAGAATGGGGCTTGCCCAAACTAGGTAACTAGGGGAGGGGTTACAATCACATATGGGCAAAGAGGGAAGGGTCTTGAACCATAAAAGGGATAATTACATTGCAGCATTTTTCAGCCAATGGGTAAACAGAGAGAAAGAGACTAACAACTTATAGGGATTCCTACAAGGATTATGGGGTACAGTATAAGAACTTTATATTAACAATACTAGAATTCAATCAACAAGGTCTTTAGTTTTTTAATGTCCTTAGTGTATTTGAACCACATCTTCATTTTCAGTTGACTCCTTCAAGGCCTCCACAAATCTTCTGTAATGTTCTTCCTCTTCCTTCTCATGTCGATCTCCCACAGATGGATGGCAGATAAGAGATAGATATTTTTTGGATACTGCCTCTTTGATTCCTACCTCTCTCCTTTGCCACTAATCCTCTCCTCTCTTCCCCCCTACCTCCTCAAAAGGTATATCTGTGTATAATGTATTTGAAATTCTGAGTATAATTATCCAAGAATTAAGAGGTATCAGGAATTTTACATATTATTTAACAACTATGCCAAAAAGAAAGTTAAAACCAGAAATATTAAGAAGTTGAATCTTGTTTCTGACAGATATTGATAATTTGTCCTGATATATTTTTTCCACCTGACTTTCCCCCCTTCTCTGCATGGTGATATAAATGTTTGAGAATATATTTTTAAGTCATTTATCGACTGTTTTTATTAGATATAGAGATCTTTTGGCCTATCAGATACATGACTATAAACCATTTTTCTTGGTGTGTGGTCTTATCTAGACTTTGCTGGAAGATGCTGAGCGTTGCCGACATAAAATGCAAACTGCCTCAAGTCTTATAAGTGGCTTAGCAGGTGAAAAAGAGAGGTGGACAGAACAGAGTAAAGAGTTTGCAGTGCAAACCAAGAGGCTAGTTGGTAAGTTAGTGTTCACACCTTGGAACTGGGAAGTGAGTTCCTTGAGTTTTAAAGGGTAGTGAAAATTAAAACATTTGAAGTTTCGAGCTTTTTCTCTGTAGTTTAGATCCTTGTTGCTAAAATGAGGGTAATTAATTCCCTTGCTAAAGCACTGTTAGGTGAAAAATACAATATAACACTAAAGTTCATATTTAAAAAAAAAAGATAATGGACTTTGTGAATGCGGTAGGATATATTTGGGACACCCGTGTTTTAATCTGACTGATGTTTGTAGGTGTGCTGGTTTAAAAGTTAACCAGCAGGGGAATTGAACTCAACTCAAAAGAAAGATTATAAGTCAGAATAACAATTTATTAAAATAATACAATAAGTACGATTATACAGACAGACAATTGGTTTTAACC
>JAWMRA010000078.1:76708274-76719877 GCA_035584735.1 Pseudotriccus pelzelni
GGCATGGAGGGCTATAGAATACATAGATTGGGTTACACCCATGAATTGGTCCCAGTTGTTCTAACTAGGACAGTAGGCAACAGTCCAAAGAGAGTGATATGTTAACAAGTGCCAATAAAATGTATATAACTGAGAATACACATGGAAGAGAGGAATACTGATATTCAGGCATTGCCGTTTATATGTAGAAATCAATATTTGTAATGGCAGCTACTAATGTTCATAATGTTCATACCAATGTTCACTTTTGTTTCTTAGAAGTTAATTTTCATTTTATAAATTTGCACTTGTAAACTAAAGTACTTTGTAGTAAATAATTAGTTTATTAGTTAGGTCAAGAAATGAAATTCATCTTGTCCTTTACTGTGGGCTGAAGTTTCTTCTCTGACTTTTGCCTCGAAAGGCTGTAAAAATCAGATATTGTTGTATAGGTGGTATTACAGTTGTTAGGTTGTATTTTATTTGCTGGTATAATATGTATATGTGTATTAACTTACTAAAAACGTGGGTTACCTTCCCCACAAACTCATCAAGTTTTTTTATAGATAACTTGAAAAAAGTATATATTTTATAGATAACTCTAAAAAGTATTAGGACTCAGTATAAAAATATTATATCTTCTCCAGTTTGAACATTGCATTCCTTCTTTAAAGGTACACCCCCCACCCCCCCAGCCTAGGGTGTCATGAAATTTGGGGGAAAATTTTGAAGCTGAACGGAAGATTAAAACCTGTCACACTTAATACCTCCACATAATGTCATCTGTTACAGTTTTTATTATCACTACTCATAATTATAATTGATTTACAATTAATTTAGTTGAATTAGTACTTATAAATAAAGGGTTTTTTCTCCCCCCAAAAATACTATTTAAGCCTGTTCTCAGGATTTGCAAGGAAACAATGGAACTGGAATTTTATGAGTAAGTTTATTCTTCCATGTCCCGTTTATGCAGGATGTAGTGTTTGGAACTGTGTGTGTGTGCGCGTGTGTGTGTGTGTGTTTGTGTGCGTGTGTGTGTGTTGAGTTGACCTTGGCTAGCTGCCAGATGCCCATCTCTTGATTCCTAAAGTTGCACTGTAAGGATAAAGTAAATGTGGCATCTACTGAAATGTGGTGTTTTCTAGTTATGTAATGAGCCTTGGGAAAAAGGTTGATTCGCCTTCTTTAGGGGTCAAAGTATGTTTTTCAGTTACCAGCTAAAACATGTAATAACTATGGAAGGGAACAGCTCACTTGTTAATAGATTTGGAAAAGTTGTAATTCTTTGTTTTCTTTCTTTCTTCCCCCTCCTCCCCCCTTTTTCCCTTTAAGGTGATGTACTCTTGGCTACAGCTTTTCTGTCCTATTCTGGTCCTTTTAACCAAGAGTTCCGCAGTCTGCTGTTAAATGACTGGCAAAAGGAAATGAAAAGTCGAAAAATACCCTTTTGTTACAACTTGAACCTCATAGAAATGTTGACTGATGTTCCGACTATAAGTGAATGGAATCTGCAAGGATTGCCAAATGATGACTTATCCATACAGAATGGAATCATTGTCACAAAAGCATCTCGTTATCCTTTATTAATTGATCCACAGGCACAGGGTAAAATTTGGATTAAAAATAAGGAAGGCAGAAATGAGCTTCAGGTAACAGAAATGCTGATGCTTTTGTAATCCCTAGAAACTCTGAGCTCACAAAATATTACAATTCAGTGATTCACATAATGCTTAGCAAATGCTGTTTACATAAAATGTTTATTCTGGATATAAAGGACATCTCAGATATATTTTGTTACATTTGAGATTTGGCTAGATATGAAAGTGTACATTTGAAGCCTATTAGCACCAGAGACTCTATTTGTTTAATGAATTTATTTTAATGAAACAAAAACTGTTGCCAAATTGGCTGAATGGGCAATGTCTGATAAATAAGTATGTTTGCAGAATACTGTAAAGTGTTAGAAAAAAACCACCAACTAGTTGCTTAATAGGATTTCATCTAAATGCTTAAAATGAAGGTTCATAGCATGATATTTTTATCATCTTTTAATCAGAAATTATTGTTAATTTCTGTTGTCTCAGTATGAAGGTCAGGTGCTAAGTACTCTGCAAGCATACAGGGAAGACAGTAGTACCACAACATACAGTCTGAGGCAAGAAACACCAGTTTCTTGCAAACATGAAAATATGAGAAAGTCCTTACTTTCTACAATTATGATTACACCAATAAACCATCTTAAAAAAAAAAGCCTGAAAACCATACAGAGGAGCTTGAGGGGTGATAATACAGTGGCTCTGAAAGTATTGCTACTAGTTTCATATTGATTTTTATCTGGGCGTGGAGCCCTTTAATGGCTAGTTATGTTAAAAATTATTATTAGTTTGTTTACAGCTTTATTAAAATCTAAACTGAATGTGCTTTTTGCACATGTTAAAAATTAATCATGGTTATACTGAGGACTACTTTTTAAAGCAAAGACTGTTTAAGGTCTTGCTCAATGTAATCACCTAATTTTCAAGGAGAAAAAAAACCAAACACCTAGAAGAGCCCTGATCTTGGAATTGACTTTGCTGCAGTTTGACTTGGGGATGTTATGCAGGATAAAATGGAAGGTGCTAAAAGATTCCTGTGAATTTTTACTATGAAATTCTTGAGTAGTTGCACTCATAGGATATAAAAACTGCAAATGCTCAGTGCTGCTTTGCTTCTACTTTTGCGTTGAAAAATAGAAGTTTGGTTCCATGAGATCTGAGAGAGAATATGGTAATTTGATGCTACCTTTTCTTGTGGTCACAGTCTTCAGCTTAACAGTAGTCTGCTCATCAGATAATTGGTTTTGGCAGTAATTTAAATAGAATGAAATAATTTATAAATATTAAAAAACATAAAACTTGATAACTGGTCATCACTATAATATATAGGTCTCTTTTTATATTTTTAGATAACTTCTTTGAATCACAAGTATTTTAGAAATCATTTAGAAGACAGCCTTTCTTTGGGAAGGCCTCTCTTAGTAGAAGATGTTGGAGAAGAGCTTGACCCAGCACTTGATAATGTTTTGGAAAGAAACATCATTAAAACAGGTTCAGCTAACAAGGTAAAAATAAAACAAATGAGCAAATAAGTGGAAATGCCCCTTCTCTCCCCTCCCCTTCCCCCACCTTTGCCCTTAACAAAATAACTCATAATAAATGTAGGACTATGAAAAATTAAAGTAATTTAAATTTGATTAATGCTAATACAGAAAAAATAAAAAGATAGAGTTTAAGATCACAAATGCTCAATATATTTAATGTATAGAGTTCCTTATCCTTTTCCTTATGACAATTTAAAAAAATTGAAATAATCTGTGAATGGGGCACTTTACGTGGCCCACTGATATTCTCAGCAGATTGTTTGCATCAGATTTATAATTTAAAAAAAATTTTATGCTTTAAACAGAAAAACGTAGCCTTTTTTTTTCTATATGCGCTGTCTGAAAGAGTGTGTACTGGTTCTTAAAATCTCAAGATTTCTTTTTAATACTTTTCTTAAGGTGAAAGTTGGTGATAAGGAAGTAGATGTTATGGATGGCTTCAGACTTTACATTACTACAAAACTGTCAAATCCGTGTTACTCTCCTGAAATTAGTGCTCGAACCTCCATAATTGACTTTACTGTGACGATGAAAGGTCTTGAAAATCAACTCTTAGGCAGAGTCATTCTCACAGAGAAACAGGTAAAAAAGTTGATTATATCTATTTTCCCAGCTGTACTTTTTTACATTTACCTGTAGAATGCTTTTCTTTAATTTTAATTTGTTACTTTCTATTCCCATATTGCAGGGTAACTTTCTGTCTCTCTCTATTGTGATTATTCTTAATATAACCTATTTGTGGTGGTTTAAAAACTGGCACAGAAGCAACTGACTCATTCATGCGGAAGTTTCTATTTCTCTTTATTGTTGCAGCCTTACCATGTTCACCTTATTTTTTCTGCCTCAATGAGTTACAACCTCATGAGAATGGCCTGTGCAAATGAAAAGGGCTTGGAATAAGAACTGATGTTCTTCTGTCTACACGCTGTGGAGCTCAGGCCAACATAGAATCATAGAATCAGATGGGTTGGAAAGGGCCTCTGAGATCATTAAGTCCAACCCTTGATCCACTACCACCACAATTACTAGACTATGGCACTAAGTGCCACATCAAGTCTCTTCTTAAATACCTCCAGAGATGGAGAATCCACCACCTCCCTGGGACATAACCTGGTAAAAAGGATTCAGGCTTACTACTTTCTTGTTCCAAGGGGAAACCTACTAATTTTGACATTGCAGATATATTAGTTGAGGAAGTCCAAGTTCAGGATGACAATCCCAATCAACATGCCAGCAGCAGTTCTGGAGGGAGGCTGATTGGTATTTTTTAAACTATTGAACACCTAATCCCTGTAACTATAAAATCATGCAATGCTGATGTCTTAAGAGACACTGTGTATCCATGACTATGTATTTACTAAGATTTTGGCAATAGTTCCAGGATACCTTCACTAGAGAGGAATGAGATGAATGTCTTTGTTCCCTTACTGTGGCATTTGTTGAGGTTCTCCTGTTCTTCCAACACCACCTCTCCCCTCTCCCCAAATGTAAGATGTTTCTCGTTAACGGCCTCAGTCATCTTGTCCATGTCAAGTAGTTGCATTTCATTCCCAAACAGTCCATGGATCTCATGAAAGAAACCACACTCATTCTGTGACAGTCTGTATTTTGTCAGACATGTTCATTGCACCATCAGCTCTGCTTCAAGCACTGACAGCTTGACAATCCACTATGTAATGAAATTATCATTGTTTATCTGAAACATGCTGTGATGTATATATTCACAAAGCCTTATGGCAAACTTCACTTCTGGGGCCTTGCAATACAGCACATTCTTCAGATGAAAATCAGTTTATCAACAAATTTCTTCAGTCATTGCAGTTTCTGTATGCTTACTTGGAAGACACAGTCTGGTAACCACGGTGGTAGTGGATCAAGGGGTTGGACTTGATGATCTCAGAGGTCCTTTCCAACCCGGCTGATTCTATGATTCGATGATAATTGGATTTGAGAGGCTTGATATATGTCTGAATGTAGTATAACATGATATTTTATTGATATCATTATTTTGATACATTAGCTGTTAAGAAATTTAACAAAAAAATTGTTTATTTAGTGTCATGGATATGTCAGATTAGTAGTGGAGTTATAATAAGCAAAACCTGTTTATGGCTTTTTGAATTTTGATATCCATATTTCAAGATCTGTGCTGGAAAAAGGCTCAGGATTCATAAGGAACAAGTTTCATCTAAAGATCCTTCACTTTAGTTTGGTAATTCTGTTTCCAACTTGTTTCTCAGGCTCTTCTTGTGCGGAAAACAGCTTTCAGTTTTTAAAATGCATTGCACTCCAAAGTATGTTTAACCTTTCAAACTGAACTCATCAAAACATGAAATTTAATTTGGCTCAGCATGTTAATTATTATATTTAATTGGATGGTAACTTTCTTTTAATGCTGTTCTTTTAAAAAAAGGTTTCCGATTCATCAAACTTACATGATGCTTGTCTTGCTTCCTAAAATTGTTACCTGTTTTTCTTTAGTTTCATGAGGCATCAGCTGATTAAAATGCAGTTAACTGTAGTTCTCATCAGTTTTTTTCAGAACCTTTTGAATCTGTAAGCACATCTTCTAAGTTATGTGGCATTTACATTATTCTATAATGATTATAATTCTTTTCTGATGATGATTATGATGTTTCAATGTACCTTTTGTACAAGTGACAAGAAAACCCCCTAAATCTGATACTAGTCAGATGATTTTTCTTAATTTCCTTTTTAAGGTAAAAGGACATTCTTTAAAGAAGTGAATGCTTGAATTCATTGTGTAAGGAAAATGTAGGGATGAGAAGACCACAAGTTTGGAATGTGGGAAAACAAAATAGCAATTTCCAACTTGTGTTGGAAATCTGTATAAATGAAGGCTACTCAAATGAGGGAATAAACCCTTTGCTTAAGCCTTGATGGAGGTCTCAGGTCCATTAGGCCTCTAGAGCTATTTGAGCGGTCATGTATTTCTTCGTGTTGTCCCCGTTTCTTTGGAATATTATTAGCCAGTGAGCAGTGCAGAAGGGCAGACTTCCAAGTTAGTTAAAACTGTTCACCAGACCTTTGTAAATAGAGAAGGAGTACTTCTGTAGATATGGCCAATATTTCTTCCAACTGTCTCTCTTACTGCTGATTCATAAGATTCATATTATCTTTATCTTATGAAAGACTCTTAACCCATCCTGTCCCTTTCCTTTCTTTTTACTTTACTGTAACGTATTGAAAGAGTATTTTTGTCTGAGTGAATAATTTTTAATAAGCTTTTAAGGGTTAATTTTAAAAGTATTATAAGAATGAACTGAAAGGACTTTTATCTCTGAAGAATATATTTTTCTAGATATTTCCAACAGGTTTGGTGGTTTTTTTAATGTGAAACTGTTGATTTACAGGTATCCATCTTTTATATATGGGCACTGGAAAACAAACTAGGTACCACACAGACTATATTATTAAAAATAATCAAATAAACTCTCAAGTTCTACATATTTTCTTAAGCAATGAACCATTTAGTAAGAGGCTGAAGTTATCCCTGGTTGATGAAAGAGTATTTTCAGAGGCAGTTCTTGAAATATTTGCTCCTTAATTTGATGACTGAGGATGGCCACTGTAACTGAGACAAAATTTTTAATATACTGATTGAGAAACAAGGCATAAATGAGGATGAGATCAGATGGAGTGAAAAAAAATCCTATGCCTGAAAAAGTGTTTACACTTGTCTTTTCTGAAACAGAAAGGGAAGAAAAACAATTACTATTCTGAATGTCTCATTCTTCGAGGTCACGATATGAACATGTTCCACAGTATTTGTTGAAATGATTTGTTAATACCTACTTATGTACCCGCTTCAGAAACCTGGTAATTCTGAAACCACTGGAATTCTTACCCCCCCCCCCCCCAAATTACCGCAGTTATTTAGTAGAATCGGAATTTTTTAAAGTGTTTCATTTTAATTTCATTTTTTATTGAGTTTCTGCTTTCCAAATATTACCACGTATTACAATAGGAATTAGAGAAAGAAAGAACTGATCTTATTGAAGATGTGACTATGAACAAAAGGAGGATTAAGGACCTAGAAGATAACCTTTTGTTCCGACTCACAAGCACTAAGAGTTCTCTGGCTGATGATGAGAGTCTGCTAACTGTATTGACTAACACTAAGAAGACTGCTGAAGAAGTAACAGAGAAACTGAAAACTTCTGCTGAAACTGAAGTACAGATCAACTCAGCCCGTGAAGAGTATAGACCAGGTGAGTGAAGGTAGTGATGAAAGACAAATGGCTAGAACATGTATTTAAAACATCAATACTTGGAGTAGGAGAAATAATAGGATAAGATCAGGAAGACCGTAAGTTGTGGGAAGGATCTTTGTTTTCCTATAAGTAAAACATATCTAGGAAATGTCATATTGCGTGATCATGGAGAAAATAGTCAATGTTATGGTGGAATTTATAAAATGGAGTGATCTCTTCTCTTTGTAGACTTCCCATTGCTCTATATACAAGTGTGCCAGCTATTAGGGTTTTTAGGTAATTGTATGTTTGAGTTCAACATGTTGACATTCTTTTACAGGCCCGGTATATCGGTAAATAAAAGGAAAGCTTTCTGGAATTACTTGCATTTTAGGGAATGCATAAAATGGTACAGTTAGCGTATCAGAAAGTTTTGCAGAATTTGTAAAACCTTTGTATTTAAAACTAATGACTACTGAACGTAAGTTAAATCAGTGCTGGGTAAGTTAAATCAATATTGTTCATTTGGCTTTTATATGACTCCTGTAAAAGTCTGTGAAGAGTAATTTTTCTGGACATTCAAACAGTATTTCAAACAACCATAATTTTTATATGTTCTACTGACAATCTGAATATTGCAGTGTATCATCCAGCTGCTCTCCAGATATGCTCATATGTGAAACTAGGCTTTAAATAGTAAGCATTAATTGCAAAAAAGATTTTTTCTTTTGCTGATGTATAAATGAGGATTAAATAAATTATTTTATTATTTTACTGGGCACTAAAGAATACAATAACTCAGGGAACTTCAGTTATCATTAACATTAGTATTAAATCCACCTCTACATGTTGTAGACATCTAAAGTTTTCTGCTCTGCATTTCTACTTTGAACCCATTTTTGTTTCTTGTTCTTCAGTTGCAACTCGAGGAAGCATCTTGTACTTCCTTATTACTGAGATGAGCATGGTCAATGTCATGTATCAGACTTCGCTTCGGCAGTTTTTGTGGCTTTTTGACCGCTCCCTAGCCAGGTAATTTAGCTAACAGTAAGTTGTATTTACCCAGTCCTGCAGGTGCTTGCAGTACAGTAAAGATTTCTTGTAAGCTAATATCAGAAAGAAGACTTGCTTCTTACAAGCTTGACCATGAATTGTCAGTTTAAATACCCATAAGACTTCGTCTGTTAGTTACCAAGGCAATGAACCTTCTAATGTACTTGCAGTCCTTCAAAATTAGGCATTAGGTAATTAAAACCCATTATACTACATTGATTTTCAGGTATGCAAAAAGACTTGATCAGAAATGATTTTTTCCAGTTTCTCCTTCAATCTGAAAGTTGTTGCTAGCTTGCTGTCTGATATTTTGTGCTTGTGATTTGTTATCTTTCCTGTTTTGAAAATACATAACCATAGCTTTTTGTTATTTGCAACTGCAAACATTCAACTGCAGGTCTTCCTTCTGGCAGGTCTACCAAGAGTCCTATAACCAGCAAGAGGATTACTAATATTATTGAACATATGACATATGAAGTGTTCAAATACACTGCTCGAGGACTCTATGAGGAGCACAAATTTCTCTTCACATTATTGCTTACATTGAAGATTGATATAGAAAGAAACAGAGTGAAGCATGAAGAATTTCTGACACTTATTAAAGGTTGGAACTATGGAACAATTTTAAGTAGAGCATATATATTATTATAGAAAATTTGTTTAGTTTTTTCTCCAAGCCAACCTGCTTCTTCCTTTTGTGCATTAGAAGCCAGTCACTTGTAAGAATACATGGTTATCTTTCTGATCTGGTGACAGACAACGTTGTATGGTAGTTCTAATTTATAGCCGCACACTGAATATTGATAAATATATCTTTAGAATCATAAGAATTTGAAAGGAATATTGTTAAGTATCCTTTCACAGTTTATGTCTGCTGCTCAAATACCACCAACTATGTGTTTGACTTAGAAAAAATATTATTGTAATAAAAATATTTTAGTTTATTTGATAACTGCATCAAATATGAACAGAAAGTGATGCTAACAGTTTAAAAAGAATATCAGAATCTTAGATGAGTGTGACAAGTTCATGGCTTTGGTATTAGCTGTATACAAGCACTGTGTGCACTTGAAAGTTTGGATTCATTTTGTATTATCTTTCAAAGAGACCTAATTTTCCAGGCAACATTTATTTATGGATTGTAACTGTGAATTTTTCCGTATTGAATCTTCAGAATATCTTTTCCCAAAAAGTGTTTATTTCCAGGCACATTGCACAAAGAAACAGTAAAGCCTCAAAAGATAAATTGGTTAAGAAAGACTAAATTTAAGGTATATAATATATGAAAGTATTATAAATTAACCAAACTATCAACTCTGTTTCATAAAATATGGTGTGACTGTATAAAGTAGAAAACCTTTGTAACCTCATGATTAAAAATACAGATTCTTGTATTTGGTGTTTTTCTTTTATTTTGTTTTTGCTTTCTTTTAGTTTCAGTTGAATTTCAAGGAAGGCAAATGTATATATTGGCAAAGTTTTTTGCATTATCTACATCAACAAAAATCCAAAAAAAACCCATTGAAATGAACCCAAAGCCAAGTTTATTCTTTTGCAGTAAAACATAGATTTATTTTGTAATGAGAAGCTGTTACAGATTTTAAAAAATTATGTAAATTTAGATGAAACATAAGATTTGAAAGTAAATTTTGCATGTTACCTAACTCAGAAGTTTCTTTATGACCTTTCTTAGTTCTTAAGTCATATTTCTCCAGTTTGGGAAAACTTAGTCATGTGAAATAGTCTTGTGATATCTAGTTTACGTTTTCCAAATAAGTCTTATTTTATTTATTTGTTTGTTTGTTTGCTTATTTGTTTGTATTTGTGTCTCCAACAGTTCTAATTGTAACTAAGTTCAATTTCTTGCAGGTGGTGCTTCCCTAGACCTTAAAGCTTGTCCTCCTAAGCCAGCTAAATGGATTCTGGATATGACCTGGCTGAACTTGGTGGAGCTCAGTAAACTTGAACAATTTTCAGATATTCTTGATCAAGTATGTAAGAGCTTTTTAAAATTAATCTCTCATTTGACAGTGATTGTCCGGTAGTGATCAAACCATGTGGTGGAAAACTGGTTTATTTTATAGAACAGAATGAAACTGACAGCAGCTACTGAGTTGTGGCCCTGACTTCTTAACAGCCTCTGTTAATGAAATGACTTAAAACCACCCATGAAAATAAGAAGACAGTAGAATGTGCGCACTTTATATAATTATAATATTTTCAGATTGGGATACCACTTCCTATTATCCAATTTATGTATTGCAACTTGAATATTCTTTCGGTTGTTAAATTTTCTTGCATCCCTGTTGTGCTTTCTTACACTATGTATTATGATGCTTATTCCAATATTTCTCTGATTACATGGAGTAAAAGTTAGGAAAAGGGTGTTCAGTGAATTTAACACTTGTATGAACAGTTTTAGTGGACACTGAATGTATTGCAGCTAAGTAAGTAAATAGCATTTGGTATATGTGAAGAGTACTTTCTGTTCATGTGGGGAACAGTTATCTACCTGGCATTCTCAAAGCTGTGTCTGTGCCTAGCTATCTGTGTTCTGACATTCCTATACTATTATATCATTAATGAAAAATAGTGAGTAGTAACTCTGTTTTTCACAATATGAATGGGTGTTGTTGCATTCTGCAATTCCATACTAAAGCCTGAAAGATTATCCTATAATTTTAATAGCCTCATTAAATCTGTGTGCTGATATTGCCTGTGTGTGGATTACATGTCTCTGACTCTCATTAAAAATTTGTGACCTAGTGGCAGTGCAAATATGACTTGTCTGTTTAGTGAGATTTATTCCTTTGATGGTATAACTGCAGATTTCCCGTGAAGAGAAACAGTGGAAAATCTGGTTTGATAGTAAGAATCCTGAAGAAGAATTGGTTCCTAGTGGCTATGGTCAGTCTCTGGATTGCTTCAGACGTCTTCTTCTTATCAGATCTTGGTGTCCTGACAGGACCATAGCTCAGGTACTTCTATATAGCCAACATGGTCTATTTAGGTATCACTAGAATAAACACTTACTGGATTGCGGTTCAGTCTTATTTTATGTGATGCTAACCCGGGCCTCGGCGGTGAAAGCGCCGCATTCTAACCACTAGGCCACCAGAGGCTCCCAGCCAGGGACAGTCCCCGGGCAGGTGGAGCTCGTTAGCCCTGTAAGGCAATCCACCTACGTCCTAAGGACCTCGCTGCCACCGTCCAAG
>JAWMRA010000078.1:76726459-76776701 GCA_035584735.1 Pseudotriccus pelzelni
CGAGGAGAAGAGACAGTGCAGAAAGAATCGCGTCTTGTTGATATCACCTGGGGAGTCTTTCTGCTGTGCCTTTTGCACCGGACTTGCTTGTCTCACATTGGCTTTTTTAGCCAACAGTGCGCTTGTAGCAAGCGTGGGTAGAGCCCTTCCCAAATCTTTGTTAGCTAAGCCTAGCCATGATGATGATAATAGAAGTTGTTGACTTAATTTTTATAGACACTTCCTCTACCCAAAAAAGAAAAAAAAAAGATATCAGAAAAATCATGCATGCATTTGAATGCAGTAGAACTTTCTGGTGAAAAAAAATTATTCAAAACTTGGTTGCACTGAAGACACTGGCCTGAAAGGTTTTCTTTTGAAACTACTAATTCTTAAAGTCTTTGGGTAGATTGTTGCTTTGCATATAGTTTGTTTAGTATCATAGAATATCCTGATTTGGAAGGGACTTACAAGGATCATCACAGTCCAGCTCCTGGCCCTGCAGAGGACCATTCCTAAGAGTCATACCCATGTGCCTGAGAGTGTTGTCCAAATGCGTCTGGAACTCAGAAAGGCTTGGTACTGTGACCACTTCCCTGGGCAGCCTGATCTAATGCCCAACCACCCTCTGGGTGAAGAACCTTTTTCCACTATCCAGCCTAAACCTCACTGACACAGCTTCATGCCAGTCCTTGGGTCCTGTCACTGGTCACAGGAAGTTGTAGACTGCAAGGAGGTCTCTCTTCAGTCTCCGTTTCTCCAGACTGAATAGATCAAGTGACCTCAGCTGCTTCTCACACAGCTTGCCCTCCAGGCCCTTCACATCTTTGTTGCCCTCCTTTGGACACTCTCCAATAGCTTAATATCTTTCTTACATTTTGGTGCCCAAAACCGCACAAAATATTCCAGGTGAGGCCGTCCCAGCGCAGAGCAAAATGGGACAGTTCCCTCCCTTGTCTGGCTGGTGATGCTTTGCCTGATAATCCCCAAGACATGGTTGGCCCTCCTGGCTGCCAGGGCACTGCTGACTCATATTCAACTTGCTGTTGACCAGGACCACAGGTCCCTTTTCACAGTACGGCTCTACAGTCTCTCTTTCTCAGGTCTGTACATACATCCAGTGTTGCCTTGTCCCAGTGTTGCCTGGCACTTGCCCTTGTTAAACTTCATACTCTTGGTGATTTGTCAATGTCTCTGAGGGGCCTCTCTGCCTTTGAGGGAGTCAACAACTCCCAGCTTAGTATCACTGGCAAATTTAGTTAGTATACCTTTGAGTATGAAATATTGTTTTTAAACTTATTTTTAAACAGAAACTTTACTTACAGTATCCTGAAATGCCCAAATAAGGAACAATATAATCTTACAGAAGTCCTCAAGAATTAGATAAGAATGTAATGCAAACAAACAGGATGTAAACTAAGCTCAGTGTACCCAGATAAAATAAAGAACAAATGTTACAATTTTTGATGCTGTAACACAATGATGCTGTTCCTGCTCAAGAACTGAGGTCAAGACAATGAAGAAGACCTGGCAGGACCAAAGAAGGACTTCCAACAGAGGTGTGACTATGTCAAGCAAACTAATGAATATGTATTAAGGAAGCAAGAGTATCTAATGAATATGTAAACAGTATCTGTAATGAAAAGCCATGCCCATCTGTCATTTGGCACACTAGATTAGAGGAGCACATCCAGTGCTGAATAAAGGAGTATGCCCTTTTTAACATCTACAAATTGGTGCTGAGAAGTTTGTTTCTGCCGTTTTTCACTATGTAAAAAAAAACCAGAAAAAAAGACAGCTCCCTGGATATAACCATCTCTTGAATGTGTGCTTAAAGGCACATGCTGAAGTATTTATAAAAATGAAGATTCTTATTTGAAAATTAGTAATATTTGCAGGGAGGCTACATGCAAGCACACATCTTGTGTTTTCTGGGGATACATAAAAATAAGTCCAGCCTCTGTCTTGGGTAGTCTCTAATCAACTGATATGTACTTGAATAAATAAAAAATATATTATATGGTTTTCAAATCAGTCTACTGCGTCTTAGCATCAGCTTATCTCTGAGAGACATAGTATGCTGCTGTACTGGCTGATAGGAAATTCTGTAGGCACTGGAAATTTAACTATAGAAAACCTTCAAGATAAAATTATTCTTTCGTTATTTTTAATGAAACTTAAAAGTGGCATTAAGAAATGTAAAGTGATTAGTGAAGTACTTAAAATGGTTTTATCTGGAATGGACACGCGCTAGAAGCGAAAAGCTGTTGATTTAAGCTATAATGTCTTGAATGTTATGTGCTGAGAACTAAAATTAAAAGCAGGAAAGTTGTATTTTAGTAAAGAAGATGTACAAGTTCCTTAAGAAGCATTGCATATGATGAAAACACATTGTAAGGGAATTGAGTACAGCTGACCACCAAGAAGACATGGAGAGTGTCTGAATAGAAACTGGTTCTTTGAGTGAATGCAGACTACATAGCAAGTCTTAAGGTTGATAGAAATTCTCCAAACTACCTTGCCTGAGAAAGCAATGTAGCAATTAAACATATTCCTTTTCAGCTGGTGCTATTATAAGGGGAATATAAGCCATAGGTGATGGCAAAATTTATTTGATACTTCATGCAAATTACTCTTTTTGTAATTCCTGGTGTCTTGGCCAAATTTTTGCAGCTGAGGATGAAACTGTGGTTTATGTGTGTAGTGCAGGGTTGTCATGGCTGTTATTAGCCTTTGTCGATAATTTGGTCTTCATCTTTCCACTGACTTTTCCAACATGCATGTTGGAGACTCTTTATCCACAATGATTTCTTGTGCCTCAGGGGCAAGAAAAATCTCCTTGGGGTCCGGCTTCCTTGCAGGCTGCCGTGGCCATGCGCAGGAGGACAAAGATATCAGCTGAGAGGGGAGCAGCTGAGAATGTCAAGAAAGAGAAGAATAAAAGAGTGGGGAATAAAGCCAAGATTGGCATATGGAAGAGTTAGAGGACAACATAAGGAAGATCCAGGGTATGGTGAAAAGCAGGTGGGAGTAGGGAGAGAAGGAAGAGATATGAGCTGATTAGGGAATATGAAGGATTAAGACTTGAAAACAAGGAAGAAGAAAACTAACAGATGAAGCAGAGGGGGAAACGAGGTAACAAAATCAGCACAGGAGCACAGAAACAAGAACAGCCTTTTGCAACAGCTGTAGGGTTCTATTGCAAAGCATATCTGCACCAACGATTCCTGTATCTTGCTACAATTTATTGGAAGAAGAATGGAAGTGAGACTTCGCAGTTATAAGTGTATTCTCCCATATGTTGGCATTACTATGAAAATCCCTAAAGATAATTTCTGAGTAGTTAATTACCCTGAAGTGTTTGTTGCTGTTCTGTAGTCTCAACTGGGAGCCAGTAATGAGCACTGTGACTCTTTGTTTCTTTCAGACAACCAATCCCTGGCCAGTTTCCCAATCTGTTATCAATTTTAAACTTTACAGTTTTGAGCTTATAAAAAAAATTAATTGTTTTAAACATTTTTATACATATTTTTATACAAATAGTGTATTTATTCTTTCAGTCAAAACATTTTTTTGGTAAAACCTTTTTTTGCTGAAACGATAAAACCCAAAGCAGTGAAATGACCAAATGTTGGCATTTTGTTTCTGTAAATTTCTTTTTGTTCCTGTTGTTTCTATGGAGTAGTCATTGTTGCTATGTATTTTTTCTCTCTGTGGTTGCCAGAACAGGACTAGCTGGGTCAACATGCTCATGTTGTTAGATTGCTGCTTGATTAGAAAATGTATTTTAGAAAAAGATTTCAGAGATAGAAAACCCCCTATAATATTTAAATTTTCCTAGCAATGGCATAATCATGAGTAATTAACTAAACAAGCTGCAGTTAATTGTAATGAGTTAACAACCTTTATATTGGAAAAAGCAGGCAGGGATGGAAGTAAATCTACATAGTGTTTGATATTGTGGTGTCCTGAGCTTTGCTGCTACTCAGTGTACACTTATTCATATCAATCTAAAATCTCTAGAGCAATGAAGCAATGATCCTTTAATTATTTTAATCAATATTATGCACTCAGACAGGTTAAGTAGTTACTTGCCATAGATGAACAAACTTGACTAAAAGAACCGCCTTTCAGTCTGTGTTCTCATGGATGCATTCAGATGGATGCACCTCCACCTAAAGGGCATACAGATGCCTGACAGCAAGCTTTTGGGAAATATATTGAGTAGTGAAAATTTTAACAGTTAATGGGCTGTTTTTCAAAGACGTGAACTTCTTTTCCCACTTTTTGTGTTATGTTTGACTACTGAATTTTGGCCACATGTGTTGCCTTTGTAATTCTGAGAAATGTTAAATATAACTTATAAACTATCAACACGGAAATATTGTGTTACTTATTTTTTTTTTCAAGTTTTCTTCTCAGGCTGCAAAATTTTCAAGTCAGTCAGACCCCACAGCCTTGCAGCTTAGAATGTGCTCGAGCGTGAAACTGTATTTTGTCATCCTGAATATCATGTCAACAGAGAAAATGCCTTAAGAAAGCTCCTAATGGAACTAAGACAGAATCTGGTACAGAGATGAAGAAGCTAGAGCTGAGAGGAGCTGATTTGCACCATTGAGAGCTGTTATGGCTAAATTCTGACCCCTGCACAGGCACAGTTTCAGTCCAGTGAAAGCTCAGGGATGCCAAGAATTTCCTGCAGCAGAAAGGATTTACACTTCCAGTGTTCATTTGAATGATTTGCCTCTGAATTACCAGAGATCACCATTTCTGATAAAAATAAAAGTATAGTACCTTGGACCAGGAAGGGGAACTTGAAAGTTAAGCATGTCAGGGAAGACAGTGCTCATAGCCCAGACTGTTTTAGTTATACATCAGGATGACAACTCAGCTGTTTGCACAAAGTCAAAGTTTTACAATAGAAATGACTGTGTAAGATCAGCTAGGAATAAAAGGGTAGTGGAGTATCAGCAAAGGAATTGAAACAAATGCTCACTGCCAGCCTTGCCAGTGTGCCATCCTGTGCCAAATGCATAATGAAATCCTGGCAATACAGTGGTCACATTGTACTGAGATCATGGGCATCTGAGAGTCCTTATTAAACTGTGAATATTCCATAGCCACTGTTTACTGTACCACATTTGCTTTAGGCTTAGAAGCTCATTAAAAAGCTACAATGTGACCTTTAGAATTTTGAGAGGTATAATTTGCTACATAACTTCAATATTTTGATAGTTTTTCTCAAGTGAATTCTAAGCTTGGAAGAAACTGTAATATGGACAAGCCTTCATTCATGATGCATGTTAAAAAATGTGTTGCCAGAAGCAGGTTTAAAAATACAGTTTTACAGACCAGTAAATACCCACAGCTCCTAGCTCCTGCAAACCAAGAGATGGAAGAAAACTTGTTAGAAATATCTATCAAGATACAGCTTAACTGAAATCCCATTTGAAATGAGACCCTTGTTATTTATGCTAACAGGAATAATTGGACAAACTGTGAAAACAAGTGTATATACACTAGCTATTAAGGCATCTCAGCATTAATCAGAAAAACCTGAAACTACTGTCAAGGCACGATCATACTTCGATGAAATGTGCATCAAAAAATGCTTGAAAATAATAGAAATGCACAAACCATGAAAGAACTCCTGAACTGACAATATAGAAGCTCCAGTAAGGTCAGCAAAAATCTATTGTTACCTATAATATTACCTTTTGGAAACAGCAGTGTCCTGGTAAGAGTGAAAATGGCAGATTTATGTGCCTTTATTCGGAGTGATGGTAATTAAAATGGAGACTCACATACCATTTTTCATGACAAAAAGATTATTTGCTTTACGTCTCTGCTCATGGTTGAGATAGCCAGCCTTCATATGTCTGGTTTATGATTTAATCCGTTGGCCACATAGGAGTTAGTGTATTTGATAGAGTTAACTTCTGTACTGCTTTTTGCTAGCAATATCACCGCTACTGATTTAGTGTTGAATACAGATTTCCACCCCCACCCCACCATTATCAGGCATCATAATGTGTGACTTCATGTGCTATGTGTTATTTCATACTTATTGTGTCCTTGCCTGCTGATGAGATTCTACTCCTGCTACTCTTCTATGAACTATGGATATTTCATATCCACCTAACAAGAATACATTTATGAGATCTCATGAACTCTGATAGGAAGACTTGTCTTCATTAAAATTTCTCTTATGAATGAAAAATAGAAGGACAAATCGGGGAAAGAAACAGGTATGGAGAGATCATTAGAAGCAGCTTTTAAGGGAAAGAAAAAAGCATCAAATTCCAGTTTCACAAACATTCAGTCTTTTTGCTAATGCATCCTCATGTTGTGAATGTGACTGAAGAGATCTTTGCTGATATTTTATGGTAAGATTGTGAACGATAAAAAGCTGCTGGGCAAAACTGGACTAAAATTAAGTTAATGAATTGGTTCATTTGGATCAACAAAATTTTGACCTTTGAGTTGAGAGACAGAACAGTAAAGGACCTGCTGTGAGCTGAAGATTCAGTACAGTCATATAAGCAGTTTACTAACTCCATCTTTAAGCTTAAAAAACATAAAGAACTCCTAAACAGTTGGTAGGGTCAGTGTTTAGTGGTAAATATTTCTCAAAATTTTTGTCACTTGAGTCTCCCTTTACCTGGATTTTACAGAGCTGAAATTATAATAGCTGAAGATTAAGTCACTACAGTGTTTAAACCTAAAACATTTTAAATAAACAGATTATTTTGCTCTCTGTTCAGGGTCAGAAAAAGACATAAATTGTCTTATGGGAGTCTTTGTAATGGAGGCAAGTTGAAGGGATATTTTGAAAAGACTGCTACTGCAAAAGTAGGGTTATGACTAAGAGATGACAGCATGGAGGGAAGCCAGCCGATAAAGTCCTTTTGGATAGAGCTGTGACTAGCACATCCTCTTATCTGAACTAAGGTGCACATGTTCCTCATGACTAGAAAGAAACCTGAGTGTCAATGTTGCAAGCAAATGAAGTTCTAATTTGAACTGATTCTGTAAGTTTGTGGATGTTCTCTTCATTTTAGCTTGTCTCACTGAAACAGATAGCAAAAGAGACAGGGCAAAAGGTATTTACTGTGAATCTGCTCCTGAAACTACAGTCTCATGTAACATAAAATTTATGTCTATTTATATTAGTAAGACTTACCAGACAGGAGCTGTGCCTGAGGAGTCAGAAGCACATCTTCTGATGTTCCTGAAAACTTTTCCCTGTGAAATCCTTGTGCAGTTTGAGGGGAAGAGGTATGCAGTTACTCTTATTGATAAAGACATTGTGTGTACATTTTATTCTTTCTATCTTAAAATGTCACAGGGAGCGAAGCGTGTGGGAAAAGATACAACTGAGCTAGTGTTGTAATGCTGCACTTTAACATTATATAGTGAAACTATCAGTGTATAGCATTCCTCCCTACCTCACTTCAATTCTTTTTTGCATATTTGAGATATAGATCTACTGGATTTTTCCCCATGGAAGTATCTATTTTTTTGAAAAGTAACAGTGCGAAAAGAAGCATGAAGTCTTTCTTAAAAGACATGGGATAATTTTTAGTATAATCTTTTTCCCCATTGAGATTACTTAAGGATTATTAACATTTTCTTTCTATCACAGGTCATGTAGACTTGTTTATCAGGGACTAGAGATAATATGGGAACTTCTAGTATTCTGAAACTTCAACAGTGAACATAAAAGAAAATATCTGTTGGTTCCCTATCCACTTATCCTATCTGTAATATTACTTTGCAGTTAAGAAATACCTCCCTCTACAGCACTGCTTTCCATCACCAACCATCTGGAAGATGGAGAAATCATGACGGTTGCACTGATAGCCAGAGGGGCTACACATTTATAGCTTCAATGTCCCATGCAAAGGTTTTCAGCATACCATTGTAGTGTATTTCCTTCCAGAGAGGGAGTAATACTTTCTGTGTTTTATTTTGCTAACAATTTGTGGAGCCATTTGAAACCTTCTGGAGACAAATATGTTCTTCTCCTAGAAGATGTCCCACTGTCCTGAAGTATGATAGTGGGAAATGAAATGTTAAGAAACTTCCTGAAACACCAACAGAACACAAGTACGTCTTTGGATCTATGTTGCTTGGAATCCTATTCAACTTTTATTACATGAAAATAAGGTTTCCTCCAGTTACCTGAATATATCACTGGTAGACAGAAATGCTAATTACATTGATGTGATATATGATAACAACACTGACAGGTAATAGGCCACTTTTTATTTTTTTCCAGAAGGGTCTGATGAAAGAGTTACACGATTGTTCTGAACTGTGCTTTACATCCTGTGCTTTACAACCATGATAACCATATTGTTCATCAGTTGGTAGGTTTGTTTTCATCAGTTTAGAGATCCACTCATTCTTTAGATGTTGTTTAGATGGAAAACAATGCAATGAGCATTTATGGATAACAAATTGGATGAAGAAGCGAGAGGAAGAAAGAAAGATAAGACCAGCTTCTATTCAACTTTAATATGTTTCATTTAAGAAATCCAAGAAGGATAATATTTTTACTGAAGATATAGATTAAAAATCTATGTAAACTTACTGGTCAACTAAAAAATAATGGAGATTTTTTTATGGATAATGAGAATAATGCTTACCAATTTTCATAAGTCCCTTAAAATATGAGTTGTAGGATTGATATGTTTTTGCCAGGTTTTATTTCTTTTTGTTTGGTTCTAAAACCATACAGAATCTGGCCAAGAGCAATCATGCAGAACAATCTGTGTATTTCAGGAAAATTTGTGTTGTTTTTCAGGTAGCCTTTGAATATATAAAGTAAAATGTAGATATGACTGTAAATTTAAGATCAAGGTTTATTTGAAAAAATCAGTACACAAGAATTTGCTTTATGGTGAATGGTAATATTTAACCTCTGTAAACACTATAGTCTTTGCTAGAAAATACACTTCTTTATGATTAAACTTCCATTGTACATGACTTCCTACTGAGTGATACATTTCTCAGGCTACGATATTTTAACATTAGCTGGTGGTTGGCTTTTCCAGGATTCTGTGGGAAGTGCAGAAGTCTCTGTACTGAGTGTATATAGCGATGAGTACATTCACTTTCTAGGTGCCAGACTGGCAGAAGCTTGTATGTGGATATTTCTTGCTTAGACTGGGAAAATGCACTGTTCGAAACGGCAAAGTCTAGGCTGATATGATCTGCCCATATGCCTGAAAAGTGAACCAGAATTGGACACTGTGGGGGGACGGGGGGATGAGGATCAGGTCCCAGTGTCTGATGAGCTCTTTCAAACTAAGATTAAAAGTAGAGAAAAGGCATTAATATGCATTGGCACATTAATAATAGCAATAGAAGCAGCAGGAATGAGGTTTGGATACAAAAACTGAGTTTTCTTTGCTGCATATCTCAAGATAGTTGGGCTACAGGAAAAATCAAATCCAAATTCTATTTCTAATCAAACAGAGTTACCTAACGAATGAAAGATCCACTCTGAGTGGGCAAGGGGAAATGTAGGCAGTCTGACAGGTTTTGAATCAGACGTATTTGAGGCTCTGGAAGGAAAAGTAGTGTGGAATGCCAGGATTTCGATTATTGTGATGCCAGTAACATCCCTGTTTAATCAAATGGCTAAACAGTAGTATTATGCATTAAGAAAAAAAACTGCTTGTGGAAGAGATGGGAGGTTTTAAAGCAAGTTGGAATACTATGCAAACTGAAGACCCTAAACAGACTGTGAAGAAAAATATTTCAGTGTTTATGGCTGTTTTTCACCCAAATTAGTCCTGTTGCAGTAAGAGACTGCTGAGAGGGCAGAGGAATGGAGCAAATAAAGCAAAGACTTTATGAAATATTATCTTTACTTTAGGAAACTTTGAGTGGTTTTTAACCAAGTAGTCATTCAGAAGACATTATCCTCAACAGGAATACATAAGAATGTCAAGCTCAGAGCTAGGAAAGTTTGAGTACTACTTCCTTAATTATGACTTGTTTTGTTTATTCAAACAAAATGCTTAATTATCTGAAGACAAATGTCCTATGGTTTATTTAACATTGATAAGATGCTTCATAAATCCACGGAAGCAATTTTTTCTAATGAAGGGAATTAATTATTGTCCTTTTATTTAACAATATTGCCATGATCAAAAAAATGCTAAACCTAACTGTGCTTGAAAAAGATATATTTCAACAATAGTAGAGAATATTAAAATATGTGATGAATATGAAAGCGATTTGACAGAAAGGTCTCTGAATTGATAAATTTCAAGCTGGTGCTGATTCTTTTTCTTCATTTCCACTTGTCCTTGGAAAACATGAAGTTTCTGTATTAATTCATCACCTAGTTTTTTTCAGATTAATTAAGTCATAACAACTTTGGGTCCTACTGGTGCATTATTTAGACTCTGTAAATAAGAAATTCGTCTCACTTGAGGGCTTCTCCTGGTTTAGGAAATGGATACTGGCAGAAACAGTACAGTGTATCAAAGCACAAGATTTTAATCAGAACTGTGATGCTGCTAATATCTAAACAGGGTATAGTTTTACTGTGTATTATGATGATTTACTATTGGTTGTATGTCACACAACAAAAGTGGTTCCTTATAGAGTCATAATAGCAGGATGCTTTAGTTCCCTCAGTCAAAGGTTTCACACCTGTAAGCTTGGGGATAGAAAGTAAGAGTTTGAAGATAGAGCTTGTTGTTCCAATAAGGCTGGATTTAAAATGTTCTCCTATGTTAGCACTTATTCCTGTCCGCATACCTTGCTACTATCAGCTACATGCATGGTATAAATGCTTCACAGCGTTCTCCATCTTGACAGTAATCTTTTAGCTGTATCTTTTGGAGATCTACTGCAAAAGGGAAACACAAATTAAACTCTTTCTTTTTTTTTTTTTTTTTTAAATTCTGTAGAGATAGTAGTAGTAACTGTAGGATAGGACATTTATGCCTGGCATAGGGGTAGAGGCCTGCCATGATAGCAGAGACCTTAAAAAGAGGGGCAACCAAATGCAGTATGGAGGAGTTCAGACAAGTGATGAGAAGACGTGGAGCATAGATTGGCACTGCTTATGGGTAGAAAACTAGTGGTCAGCTAAAACAATGCAGACTTGCAGCTGGACAAAATATCTTTGAAGGGTGACAAAGAGAACAAAGAAATAGCATCTAACAGGTGTAAAATGGAGGTATTGAGACTCGAAGATGGAATTTCAGACAGTAAAGGAAAAACATGTAAAAAACCCTTAATAAACATGTAAAAGTCTCTCTAAATATATTCTAGGTGAAGAAGAAGTCATCATAATTGGGTAAGAAATCAAAATGATATTACAACCTATGAAGTATACCAGATGTTGACATCTTGACACACACTCCCTAGTCCCCACCAGCTTGAGAAGCCAGAGGAGCAGGGAAAGGGTGAGCATAACGCTAGGAGCAGGGAAAGGGTGAGCATAACGCTAGGAAAAGAGTGGAAACTGTAATGGCAGTGTGTGCAACAATCTCGATCAAGTGATTTCTGAAGTTATGACAGTGGGTTATTGTATTTAACTGTGTGGCAACACTGATTACATACAAGTCTGATGTAGTAGAGCAAACTGCTGGAAGGAAAAAACAGCATGAAGGAAACAAACAACCCTTTCCTCAAGAAAGCTTTGGTTTGAGGAGGATTCTGCATACAAGGATAAAAATTTCATTTTCTCTTAATTTTGTACTATTGTCTTTTGTACTGTAACTTGTTCAATGCTATCACTGACTGCATATCCACCTTTGAGTGCGTGTATGAAGATGACTGCTAAAACTCACTTTTATTGTTCTTCAGTGGAATGGAATCATTTTTCAGCACAGTTAATGCTCTTAAGGGAGCAAAAATAGCTTGAAGTACTTGTAAAAGGCAGCAGTTTCTGACTGCTCCTTACTTCTAACTCTGTGGAAACAGTCTGGTATCTGTACGGTAGCAACAGCCTCACTTTTTGTGAGGTGGTGCTTTTTAACTTTCCAGAGTTTATGCTAATGTTGGTATTAATATGAGGAAGACCTGATTTTTTTTTTTTTAATTTTATTTTTAAAAATGCTTGTATGTTTCAGATTACAGACACAATATTATTTCCAGAAGAGTGTAGCCTCAAACGACAAACCCCAAAAAACTTAGTTAAATGTCGTGGGAGATATGAATTCCAACAGTTTCTTTACTATGTAATTCTCCATTTATATTCAATGTATATCCAATGGAGTTGCCATTAATTATAGCAAAAGCAATGTTCTGAATGCTGAAAGTACAAATACTGTAGAAAGCTTTTTAAAAATTAAAAACATGTAAACATTCAGTGGTCATAAGTATTGTTGTTTCTTCAGTGAAATACATACTTGAAATTAGACCACAGAAAAGGTAACATTTTAAGATCATAAATTAGTGTATGTTTTTCAGGACAGGGGGCTTGTTTAATGTGGCTACATCCTAGTATATGCAAGTGGATAGAATGACCTAGCAGAATTTAAATTACCAAATGTATTTACAGTAAAAGTCAATTTTCACATATTACTTCAAAGTTTAAATGTTTAAACTCTGTATTTCAGTAAATTATTAGACAATAACTTCAATATAGGAGTTTCTTCCCTTTAAAACAACCCAAACAGCCCAAACTACTAAACTTAATTGATTGATAAGCCCTTAGTGAAACTAAACTGCTGCCTCTAAAATCAAATAGGTACCCATCTTTCTGCAGAGTTTTGGATTTGTCTGTTTCATTTGGAACAAATATTTTATGGCATAAATAGTTCACTATGTTCACCAGTAACTCAGTTTTACTTTTTAGGGTCTGGTTGAGAGTAAGTCACAGTGAAGTAAACTACCTGGAGAAGAAATATTTCTAAAAGAAGTATCTAATGTTATGTTCTCTAAACCTAAAACTAGTTTTCTTTGCAGTGGTGAGGTTTTGTGTTCATATGAGGAAACATCTGAATAGATTTTATAAGGCATGATGTTCAAGTGCTTGCTTATGCCTCTGGTACAATGTGCTATGGAGTGAAACAAGAGTCAGTGGAACAAGACACAGTGGTTAAAATAGGTAAGGGATGGCAGCCAGACTTACATGTAAGCATTAGCTAAGGCTCTTAGGTGTATGCATTTGATATCTTCTGATAAAAAAACGCTTTTACCAAATGTCTTTGTATTACTCTAATGTTTACAACCTTAACATTCAAAATCATGAGATGCAAGGATTAGGACTGGCCAGTTTTGGACCTTTATTCTCAAGTTCTGTGGCAAAGAGCAGCAGTTGACATTAAGCATACGTGGTTTTTCCTATTGGACTCAACACTACAGAAGGAATATTAATCTGTTACGAATGCGTAATCCTTCTTTCTTTTCCAGACTGCATAGCCAAACATTCACGTAAACAAAGGGCTAGAGTTTACATTGGTTGGTTTAGAAAGCAGGATGCGAGTCTGCAGTGATGAAAGGTATTTACTTTCTGTACTAAGATTGCATCAGGCATTTCTGTACCTGGTTTTTATTTGTGTGCTAAATAATTCTGAATATCTTCTAAATTCCGACCCCACCTTTTTTCTTCACTTACCTTGTTCAGCTAGCGAGTTCCAGGGAGAGCAAGCCAAATCTTAGCACCAAACAAAAGACAGGGTGAAAAATCATTACAGTCACTGTAATGCCAGCACATACTGATGACAAATTCTGTTGATAACCCATCTGGAAAAGTAAATCATGGCATATTCTACTACATAAGTTTGTGCTAGTTTTGGGTGGGGTAGAGTCAATTTCCTTCAGAGTGGCTGGGTTTTGGATTTGTGCTGAACACAGTGATGAGAATATGGAGATGTTTTTGTTATTGCTGAGCAGGGCTTACACAGGGCCAAAGCCTTTTCTGCTTTTTGAACTCCCACACCAGTGAGAGAGCTGGGGCTGCAAGAGAAGTTGTGAGGAGACAGCCAGGACAGGTGACTCCATCTGACCAAAGGGATATTCCATACCATATGACACTATGCATTTTATTTTGATGCTGTTTGCCATCCCAAGTGGCTATTACATCTGATGGGAAGTGACTGAACACCTGCCTGCTCAAGGAAAATAGGGAATTAATTCCTTTTCTTCCTTTACTTGCGTGTGTGGCTTTTTCTTTTCCTATTAATTTGGCTTTATCTTAACCCATGTATTTTCTAACTTTTATCTTTTCGATTCTCTCCCTGATCCTGCTTGTGGGGGAGTGGATGAGTGGCTGCATGGTGCTTGGTTACTGGCTGGGGTTAAACTACGACAACATTTCACTGATGAAGTGGAACCATCTGCACACCTGTATATGCAAGAAATCACCGTAACACAGAGTAAGTCAAATTAGGTGAATTAATTCCAAAATTCATATGGGATAATTAGAATTTTTATGACTCATAAATGAGCAGCAAGGGGAAAGCAAGGATCATCTCTTTCGGAAAGCATAGGGAAAATTTTAATTAAAACAATAAACTTTATTGTATAGATTGGAGATAGCACTTTAACATACTGCTAATACCTAAGTGTGAAGGCTGCACAATAATTTAAAGGTGGCAGTTTCGATTTAGTATAACTCCTTGCACAAAGAGATAGTGAAGAGAGTAATCAATTTTCTAGTGCTGAGGGTTACCAAACAAGGCTGAAGTGGCAGCAAAAGGCAATGAGTGCACAGTGGGCAAGGCAAGTTTGCAAATTTAAAGGCTTAGATGCAAGAGCAACAAACTAAGTGAGTAATGGTGTGTGCAGTAACAAAACACAGATGCTGCTGACGTATGCCTCTTGCTATTTGTGCCACTGAACATTGATACAGATGCTAAATGTTTATTTGTAATGATGGCCTCAATTGCCACAAGGAGGAAGGGAAGTTTAGGTATAGTTACACCACTCTTTATAACGTGTGCATTAAACTATCATGAACATCACTAATTATTAAATCAGGACTGATATAGGGATTTAAAAAAGCTGGTGATTAGTGCTGTGATTGAATATCAAATGCAGTGGTTGATTAGGTGCCATGTTTGTGAGTGGCTACACAAGTGTTATATTAAAAAGATTGGAAATAGCTACATAAATTTATTTTTTAGTACAAAGTTGGTGAAAGCATGCAATCTGTTTTGTAGACTAATCACAGAAAATCCTTCATTGGAGTAGTAGCAAAAAAAAGGCTTAATCTAGCCTACATTTCTCTGATGCAGCAGAAAGCAAGTGAAGGGTGGGAGAAAGACTGAAAAATTGTATGCACTTTATTTAAAGGCAGAGTGTGAGGAAATAGCTCTCACAAGTTGACTTTGCTCTTCAGTTAGCCTAATGTTCATCCTCATATATTGATACTTTGATTTCACCAGAGCTGGCCTCTATTTGCTTGTCTTTTGCAAGGTTTCATCTTTTCTCTTTTTGACATCAGTAGATTATGAAGAAACCTGTATGACTGAGGTAAAAGCAGATGGCATGCAGTTATTTCTAGGACAGACATAGTTACATAGTAGAGATTGTGAAGAAGTAAACCAAATTGTATTTTACAAGCTTGCTGCATCAATGAGGAGCTGTTAAATAAGGGTGTGTATGCTTTAGTCTTACCAGTGGCTGCTGTTGGCACCCCAGAAGATGGTGGGGCTGAATTTCTGATGATTTGTGTTATGAAGTTTTAGACACAAATATGGAGGCTCATGTGGCTCTGAGAGCTGCACCATCAGTTCAGATGGACAGAGGTATAACAAGTTACAATTGGGAAGAGCAACCAACAATAAAGAATGAGCATCTTCATTCAGTAGTAATAAAACATACTAAAATGGAAAGGCATGCTATGTATTGAAGAAATTGCTTACAGAGCTTTAACAGGCATAGTATTATCTATTGAGTCATGTGGAGCTCCATTTCAAGATTCATTAACCTCAGAGCTTACATATATCTAGTTCAACAAGCTAACCTAAGTGGGTGAAATCCCTCTATAAGCATTAAGCTCCTGATTTAACATTTCTGCTTATTGCACAGGTGCATGTTCACACATCCAGAACACCCAGGCTGACTGCTTTAAATAGCCTATCTTTCAATCAGAAGTTAAGAAATTCTGCCTCTATCATTTGGTTGTATTGTAGAAGCTAAAGGGGAGTACTTCTGTCGGTATTAAGGGTGTCATCTTTTTGAGTGTGGTGAAGATTATCCTCTTGTATTGCTTCTACACACTATTGCAGAAGAAAAGTAGCTTTAGCTTAGGCTTAAGCAAAAATCTTTCATTCCCCCAAAGAACAGAGTATATGTTTAGGTAAACCTTTTAGGAATGAAATATTGACTCTTTGTGGTTCTCATGTAACACGAAAAGTGAGGCATATGTATTCAAAATGAAATACAAACACTCGAGTTAAAAATAAAAGGAAGTTATAGTTCCCTCATAGGCTGTCTATAAACATAAAAGAAATGGGCAGTAATAAATATTTTAAAATTATTTAGCTAGCAATAAACAATTAAAGAAAAAGGTCTGTGCTTTGCACTATTTCTTGCAGTTATATTAGCTCTTCAGATTGCTGTCTTTTGTCAAAATATTGCTTTTATTCATATACAGATGTGGGTGTCTCAGAACATGTGTCCAAAAAAGGAGTGCAGTGATTGGATAAAGGTTATGTTAGAAAGCTAAATCTAGGGAAGCAATTCCAATTTGCTGTTAGCTGCTTCACCATTGCTTACAGCAATGCAGATAATTTCTGAGGGTCTGAGCTACCACCGCACTGTTCCCAAAGCCTGGGATGGCACAGAATCACCCAATCAATAAGGTTGGAAGAGAATTCTGAGATCATGGAGTCACCACTGTGTCAACCAGACCATGTCATTAAGTGCCACATCCAGTCTTTCCTTAAACACCTCCAGGGACAGTGACTCCAACACACCTCCCTGGGCAGTCTTTTCTAATATCTAATCACTCTTTCTGTGAAGAAATTCCTTCTAATGTCCAACATAAACCTCCCCTGGTGCAGCCTGGTACAACAGGATTCTCTTCAATAAGCCAATTGACCTGGCTAATCTGCATGCAGAGCTTAAACACAGTAGCATTAAAATTTCCAAGACAGAGCTATTGGACTTTTTGAGTGCTCAGTGTATCCCATTTAGCACAGCTGGAACCTGGAAATGGAAGGAACAGAAAAGAAAAGAGAACAAAACCCAGAGAAGATGATACTGACTGAAGCCTACTCCTCCATCCTGACAACTGTGTCCATGGAGGCCTTACTGCAGAGCTGGAAATCCCATTCCTTGCTGGTGCTCCAGTGGCAGATAAGGGGTAGGAAAACTGCTCTTCCTCATGCCCTTCTCCCAGATGACATCCTGGAGAAGGGGACTGAGCTGTACTCCCATTCCTGGCCCTCTGCTCCCATGACGCAAAGCCCTCCATCACGTCCTGCCTTCAGCACATAGCTCACCTGGAGTAATGACTGTTAGTTAATTTTCTGAGGGTGAAGTTCAAGAAGTTTGACTAATTGTGTGTTAACAGCAAGAAACTTTAGTCTTCCCTTGGCTCAACAGAAGCTGCATTTACAGTGCCAATGTATGTGGTTCTGGGCTGAGGTGGCATGAACTGGCACTGTAATCCAAATACCCAACTTTTGCATGACAGAAGATCTTGAATCTGTTCTGAAATCATACTTCTCAGTGGGATATTTGAAGTAGTTTCTATGGCTCTGTACTGGTAAACATAGCTTTCTACCTTGTAATTTTTTTTGTTCAACTTTGACAAAGCTTTTCATTCTAGGAAACTGTGGGAAAACTGCTGCAGTGGGTTTCTGTGGCTAGGTTTTGGTAGCAGGGGGGCAACAGGGGTGGCTTCTGTTAGAAGCTGCTAGAAGCTTCCCCTGTCTGGTGAAGCCAATGGCAGCCAGCTCCAGGATGGAGCCAATTAGGAATAATGCTAATGCCTCTGTGATAATGTATTTAAGAATGAAAGGTTGTTGCACAGATGAAAATTCCAGCCAGGGAAGAGCAGAGTGAGAACATGGGAATAACAACATAGGCACCAAGGTCAGTGAAGAAGGAGGGGCAGGAGGAGCTCCAGGAGCCAGAGCTGAAGCCCTGCAGCCCGTGGTGCAGACCATGGTGGGGCAGCTGTGCCCCTGCAGCCCAGGGAGGACCATCAGGGTGCACAGACCCACCTGCTGCCCATGGAGGAGCCCATGCTGGAGCAGGTGGATGCAGGAAGGAGCCTGTGACCCTGTGGGAGGCCCAAGATGGAACAGGGTCCTGCCAGAGACCTGCAGCCCAGGGAGAGAGGAGCCCATACTGGAGCAGGTTTTCTTGCTGGGTAGGACTTTTGTCCCCTGTGGGAGACCCATGCCGGTACAGCTCATTTGTGAAGGACTGCACCCCATGGAGGACTGACCCACAGGACAGCAGTTTGGGAAGAACTGTGGCCTGTGGGACGGACTCATGCCAGAGAGGTTCGTAAAGGGTTGTCTCCTGTGGGAGGGACCCCAGGGGAAAGAGAGGAAGGACTTCTCTCTCTGAGCAGCAGCAGAAACAACAACTGACCATAACCCCCATTGTCTGTCTCCCTGCACCATGGGGGGAAAGGACGTAGAACTTCGAACGAATGAGGAGTGAAGGGAAGGTGTTTTGGAGATTATTTTACTTCTCACTCATTTGGTAATAAATTTAATTAATATCCCCACTTTGAGTCTGTTTTGCCTGTGATGATGATCGGTAAGTGACCTCTCCCAGCTCTTATCTCAACTTATGAATCCTTAGTTGTTTCTTTTCTCTCCTCTGTCCAGTTGCAGAGGGGAGGGAGGGAGTGGATTTAGTGAGCACCTGGCACCAAGCCAGGGTCAAACCACTACAGCTGGGAGACCGTTAATGAATTGTGAACATTTAAAACATCCCAGTGGGTTTATAATCCTGGCTGCCAGGCCCTGTCATGACCTGCCCTGGCAAGCCCCTGGTATTCCCAGTCCCAGGGAGCTACAGACCTTGCAGTGCCTTGGCACTGTGAAATGTAGGCTGTCTGTGCTAGCATAGATGAGTCCTTGACCAGGAAGGCAATGGTGTGGAGTTCAAGCTGCTCACTAATAGTGCAGCTTCTGCACCAGGCCATCTTCTATTCAGTACATTTAAGTGGTCATGTTCGGTCGTATTAGCAGATACAAGCCCTTTGAGAGTGTTGAACTTTAGCTTTTCCCTCACCCTGATAATTTGGCAAGTCAGGTCACAATTCTCTGTTGAGATCAGGCTGCATTTAATCTGAGAAAGAGAAATTTCAGTGTGCTTTTGATTGCATAACCATAACTGTGAAAAGAACCTTCTTTGCATGCAGATGTTGCCTAATCACAGACTTGGGATAATGGATCATAACTTGCACTAGAGTGTTGTGGGTTGTTTTTTTTGTATGTGTGGTTTAAATTTCACATCAGTTTGTACTAGGAATTTACACCTTTTATTAGCATTATTTGATTTTGACACTATTTAAAAGAAAGTACTTGCAGGTGATAAGTAACAAGGCTGAGGAAAACTGAATTCATATTATATTCCTCTGAGACTCTGTATTGGGAGAGATTTTGCTGAATGGGAAGAAAAGTCATTTCACATAGTAAAGTTGGCACTGAGCCCAGTTTCTTTATGGAGGTAAGATAAATGAAAATCAAGGTAGAGATATATTTATTTGACCATATACCTTTTTTTTTTTTTTCTCTATACCAGCTACTAAATAAAGTTATTAAAGATAATTCCAGTCCCTTTACCAAACTAGATTTTACTTGAAGAAAAGTGGTCTGTGCTCCTGGGAGCAATTTGCTATTCTAAAATGACTTTCTCTGAAGCGTTTATTGAAATGGAGAAATTATTCCCCATATTCTCTCCATTTGGAATGGAAAGCTACTCTAATACAGCGAATGACCCAAGGAAATGAAGAGTGCAGAGCAAAAAAGTTTTTGATGAAAGCGTGGGAGAGACAGGCTCAGGAAACAGACAGTAAAACCCTTCACAGAAATGGGAACAGAAAGTGCAAGTGTATGAAGAGATAGTGATGACCACATTTTTCAGTGGCAGAGTTATGATGACAATTAGAAAAGTTCTTTTGGCAAGTGACAAGCCACACTTTTGGCACTTTAATGTTGACCTTTCTGTGGATCAGCTTCTTGGAGGGAGTGTCTGGTTCTTCTACTTCTATAGAAGCTTAACTGTAGGGGAGTGAGGCTTGAATTCTGCTAGGTGAGTTCAGGAGGCAGCAGGCCTCTCATGCTCACCTGGTTACCGCTGTTTGAGCTCTGTTTATCATCCTCTGGCTATGGTTGTGCCCAGCTAGCTGCTCGGACAGCCTTGACAGACGTATTCTTCAGGTATTCTGTGTTAGTAACACCTCCTCTACACCTACCCCCACCAAAGAAAACACCACTTGAAAAAAGCCTCAGCTCCTTCAAACCACATTTCTTAAACACGCTGCTTTTAAGTTTGATTTTTTGTCTTTCGTGTCTGCAACCTATGCTATAGATTAGGGCAAATATAAATCCTAGGCATATTTGGGCATACATAATTGGCTCAGATGATTACGTATTGTCAAAATTATAAATAATAGTGACAATTTCTTTTTAATTTAGTTTGTTAGAACTGAAATTCTCTCAAATGCTGTGAACAAAACTCTAATTGCATGTTTCAGAACTGCTCGTTAGTGTTATTTCTTTCCCTTTCATGACAACATGACCACCTCAGTTGATTTTCTCCCTTCTTCCCTGAGACTCCATATGGGACTGCTTTTTCTCTCCCAGGCTTCAGTTAATGTGCTTATATATGACATTTTTGAAGGTTTCTTAGGAAAATAAAGAAGGCTGTTTCTAAACTTTCAGGAAGACTGGGGATGTAGCAATGGATGTTTATAAGATATGGTCGTAATTTTTTGAAGAAGATCATATCCTATTGGGGAAAAAAGTTTAAAAGAGGAAGCAAAAAGGAAAGAGGATAGGCAAAGGTTTGTTTTTAGTGGTAGATTAATGAAGGTAAAACAATTCTAGAAGTAAGGCTGAACAATGTGACATCAGACAAAGGCAATTTTCTGGGGGAAGAGTGGCTTATCAATCACATTATTTTTTTCTTGAAGAAAAACTTGACTACTGCTACCTTAACCTATTTTTTGAGTGGCAAATATTACTGAAAATGTAAGGGTTACAATTGCTACATGTTTTGCCTAATGCAAAGTGTAATGGAAGGAGCATGTAAGACAGCTTTTAAATATTGTGCAGCTGTTGGCATGATGTTAACAATATTAAAGATAATATATAATAATAAGGCTGTTTTTTTCATGCTTAAGTTCCTAGACTTACTATATCTGGTTAAGGTTAATGCTTTCATGATTGTTTCATTGATTTAAGCATTATCTGGAGAATAAACTGTGTTAGGAATGATTTCAGGCGTAGGAAAAAAAAAGCATTGTTAAACTTAAAATGGAAAGATGTTTCTTTAGAAATGAAAATTTTTTTTTTCTTTTTTTTTTTTCTTTTAAGTGGGAGATGTCTCAGAATAACAGGGAAAACCCTGGGAAGGAGTTTGGAAAACTTTGTTGTTCATGGGAAATAATTAAGCTGGAAGTAATTTTAAAACTTGTAATGAAAAACCCCAACTCTTTAGATTTAGACAGTTTTTAATGAAATTGGGAGTGCATTAATTGTTGTTATGCATGACTGCAGCATCAGTAACACATGCTTAGCTGCATATTATTCCTAAAATATAAATGGTTAATAAGGTTACTGAGGAAAATCAGGAAAATTTAAGTAACCCCAAGTGTGTTTATGTGCCTGTGTGTCAAGGCTCAGTGAAAGTTAGCTGAAGACAGCTGTGTCCTCATGCCCTCTCTTTCAGTCAGTATCTTGTTGTTCTCTGTCACAGTGACAAATGAAAACATTTCATGGCAGCAACTGTCAAAAGCCCTCTTGTGAGCCATGCATATTTCTATTTCTCAGTCAAGGGCTGCCATGAAAAATGACTTCATATCAGTAAGCTACAACTCCATGATCAAATGGGCTAGCTGTTAGTCACTGGCTGGTGGCTGTTTAGATGGGGAATAATGGATTTTACTTACCCATTTTTCACTGAAAAAAGAAATAAGTCTCTCTTTATAGGCTACCTCATATTACAAACGTAGAATATTTATCTGTGACATAAAAGCCTATTCAAAGAGTGCAGTGTCAAACTCGCTATAAATGGATGTGCTGGGTGATACATAAAAAGGTGTTTTGCCTGAAGGTTCCAGCAACTTTGTCTTTCCTGGTATCCATGTTACTTAGAAAAGAAATTTATGTGCATTTATTTCTGTAGATGGTACTGCTCTTAATAATTAGCAGCTGCCTGCAATCCAAGTGTTTTTCTTCTATTTCTTTCATCCAATCCTCTGTCTCCTCTTACCTGGCTGTATAAGGCCTTTATTTAATGGAAAACGAGTTGTTAACAAGCAGTGCTGTTAGGTGGGAAGTAAAAACCTGGAGTGCGGCATAAAATTCTCCAGGGAATGAAAGATGTGTGTCCAGCATTAGTGATAGTGTTAGTACTTAAAAGCAATCGCAGATTAAACTTCCTGGGAAGTAAATTTGTAGTCTGTCAAGAGTAGGAAATAAGTAATGAATATATAACATAAATAAAGAAAAAAGATATCTGTAAATTATGCAATTGATTTGTTTTTGTAATATCACTTTTTTCTCCTCATGAACACCCAGTGAAAATCCATTTATGTTGTATTTTCTTGATGGTCACCGAAGTGAAGAGAGTAAATTATTCTAATAAATGGAGAGTAATTTGATATCAGCTGGTGTTGCAGAAATTCATTAGGTCATTATTGATCATCCACTCTCAAGACTACGAAGTTTAGGAGCAGAATTCATCCTGTCAGATTTGTCCCTCTACTATCCCGTACTAGGTCCTGTCCTTTGTCATGGAAAAGAGTGGAATATTCAGCGGAGGGCACCAAAGGTGGTTAAGGGACTGGAGCATCTCTCTTATGAAGACAGGCTGGGAAAGTTTGGGCTGGTCAAACTCAAGAAAAAATGACTGAAAGGGAACCCAAACTTCATCAATGCATATAAATATTTGAAGGGAAGGTATCAAGAGGATGAAATGCCGCTCTTTTTGGTGGTGCCAAGCAATATGACAAGTGGCAATAGGCAGAAACTGACGCACCTGAAGTGATGCACATGAAGTTCAACCTGAACATGAGGAAGAATTCTTTACTGTGGAGTGACTGCATGCTGGAACAGGTTGCCCAGAGAGGTTGACTATCTCTGTTACTGGAGATATTCAAGAACCACCTGGATGCAATCCTGTGCAATGTGCTCTAGGATGGCCCTGCCTGAGCAGGGAGGCTGGACCAGATGACCCACTGTGGTCTCTCCTAACCTTAGGCATTCTGGGATTCGGTGATTTTGTGATTCTGTGACTATGACAGCAACGTCTCTTTAGATTTAGGAATATAATTACAAAACAGAAAGCGGATCATTTGATAATAATACAGAATAAATCTACTAGTAGTTCTCTGCCCTTCGAATTAATATTTGGGGGTTGGTTTATTTGTTTGCTTGTTTGCTTCCATGTAGATTTATTTGCATTGTGTAGTACTTGCGAAAAGTTGATTTCTGGAAAATGAACCAAACATATCATATCTGACCTTGTTTTGATAACAAAGATTTTGACTCAAGTCTTGGGGTTTTCAGAACAGTATTTACATCACTTTGTTACTTCTTTTCAACAGCAGTGTTGGGACCTTGTTTGTGTTTGTTTCATCTCACAAAGAGGTTCAACATTTATTTCATATTCCAAGGTTAACATTATCTCTTTTGTTCATATCTTATATTAACCCCACGAAAAAGCTGCTGCTGAATCTCATACAGTACAGTAAGTTAGTTTTAGCACTTTGAGATAAATTCAAAATTTGCAAACTTCGGTCTCTAATCTCTGTGAAGAATGAACACAATCATCATTACCTTTGCCTTTGGCAATGCCATAATTTAGACAGGTGTAATTTCTACAAGCCTTTGCCATTCAGTATATGCAAGTCCTATGATACTGTGCTAAAGACATCTCTAAATTAACAGTGCAAACTGATCGTGAAAGCCAGAATGGTAGCAGACAAGACAGCATCACCTGGAGGTCTGCCTTACATCATCAGTCTCTAAAATAAGGGTGGATACGTCAAACTGACTAAATCATCAGACCTCACAATTGGTTGTCAAGATCCTCAGTGCCTGCATGGACACTCATAACAAACCCTAGAGAGCATATTTATGCAAATTCATAAAGACAGTGCTTCGTCATGTTGCCAGGTTAAGTCCAGATAAGTGAGAAGTCTCTGATGGATAAATCATGGTGATACTGCAGGATATAAAATCCTTCAGTGTTCAGTCAGGCTGGGAGCGGGATTTGTGGTATGAGAAATGCAATGCTGACTGACCTTGATATTAGAGTAAAGTTAGAAAAGCTTGAAACAGGCCCTGGAGCTATGTGAGCTATTTCTAAAGCCTTTTTCTTGTGTCAAAGGGGTAAACTGACTCATGTCACTTGGCCTTTTCCTTCTCAGTGGTTCAAGGAGAGATATCTTTGCTTTCAGTAAAAAAACAAAGGCTTGATACCTTTTGCTCACATTAAAAGTGGGGAATGGGGCACAAGAGAAGAGAAAAAAGGGAGAGGCAGACAAATTTATCTTCAGAATTGATAGTCAAAATTATACAATAATATTTTTACATTCTTTTACTTCAAGCTGTAGTCCAGTCTGTGTGTCTCAAACACTGTGTGTTTAAGTTCATATACTTGAATACATAAATGCAGTATGCAGAACACATCAAAGTTTTGTATGATACTGTTGTCTTGACTGATGCGGCACAGAGCTTTCACAAAGTCACTTACCAGAAGTCCTGGGAAGAAGGGAACAATCTTACATCCATCTTTTACATGAAATTTCCTCAGACATTTTCAGTCTTGAGGCTGGTCCCTGCTTCAGTCATGCTCTTAACCGCACCATTATTCCATGGCTTGATTGCAAGCATCTGAGGTCACTTGGTTTGTTCAGCCTGGAGAAGAGGAGACCGAGGGGGGACCTCATTGTGGTCTTCAGCATCCTCACAAGGGGAAGCGGAGGGGTAGGTACTGATCTCTTCTCTCTTGTAACCAGTGACAGGACTCAAGGAAATGTCATGAAGCTGAGTCAGGGGAGGTTTAGGCTGGATATCAGGAAAAGGTTTTTCACCCAAAAGGTGGTTGAACACTGGAACAGGCTCCCCAGGGAAGTGGTCACAGCACCAAGCCTGTCTGAGTTAAGAAGCGTTTGGACAACGCTTTCAGGTCCATGGCGTGACTCTTGAGGTGTCCTGGCAGGGCCAGGAGTTGGACTTGATTCCTTCCAACTCAGATTATTCTATGATCCTATGATTTTGTGAAACAAAACCTTTTTCAGATGACTGAGTGTGGGAGATAAGGAGTTACACCATTACATCATGGTTAAGTCTGGTATGCTTTTAACCTGCCGTGCTGACATGCCACATGAAGTTTTGAACTTTTTGGTATTGCTTGTCCTTAGGCCTTATTGTCACTGAAGACAGAATGTGTTATGAATATGAGTAAGAAATGAAGTCACCTATTCGCATGATCTGGACGTATGTAGTACTCAGTGATGCACATTTAAAAATTTCTGTTCTTATTATTGCATAAAATACTGAGAATAGCATAGTGTGCCATGAAATGCATTGAAAAAATTTTGGTCTCCAGGGTAGATATATATGAAGGAGCTTTTCATTGTCCCTGCACATGACATTAGCACATGCATTAGTTATGAAGCCTTTGTAAATCTTTAGCATAAATTGCAGCACAGCCCAATGTTTAATAAGAATAATTTATTTTTATTAGCTTGGAAAAACAAATGACAATCTGTTACCTCAAAAATCTGAACAATTTAAATTCATTCTATTGAATTTGAGTCAAATCCCCAACCTTGAGTCAAATCCCCAACCTTGAGTCAAATCCCCAACCTCAAGTATTGAAATGCCAGTCTCTGACAGCATATCATTTTAAAATTACCCTTGCAAGGCATCTCAATTTTTGTTATTAGCTAATGTATTATGTTTTAAGCAAATGTACTATTTACTAACGTGAAATTACATTTCTTATTGTAGCTGCTTTTAGATCTTGTCACAGGTGGCATTGAATGAATGAAAAATAGCAAATACGGTAACTATTTTTAAACAGGAGAAGTGCAGGGAAAGAAATTGCAGCAATTTGGTATAAGATGAAAGAACAAAGAAAAACAGAAACAGTAGCAAATATTAAATAAATACAAATGTAAATTGCATGAGACTAACTGTCATCTGATGAAATATAACTGATTGTCTGGAGGATATGAATTATTATTTGGAGAGAAGAAATGTGGTAGATCTGAATCACAAAGATTTCAATAACTCCTATCATATGCTACCACAAACAAAAGTATTAGTTCAATGACATGAAGAGATAGGAAACTTGTTTTACTGGGTGCAGGTGAGAAGATATCTGCTGAAAAGAGCGTGTGGGAGATTTGAATGTGACATACAAGTGGAATTCCTTAAGAACTGCAAGATGACCACACTAGAAGAAAAGGAAAATCAGAAATAAGTTAATCAAATTTGTTGATTCGATAAAGAATGGGGCTAGACATTTTAGACATGGTGAATTGGATGGTTTTGAGGAACAGGGTATTAGAAATCAGATGAAACTAAATAGTATAAAGTGTAAGATTCTTTGTATGGAGACAAGAAGAATTTTACTAGAAGTAAGATGCTTAAAATTTGGAAATAACTAAACGCGTAAAAAATTGTGTGCATTTATTCAATTACTTATTGAGTTTGAACTGTCTCTGTGATCAGTCTTTGTAAAATGTAATTGTGACTCTAAGGCCATCAGAAAAGTTGTTTCTGGGAGAAATGGCAAAGTGTTAGTGACATTCAGTAAGTCACTGACAGGAGATCTTGTCTGGAACACTGAAAAAATGAATTAAAATTTGGAAAAGTTGAGGAAAGGTTTAGAGGGATGGAGAATCTGAAGATACGGTTATGCTCCTGTCAGTTATGAGTGTGGCTTTGGTAGGTACATGCCAGCTATTGCAAGTCTTAATAATACTGGAGATAAATGTAAACGCATCTTAGAGTTCAGGATAAGAAAATAGCCCAAGTGTTAATTCAGTTTCTCAGGAATATTTACAACACCCACTGATCTGTATGACCGTGAAGAGTTTTAGTCCGGAAACTGAAAGCAGTTACCAGCTAACTGAGTGGATGGACTCATGAAATTCTTTCTGTTAAGAGAAGAAGAGGTAAATACTGTATCATTTTTAAAACTAAACTTGATCCATTAATGGAAAAAAAATTCTTATGTTTTGCCTTGACAGCAGTGAATTAGACTTACTGGAACAGAAGACACTTCTCATTCTTTTGTTTGTGATTTGTAGGATAGCAATTTGACTGCATGCATGCCCCAAACAGTAAAATCACCAGAGACAAAGAAGAAAGATATTATTTATCTGTGTGGGTGGTCAACTATTATACTGTAAACAAGATGCAAAGATAGTGGGCTGATCTTTTCAGTTAGACTTTAGAAATGCAGTTTTACCTGATATGGCAGTTTGAAAGTTTAACTTCAAAATATTGCTGTAGAATATCTTACTGAGTCTCCGGTGGGATACTTTTCATGAGGTTTTTGTAATCATTACAAACTTTAACCAAGATGATGGTGAAACACAAAATAATTCCTCTAAGCTTATTAATACTAGAAACAAACTTCAAATATTATTTTGCTGTTTCTGAGACAGAGAATGTCCTGTGGCATAACAAAAGAAAAATAAGGCTACATTTGGCGTAGAGGCTCTTAAATATATGCACTGAATGGTCAGTACACTCTATTTTGAGATATCATGAGCATTTTCAGGTACTGTTGTAAAACCGTATAATTGACAACTTTTAAGTTTTGATTCTGTCATTCCTGTCATAGCTGAAAAAGATCTGTATAAACTCTCTCACTTATGCAACAGTTTATATTAAGATGGCCATGTAAACTGGTAAAATTTATCTGATACAGACAAAAATTTTGGAATGTGTGCTTTCTAAAGTTTGTCAGCATGTGCAAGTTTGGCAAAGCAACTGAAGACTGATACCTGCCTTAATAATATCATATTTCAGTTCTGACCAAAACATTATGAGATTAGGTTCTGTGTTTCACCTCTAATTATATGTAAAAATGTAGTTAACCATATAGCTCAAATGCACCAGTTAGCATCTCTAAGTTATTTCCAAATGCTTTCTTAAATGCTTTATTGTACCTGAGAAGCAGATGTTTTTTGTGGATGCTGGAGGGAGACTTTCCATAGGTAAATCAGTCTTTATCACCAAAGAGGAGATCAGTGATCAGAAAGATATACATTGAAGATCCAAGAGCAAATACGTTGTGTGGTTATGGCATTTCTGTCATACTAAAGAGGCTGGATAGTGCTACTGGTTTTAGCTTCACTGTCTGCAGCACGTTTTTTCTTCATCTGTGACACAGTAAGTGACCAAGAACCTACTTATAAATTATTAAATCAATGATCTACAGTGAGATAAACCTAACAGTACTTTCATTAGGAAAGGTCACCCAGTCTGTTATGAGGAGCTGGCTGAAAATAATAACTTCTTTAGTTATAGCCATTATACCTTTCAATTTTTCTCTCCATAACTATAGTTGCAAACAAATAAAATTTTAGTCAAAGAACATTCAGGTGCTGATCCCTCTTATGATGAAGCCAATATTCTTAGGAAATGAGACACTGATAACTTCCAACATTTAATTTCATTTTGACAGTGAAGGAATTAAGAGGGTGAACGAGTAGCCTGAGGCTTTCTAGAGAAGAAGCAACTGTCCTTTTCTAAGAATTATTAGCATATTAACCTTAAAACTGCACTGTAATAATGTGCTCACTGATAACATTTCAGTTACAAATTTGGTTCTGGAAATGTCTGCGAGGTAGAGAGCTACCAGGTCCTTTTAAAACAGTTGCCTAGACATCTGGATATCAGAGTTGGAGGTGTTTTCTACAGTGCTCTGGCAACTTAGAGAATGAGGTTCTGTTAAGAATGAAGGAAACAGGTTCACATTTCTGTGCATAAATACTTTTGGTTCTGGACCTATATCTGTGTCTGTGGTCAGTTTTACATGTTTTGGGTTTTTTCTGTTATTTATCTGCTGGCTGAAAAAATAATGTTGCTTCCCTGTTTTCTAAATGTAACAGCTTATAAGACTATTTAAGTTTTAATTACTGTAATTATTTGTTTTTTTACATAATTCTACAATGATAAATGAGTTTTTGTCTGTCGTATGATGTATTTTAATAGAAGTTAAGAGATGATTAACAATGAATTGTGGATGGTTTTGGAAAGGCTAACATTGTTAGCCTTTCAAATTAAAAATAGTGGTTTCAAAATAAAAATTGTGGCAAATGCTTATATTAATACTTCTATTGTAATTGCAAAGCAATGCATTTGTTTAATGATGCCTCTGTTATGAATGCTGAAGTGTATTTCAGGTGAATTCATTGTCTTTTTCTTGAGCATCCCTTATTAAAAGTTAATGTCATTTCACAGAAAAAGATTAAAGACAGCTGCTGAAACTCGTTTGATTTTTTAAACTTCAGGGGTTTTTTTTATTTGGGCCCATTCTTTTTTGGAACCCTTCATTGAAGAAGTAATTCTCTTTTCTTCTTTTTAAAATACTTTTTCTTCTGGTATATAAGCCTCATTTTGAAAGGGAAGTTATAAGTGAGACTTATTTTTTTGGCTCTGAAACGGCTTTCTTGACCAAAGAAAAAAAGCTGAATTGCTGCTACCTCAACTGTATTCCTAGCAATATTTGATCTCAGATGACTCTTTAAGCACTTTTTAAATGAGATTCCTAGGGATGGTGTCCTGAAACTACATTCCAAACTGTGTGTGGGGGGGGAATAGGTAATTGTTTTGCAAAAAAAGAAATGATAAAGACTTTTTACAAGCATTGAGAGTGAAAAGGATTTATTAGTGATCATTACTGACTGGGCCTGCTGAGATAAAAAGTGTAGAAACCCCTTATTATCTACTAATTGTCTCACTTGCTTTTACATTTTAAAAATGTCATTCTACTTTTCCATTGCATAAGAACAAATTCTAGGCATTCAGTTGCAAGATTCCCAGGCACTGTGTACATCAACACATAGCTCTTTAGCCTCCAACTGAACAACATGACTTTATTAAAATTCTCCTCAATATACAGAAATAGAAGAAAAAGCAAAAGAAAAACTAATTTCTCTGGTCAAAAAGAAAGCAAGACTCCCTGAGTCAAGAGCTTTGTGGTTCTCCACATTTACTTAATAATAGCATTTTATGATTATTTGAAAATAGAAGGAAGCTTTTCTGAACAATGAGTCTAACTTTGGGTTGCTATTGAATAGAGTAATATGAAAAAAAGTAGATTACTATCAAATCTTGTAAATTTTAAACTTCAGTACACTGTCGAGTCCTATTGTATGCCAAATAAATATTTCCTACAGGCTTAAAAATACTGATCATATAAATTCAGAAACATTAAAAATGCATCTAATCTGTAAATATGTCTGCATAATGTAAAGTACAAGAAACATCAGCTTTGCTCTACTTAAGATGCATGTGGCTGCAATGTTTTTTAGGTCTTAGGTGGAAAAAAGCCACAGGAAAGTACTCGGTTGCAGTGAAGAACAATAGGACATTTTTTTATAACCTAGTGTTTTAATTTGCTTATTTAATTCTTTACTTATTTAATAATTTGTGTGATATCAAAAGGTTAATGAACAGTCAGTTTATAACTAGAAAAGGGAAATTATAAACTTAATAGGCTATTTTTAATCAACAATTTCTTTTAAAATCTTCCTCTAAAATCTGGTGGGTATGTGTCCACGGCCCAAAAGGCAGGCTTTGTTCCTATAGCGCTGACACTGGGATTTATGACAAAAATTGAATAGTTTTTAGCTAGCAAGTTTCATGGATTTAATCTGAAATATTAATAGTGAGATTGTAAGGACAAAAATTCCTTGTTTTTGCCACAGGTCACACTCAGCTTCTTCAGTGAGGCAGCAATGAGAGTTGCATTCAGTGCATAGAGGTTTCTCTCTGTCTTCTCTGAGACTCTTTCCTTAATGCTGGTGTGAGTTTTCCATAGGCTGCAGAGCCCATGGCTCTGTGGTGCAGCAACAGCAGAGATAAAAGGCTATATGTGTTATGTGTGGGTGTATGTCAGTATATGGTCATCAGTAAGCGTCAGGCTAGCCTAGCTAGTAAGCAGGCAACATAATGTTGATTTGGCTTTCAAATTTGACAACTCTAAAAATTTATGGATGTTTTTATGTCTCTTTCTGATCTGTTGTGTGGATCCTCCATGTAACATGGGTAATAGGATCTCAACCAGCAATTTCAACATAGCACATTCAGGTTACAGTAAGGAAGGTATTTTTTTAGGCCTTCTACATGGTTTAAACACTTAATTTTTAGAGGAGAAATTATTTTTTCAAAATTTTTACTGTGAGTGTGTCCTCTATGGTACTTGTGTTTTCCTGAAATGTTAATTTCTTTTTAACAAGAAAGTTTAATACAAGGGCCATCCTTTCTTATTACTTGTTCAACTTTTCCAGTCAGTTACTCATCTCTCCCCGGTCTGCTTCAAATATTAAATGTTAAACTTTTTATGTTTTCATTTGATGCATTTAAAACACACTAAGTCAATTTTAAATGTCTGTGAAATATCTGCCAGATGTTTAAGCCATCTAATCAGTAGCTGATGATGAAAGTGGTTCTCCCTTTAAGTCAGAAACCTCTTTCAAGGTTTAGATCTCACAGTCTTAGTTTAGCCCTAGCTGGCAACTAAGCACTGAGAGATGTGTGCTTACTCCCCTGCCCCCTGGGGAGTGGGATGTGGAGTAAAACCAAATCAGAAGAATCTCAATCTGTGGGTTGAGATAAAACCAGTTTAATAATTGAAATAAACCAAATGCTTCTAGTACTAACAACAACATAATTGTAATGCAAATGGAGATAACAAAAAGAGAGAGTTTTAAAATCCCGAAGAGATGAGTGATGCACAATACCCTGACCGATGCCCATCCCATCCCTAAGTAGTGACTGACCTCTCCTGGCCAACTGCCCAGTTTATATACTGAGCATGATATTCTATGATACAGAACATCCCTTTGGCCAGTTTGGGCCAACTGTCCTGGCCATGCACCCTCCTGGCTTCTCACACACCTCCTTGTTGGCAAAGCATGGGAAAATGAGAAATCTTTGATTCAAGGTTACCGCTGCTCAGCAACAACTAAAACATCAGCGTATTATCAACATTATTATCATACCAAATCCAAAACACACTGTACCGGCTACTAGGAAGAAAATTACCTATATCTGAGCTGAAGCCAGGGCACAGGGCAAGATGTACCTGTTTTAGAGTGAATTATTGTATGTAGTTCTTAGTGAGATAGAATTTTAATTGATATAACCCATGTACAATTGCATGCAGAACTGGAACAATTGATATTGAGGAAAAGAGGCAATGTGGTCCCTTAAAAATACAGATACTTTTCATTGAACTACTGCTTTCTGTGCTCCCCTTTCCCAAGGTTGCTAAATAATCTAGTGGGTAAACCAGAGATTTACTATGAAGAAGAAATGAGTAACACCTAAGAGTTATGGCATTATTCTTTAATTGCTAGTGGCTAGCAGGCCATGCAAAGTCAGCAAAAGTGAGATCTGCTGATGATGTGTCTTAATGCTTGTTGCCTCTGAGAATTGATGTTTTAGTTATCATTACCAGGTAGAAAAAAATTATCTGAGTGACTTTAATGTACTGTCCTACAGCTAGAAGCTATTGTCTATTTGAGTGCTGGGTTTAATAATAACTTGGAACAAGAATGACAATTGGATTTTACCCTTTATGTTTTGTAGCTATTTTAGTCTTTTAAATGGCAAAAAATTTTGGTGTTTTTTTTTTGTTTGTTTGTTTGGTTTTTTTTTCTTTTTTTCCTCCAAGCTTTCGGGATAATTTCAATATGCAATTGTGACTGCTGAAAAGAGGAGAGGAGTTAAATGCAATTTCTAATGAAGAAAATCAAAGAAGAAATTATATATTAACCAAAGGGATGGTAGGGACGAAATTAAATATTTTTTTTTCTTCCAGGGAATTCGGTAGAATGATATAACTGAATGAATCTTTTGAACAACTTTAAGTTTGTATAAATCAGAGTGAGATTAGAAATCTCTTTTGATTGATGATCTGTGCAACAAGAATCCAGTTCTGAAGTCTAAATGTGCAGAAAAAATGTTGAAGTCTAATTCTTTACTATTACTCCTTGTCCTCTTTGTGAACAGTTACAATGTATTGGGTGAGCTACACAGAGGATTTTCTCCATTCTGATTTTTAAGTTTGTTTGCAGCACAATATTTATAGCTTCTGCTTTAAAGACTGAAATTTTAATTAGCTTTTCTATGGCTCTTATTCTAATAGTAACCAATGTTTCAGAAATATGAACAAATACATATTTGAAGCACTTAATTTTTTTTTTTGAGGTGATACCTCAGTTTTTGCCCTTCCCAATTTACTAAGGCATTAAGTTAAAAATATTGCAGTTTATTGGAATGCTCAATAGAAGTGTCTGGAATCTGATCTGGGAAAGTATTTTGAGGCAAGACAGAGGTGCTTAATGTCTTTGTCTCTGTCTTCAATTTGGATGATGGACCAAGGAGGTCTCAGTGCCCTGAGCTGGAGGACCATACCTGTGAAAATGGTCATCTCCCAGTTGACCCTGAAATTGTGTGGCATCTGTTGCCCCAGCTGGATCCCTATGAGTCTATGGGGCCTGATGGGATTCGTCTAAAAAGCTGACTGGATGAACATTGTCCTGATTTTCAAAGTAGGGAGAGAAGGAGGACCCCAGAAACTACAGGCCTGTTGGTCTCACTCCAGTGCCTGGTAATGTTATGGAGAAGATTATTTTGAGAGGTACTGAAAAACACCTTAAAGACAAGGCAGACCCTGATCACAGCCAGCATGGCTTCATGAAAGGAACGTCCTGCTTCTCAAACCTGATTTCCTTCTGTGACAAGGTAAGCCACCTAATTTATCAAGGGAAGCCAGTTGATGTAATCTTTTTGGATTTCGTTAAAGCTTTCAATACTGTCTCTCACAGGATCCTTCTGGGTAAAATGTCCTGGATAGAGCTGGATAAACATATGGGGTGGATGAGCAATTGGCTCAGGAGTCCAGCACAGAGGGCAATAGTGAATGAGCTAACATCAGACTGGTGACCTGTCACTAGTGGGGTTCCACAGGGCTCCATCTCAAGCCCTGTGCTCTTCAACATCTTCATAAATGACTTGGATACAGGACTAGAAGGGATAAGCAAGTTTGCGGGTGACACAAAACTGGAAAGAGCTGTTGACTACCTCAGAGGCAGGGAGGCCCTGCAGAGAGACCTCAAGACAGGGGATTGTCCGGTTCTGCCCTGCACTGGAGTGGCCTCACCTGGAATAATGTGGCATTTTTGGGCACTGCAGTATAAGAAAGATATTAAGCTGTTAGAGAGTGTCCAAAGGAGGGCAATGGAGATGGTGAAGGTCCTTGAGGGGAAGCCATATGAGGAATGGCTGGGATCACTTGGTCTGTTCAGCCTGGAGAAGAGGAGCCTGATGGGTGACCTCACTGCAGTTACAACTTCCTTGTGAGGGGAAGGAGGGGCAGGTACTGATCTCTTCTCTGTGGTGACCAGTGGCAGAACCCAAGGAAATGGCCTGCAGTTGTGTCAGGGGGGTTTTAGGCTGGATATTAGAAAAAGGTTCTTCACCTAGAGAGTGGTTGAGCACTGGAACAGGCTCCCCAGGGAAGCACCAAAACTGAGAGAGTTCAAGAGTCATTGGGATGATACTCTTGGGCACATGGTGTGACTCTTGGGGATGGTTCTGTGCAGGGTCAGGAGTTGGACTTGATGATCCTTGTGGGTCCCTTCCAACTTAGCATATTCTGTGATTCTGTGATTCTGTCACACTTCAATTTAAAAGTACATCCTGGATGCCCTTCTGCAGCCTACAGCTCTCTAACAAGCACCCAGAATAGCGGTGGAAAACCTAATTATGGTCTTGACAGCAAAAGTTATAACAGCCTATCTTGACTGCACTGTTTTCTGTATGAAGTTTCATTATTCCTCAACCCTACCTTGCTGTCAGGACAACTGCACAATCTCCTGCAGTTGAGGAAATAGGCCTTTTGGTAAGGAGCAAGTTTAGTCACTATCTTGTAACTTGTCTTTATCTTTTGTGCTAAATTCTCTGTCAGAATCAAGCCATTTTTCCAGAGAATCACAGTAGTTTCAGTTGGCTGAATATTCCTCCTTCATTTTGTACTTATTTTTTCCATTTCTTGCAATTTCTATGGAAAAACCTGTCTGATCTATTTTTATCTTGCTTTTGGAACACATTCAGTTCTGTTCCCCTTTTCTCCCTCTTAATTTTTTCAGGATTATTGCCTGTCTACCTTGCTGCAGGATCCTTGCTTAGCTTAATTCTTTTTTTTGTGAATTAAGTTAATAACTTTTTTGAAGTGTAATGAACACATTTGGAATAAGATTTTATGCACAAGGAGCTGATTAAAGACAAAATTAATTGTCTCTGAAGGACAGTCCTTGTTACAGTCCCTTGCCAAATACCATTTTTAAGGTTTTTAAATCTGCATGTAAAACCTGGATTTAGTTAGGTAATGCCAGCTGCATTTCTGGCATGCTTAAAAGTAGCATTCTAATGTACTGCAATATATTGTGGACTAAAACTTTTGTGAATAGGTGCTATCAGTTGACACATAGGGAAAAAGAAACATGAAAAAACTCTTAATAAACAATTAAATATGGAGTTTTCCCCAGAGAGGTGGATTCATTCCCAGAAACTGGGACTCCCTTCAGTGATATGAGGAGAAGATGTGAGTAAATTCTTGAAGAATGAGCTTGTGGATTGTAATTTTGCCTTGCTTGAATCAGAAAAAATAGAGCGTAAAGAATAACACTATGTATTGGGAAATAAATGAGAAAAGAGCAGTTTATAAGTAGATATGCCACACGTTATCTGGCTTAGCAGAGAGCAGATTTCCTTTGGTCTGTGAAAGAGATAAAGCTTTTGTACAGTAGCATTCCTTCTCACCCCACAGCCCTCCTCACTCCCCCAGTCCCCAACAAAATGACCAACAAAAAACCCCCATGAGATTAGTGGAGTCCTCCAGATGTTAGTTCTAACGTAACTTACTCAGTAAAGCTACTAATGAGCAGGTTAAACACCTTTACGTGGCTTAAGAGCAACTGAGATCCATTTGTATTTAGCTTGAAAACCACAGAAAGATTCCTGAGATATCATACTCTCCAGGGCTGCTCCTGTACTTCTCCTGAAGTTACAGGAAAGTTGGAAAGGTGCCAGATAAGGGCCGTTCTTGCTTCAGTGTCCTCTTATCTTGGGTGCTTACTAAGGTCTTTTTGAATAGAGATATTTTTTTTTTCAAGCACTTCTCTGGCTTCTTTTTGCACAGCCCTTTAATTTTTACTTTGGTGTGTTTTCCTTTTAAGACTGTACATCACAAGGGTAGCATTAATTGACATTGGCTTTGACGCTTGGAGATCACGCAAAGTGTATGGCTTAATTTGTCAAGACTCTAAGGGAGCTGTGTAGTTCTAGGCTGTATCTGACAGAATCACAGAACCATTAGGGTTGGAAGGGACCTCTGGAGATCACCTGGCCCAACCCCCTTGCCAAGGCAGGGTCCCCTAGAGCAGGTTACACAGGAACATGTCCAAGTGGGATTTGAATGTCTCCAGAGAGGGGCAATTCAGAGAACTCACAACCTCCCTGGTCAGCCTACTTCAGTGCTCTGCCACCCTCAACATAAAGAAGTTCTTCCTCATGTTGAGATGGAACTTCTTGTATTTAAGTTCATGGCCATTGCTCCTTGTCCTGTCACTGGGCATCTCAGAAGAGTCTGGCACCATCCTCTTGACACCAGCCTTTGAGATATGTATTGATGAGATTCCCTCTAAATCTTCTCTTCTCCAGACTAAATAAGCTCAGCTCCTACAGCCTCTCCTAATAAGAGAGATGCTCCAGACCCCTCATCATTTTTGTGGCTCTTCTCTAGACCCTTTCCAGTACATCCTTTTTTTCTTCTACTGAGGAACACGGAACTGCACACAGTATTCCAGATGTGGCCTCACTAGGGCCAAGTAGAGGGGCCCTCGACCTGCTGGCCACACTGTTCCTGATGCTTGCCAGGATATCATTGTCCCTTGTGGCTGCAAGGACACACTGCTGGCTCATGGTGAGCTTGTCATCCACCAGGACTCCCAGGTTCTTCTCAGCAGAGCTGCTCTGTAGTAGGTCATCCCTCAACCTGTACTGGTACTTGGGGTTATTCTTCCACAGATGCAAGACCCTACACTAGCCGTTGCTGAACCTCGTTATGTTTCTCCCTGCCCTGATCCCCAGCCTACTTTGTCTCCATCTTCTATCTGTACATTTTGTTCAAAGCTAGTATTAAACAGCAGTCTCCTTGAGTACCAATAGAGCTTACAGTTCTGGGATTTTTGCCCTTCTGAAAAACTTCAAGCTTTGGGTTTACAGAAATTTATAATCTAGGGGAACAACACTTCAAGGTCGATTCCGTCAGCCTTGACCATCCTTATCCAGAAACATTATACGTTACCCTATATAGGAACAACTGTGACATGGCAGAAACATCAAATATTCCAAGTATTTCACATGCTCTATGAACTACTTGTATTTTTATTATTCTTTCCTTGGGAGATTTGGTTCCCTTTGAAGTGAGGTTTGGGTTTTTTTGTTTGTTTGTTTTTGATTTGTTTAGTTTTTTGTTTTGGTTTGGTTTTTTTGTGGTTTGGGTTTTGGCTGTTTTTTTTTTTAATCACACTGAAATTGAGCACTGTTGTAGGTATAGCATGATTATTTAACATACCTGGTATCACACATGTACAAGGAGAAACAGACCACTTTCCAATGACACAGGCAGGATCTTGTTCTTTTCTTTTTTTTTTTTTTTTTCCAAAGTGAATGAAAGATATTCATGGCTGTTGGCTGTAAAGAATAATATTTGGCTTCTGCAAAAGCTGGAATTAACCTTTGTACTTAAAATGTGCTTAAGCAGACTGTACTGATATCTGAGTTAATTGATAACACAAAAAGGAAAGAATATTATCAACTTGCATCTGTCTTCTAAAACATATGGAGAACTAAAATGATGCCAGATACTAACAGTAGCTAACTCTACTCCTGATTCTGGGACTTGCTGAATTAAATGAGCTGTAAAGAGTTAAGAGTGCAGTGTCCAAAAATACTTTCTTATGACAATTTTTAGACAACTGTGGAAAAAAAATTAACACAGGTGACTATTTATGCCTATGAGTGTAGAAAGCAGAGACAGAAAAGACCTGATAATATAACTTCTTAGGCTCGGGAGGTAAAGTCTACTTTCTAAAAAAAACTTTCTCCAATCTGTTACATGGATAAATTAAGTGATTTAGGTACAGGAATTTGCAGCACTTTAGCTGAAATATGGCAAAAGCAGTCTTGTTCTTCAAATGAGAAAGCACCCATTGAAATGACAGCAGCATGCAGCAGTAGCATTACATTAATCTTGAAAGTGTTGATTAACATCTTTGCAGCCCTCTGCTTGTACAAATGGTAACTAATGCAGTGGAGAATAACACGTTTTTAATATTCAAATTAAAATATAGCAATTTCTCTGTGTAACTAGTGCTTTTAAAAGAAAACTTACTTTGCTTTGCATTGCCACTATAAGCACTTAAACTGTGGCAAGGAAGTAACAATAAATTTTCAGAACACTGATTTTTTTATATACTAAAATCATGTGTTAGAGGAAGCAGATCACCCCTAGCATAAATATGGAATAGACTTCCATCTACCGGTATTTTTTTATTTTTTTTTAACTGGGCATCTACAGTGTTGTACAATGTAGGGCAAGAATCATTAAAACAGTGTGCATTATGACAAAAAAAGATGTATAGTTGTGTGATAGTTCTCACCATGGTGTTCCAGCCCTTCTTTAGAGCTTGTTCTGAATCTGGGTGGAGGAAATGGATCAGAGATTACTACAGTTAATGATATTATTAGTTAGTTGTAATTTCTTTGACCGACTAAACAGAGATATTAATGTGACTTTCATTTTTTCTTTATTCTTTTCTCCATATGAACTGAAAAAAACCAGAATTTTATAAAATTTATACATTATTTGAATTATGGATGTTTTCAGTGAACTTTTTTCTCCATGGAGGAGAAATTTAAATGTTATTCACCTATTAGTCAAAAACCTTGTTGTGCGTGATATCATCCACTTAGTGAAGGGGTCGAGTTGTCAGTCAGATCTGTATTTTAGATGTTTCCAGAGTCAATGCCATAAAGGAGAACTGAATAAATCCTACAGGCTTAAATAACTACAGTGTATTAGTGAGATGCAGAACTGCCGACCTAAGTGAGCCTGCAATCAGATATAAGAGAGTGCAATAACTGGGGAATTACGAACCAGAGTGTTGATTAGGGTGAACTGAAGTCAGGCATGGAGAATAAAGCTGGCCAGAAAAAATTCTGAATGTCAGAAATTGTGTGATAAGGTGAAATGCAGTGGTTTCTAAGAGATGAAAGCAAATGCCTTTGAGTTCCTAATTTTCTGTGACAAGGCCTCCCAGATCTGCATTTCACCCGTTACTCATTTAAATTTCATAGCTCAGTCCCACCTACTGAGAGAGGCAGTCCTACTACTCCATTCAATACACTGTTTCAAAAGCTCAGGCTGTCAATCCTATCATATCCCCATAGTTTTTCCTTTTCCTCCCTTGATACATCAAAAAGTGCATACTTGGATGCTTCAGGCACTTCATATCATGTAAGTTTTCCTCTTTCCACTTTTCTATTTCTATAGCCTCTCACCTTTTTTCACCCTCTCAGTAAAGTGCAGTCACTGTCGATAGCTTTGGAACCCCCTAGAACACACACAAATTTTGCTTTTGTTTGGCTGATATCTGCCTCTGGATATTGAAACCAACCTCAAGCTAATCAGTCTTTTTATTCTATAAAGCTGTTTCACTCAGGCTGTTTGTACTTTGAATTTCTAGTGCAATCTATTTTGGGAATGTGTGGCAGTCTTGATGTAGTTTAAAGCTTAGAAATAAATCTCCTACTAATTGAGAGATCTGTCTGAACTTGAATGTTCATGTGTGCACTTGAAAATTAATAAAATCTTGGGAGATGTTGTCCTCTAGCATGAATCTGCTGATTTGGGCTTTGAACTGGTTCCTCGGTCCTCTTTCCTTCATGTATTTTTCCACTTGTTGCAGTGGTTGCCCCTGTTGCAGAAGAGCTGTGCTTTTAGATATGATGTTGTCTTGATGTTCTGTGCTGAGTCTATGAAACAGCAGCTCCAGTAATTGTAATTTCTCTTTTCCCCTACTGACTCCTCCTGATGATAAAGAAAAAAATGTTTCTTGGAGCCCAGCCAGTAGTGAAGCTGACAGTCCCAGAAGCCTCTTAGTAATATTCCTTCAATGAATTTCCAGGCAGGGTGACCGCAGTGCAGTGGAGCAGATTCTTTAGACAAGGTCAGGCTGGTATTCAGCAGAATGCAAATAGAAATTGTAACTCAGCACAGACATATCTCACCCTGTCAGTTACACTGCCTGCTGACAAATTAGTAACTCTTTCAGGATTTAAATGCAGATGTTTTTCAAGTCCGTTCACTATTTCGGTGGCAACTATGACAGTCTTGGATATATCTACTGCATACATTTCTTTTTCTTTATGGGGTGAGTCACTGAGCTGAGAACAATTATTGACTAACTGCTCATATCCCACTGAGTATTACAGCGGGTTGGTGTTAGTTTGCAGTGCTGTCTGCAAACTGTCCATATATCAGTGGTTTGAAAGGTATTCCATGTGCCTCTGCATAATGTGGGCAAATGCTGTGTTTTCTTTCCACCTGTCTTACAAAGATGAGGTACCATACCAGTGTCTGTGGCAAAAGAGTAATACTAAAGCGTTCTTGCCATTAGTTACTGCTAATGTTGGTTTTGGAAGTCACGCTGCTGTTACTTTCTGCTCTTCCTGCTTCAGTTCTGTGGATCGCAGTACCACAATGCTCCACACAGTGGATCATATATGTTTTTCAGGAGGTGGCATGTGAATCCTCAGCATGTATCAGATGCTGACTTAGAAATATTCTTACAATGTAGTGGATTAAATGTGAAGAAAATTTCCTCAAGCAGATCTGCATGAAGACTTCCAGATGGAAAAGAGGAAGATCTCTCAGTATTTCTTGTCCCTCACTTTATTTGTGGCAAAGGTCTGTCTCCAGAGACTAAACTGAGGGTCTGACCTGGAGAAGAAAGCACAAAAACGTGGATGCAGGGGGGCTTATTCAAGTTATGTCAAAAGCATGCATGTGCTCTGCAGCATCCATAGGACTCTCCAACTGTGTATTGCTGGAGAGAGGGTTTTGCAGTAAAAGCTTGTGGTAGGGGGCCAGAGACTTGTCAGGGACAAAGGCTGGAAAGGAGACCCTGCACGGAGGTGGTTGCAGACATAGTTCTTTCTCTGGTGTTGGGGGCGGTATCAACTGAAGATGAAGGAGGAAGCTAAGAAATAAGCAAAAGCCTAAATATGTTTAAAAAACCCTTGCTGTGGTGTTTGGCCCAGTGCTAGTTCTCATTTTCTTAAATGTGAAGATCCTTTCAAGGCTTGCAGAGCAAGGTGTGGGTAGTTATTTCCTGGTGTTGACTGCTACATAATTTGCCCAGCTGAAAAACAGGCCTGTGTCTGAGCACAGTCTGACCTGTACAACAGCTTACTGCAGTGCTCAGGGAGAGGGCAAGGCACACCAGCTGCTCTAGAGGAGGAGAAGGAGAGAAGAGAATGTTAAGAAGGCATATAGGACGTGTAAAAATAAGAGAAGAGGGCAAAAGAAAGAATGAGCTGAACAGGAGAAAGATCTGAAAAGGTGACAATAACGAGTAGCTGGAGATCTCTTGGTTTGCTTCTACACTGAGGTAACCATGGGAAGCAGGCCTGGTGTGGTGGCTCAGGTGAATCTGGCAGGATCAGAAGCCAATGAATGATCAGTTTCCTCTCTCCTCTTACCCTGGAGTGAAATTTCTTATATTCTATATGAGAGCTTTATCTACAGTGGATTTCTTTTTAAAATTTCAACTATATGTCAAAAAGTGATGTAAAATGTGTCAAGTAAGGCCATTCTGAAATTAAGCAGGTCCGATAACAAAGTGTAATGGTAAATATATACCTGTTATCTTCTGGTTTTTTTTAAAGAGATGAGACAGATTATGCCTGTATCGTATATTACATATGTTGTAAATATGCACAAAATTATATTCCTGCTTTCAAATGTCTGAACTGATATTCATACTGTTGCAGTAGTAGTGTTCTTACTGGAATAATAATGTTTTAATTTACTGTTCATCATATTCCCAAAGAAAATAAGAACATATTTCAGTAAAAAATAATGTGTAATACATCAAAGATTACAGGATAGACACAACCTGTCCTGTTCATCTTCAAGTCAGAATCATGCTGCTGTATATTGAGAATGTTGATTCATTGGTCTTCATGGCTATAGAAGTAATATTGAAAGAGTGAGAAGTCTACACAAGCATGAGGTTTCTATGCAAGTATTTCTTAGAAGAAATCATAGAATCATAGAATATTTTGCTTTGGAATGTAGCCGCAAAGGTCATCTAGTCCAACTCCCTCTGTGATGAGCAAGTTCATCTTCAAACAGATCAGTTTGCTCAGAGCCCCTTCCAACTTGACCCTGAATGTTGTCAGGGATGGGGCATCCACCACCTCTCTGGGCAACTTGTTACAGTGCCTCACCATCCTCATAATAAAAAAATTTCTTCCTATGTCTAGTCTGAAATTACACCAGTGTTTGTGCTTTAATTTGACATTTCAAAACATTTTAAGAAACTTGAACTTTACCAGTTGAGAGAAAATAATAAGACATTTATTTTTTTGGCTAGGTTTCTACCACTCTTACAAGTCCTTTAGATTGAAAAGAGATAACCTGATTTATTCTATTGAAGTAGCCCAGTGTAAAATAATATCTTTTTTAAGAAGTTTTTCCTCACTCTGTCATGAAGAATAAAGGGGTAGGCGTGAATAAACAACAAAGTAAATACAAAGTTGTGAATAAATAGCAAAGCCTTGATTGCTATTCACTTTTGTAGTCGTTGTTGAAAGCTGCTATATTAAGACATAGGAAGCTTGACAATGCTGATTAACTCTGTGAGTGCATTTAAACACTGTACAGTGTTTATCACTACAAAATCACATTAGCAGTTCACTTTCCATAAATTTAACTTTACTTTCCAACGAACTAATTATGCATATTAGTTTGGCATCTTCATAAGAAGAGAAATGGAATATATAATACTTCAGAAATTTTACGATGGAGTAATTTTGTGCCAAAACTAAAATGCACAACCATTCTTGTTAGAGTAAATTAAGTGTGCTGTAACAAAGAAAAATTCAAATAGGTCAATATTTATGGTGATATTGTTAGAAATTTTGTGAATTTTCTGCCATAGAAAAGACATTGAAATTACAGACTCAGTGGGAGAGAACGGGAATGGATGCTGCTTTTTGCTCTGAATAGGGAATCAGATTCTGTGCAAACTTTAAAGTCAAATGCATCTTGCTGGTTTTGGGGGTGGGATGCTTAAATATGATGGAATGGAGAGAAAGTAGTAGAGTAGAAAAGAATAGGAAGCACTTCCACTTCTGAATTGTTTTTTCACTTCACAATGATTAGGTAATACAATAGCAATCAGAAAGATGCATTTTTTTCCTAGAATTTTTTCACAGTTGCTGTGAAGAAAAGCGTATATTGTCACCTTTAAGGTAGCTTTCCATTGGATAAATGAAATCCTTTCCTCACAACACAGTGGGTCAAATAGTATTCCTGAAAAAGTATGTTACATGTTGCTTTTGTTCATCTTTTCATCTCTTCTTCAGATAAGATGCAGGGTTCTCAGCCTGGGTAGTTAGCCTAAATTGTTCTTACTGTACTCTTAAACTTTGTATAGAAATTCACCTTAAACTTAATTGTTTCTTTTTTTGAGTAACTGAAGACAGATATTTGAAAGGGACAATCTGCTTTCAGTTATGTATATTAGAAGAAGATTTTGCTCTCTGATTCTATACATCAAACATTTGTTGACTATTTAATTTCTGGGTTTTTTTGTTTTGTTTTGTTTTTTGTTTTGTTTTGGTTTGTTTGTTTGTTTTCTTTTTTGTGTTTGTTTGTTTTTTAAATTAGATTATCTAGATACCCTTAACTTTACCACTCAGTACTTCAGAAAGAATAAAAGTATGGGAAAGATTAGATTTCATTCTTACTTCCTCCTCTTCTGTGCTAGCCACTGTGTTTAACGCTTTTATTATAGATTTTTAGAGTGTCTAATAGAAATCTAGGCTTTAAACACATTTAAATGTAATTTGACTTCACATTTCATTTCATCATTTAATTTTGGGGAGTAAAAACGCAAAACAACTTTGTACCTCAGTTTCCACTATGACAACAAAATCTTACCGTATTTTGTAGAGTATTCTACAGGATCTGCATGATATGTTAGAACCATATTGAAAACATCTTTGAAACAAATATTGATTTTGTTATATGGTATACCTTTTTGCACCTTTTCACTTATCAATTGATTTTGATGACCTGCTCAATGATTGTGGTAAAGATTCTTATTTTTACAAGCATTAATATTTATTTTGGTCTTTAAACATTATTATGCGAAGTGGTATATTTGCAGAACTCTTATCTGTAAGTATAATTTAACAAAAAACAATAGGAAAAAATTAAATAGAAATAAATTACAAAAATTTACCACATAAGAACCTTGGCACTGTTTTTTGGATGAGTTCACATCTGTTTTTCGCTGTGCAGTGACTTGTTTATTTCACCCGCTGGCTTGGTGGCCTGAGCTAAACTGATAATAATTGTTTGCTTCACCTGCTTCTATGAATTATTTCAAATATTCAAAATGGTACCAATCAATGTAGAAGTTGGTATCTTGATTTCTACCTTGAAAACAACCATAATTTCCCCCCCCGTCTCTCTCATCTGTCTGGGAGAGAGTCCCAAGATCTTGACATCTACCTCTGAGGCTTATTCTGCAGCAGTAATGACTGGGATTAAAAGCAAGTCCATTTGGCAGGTGGGCTACGTTAACTCACAGAGGAATTGAAGCAGGCTGCTGACCAACCTTATCTATATTTCTCTAAAGAGACTTTTCTCTAAAGTTTGATTTTCTGGGTTTCCTTCACCTCATTCCAGAAGACAAAAGTAAATTTATAATACTTAAAATTTTTATTTTTTATTTGAAGCTGAAGTTGATGTGTTTTATGGACTCATAAAGTAAGCAAAGCCGGGACAGTTACTGGAAATAATGGCAGTTATAAATTTACACTGTTTGGGGCTAGTGTGATAGTGGACTACTTTATGTCACTGTTTACAGTTAGGACACCATGGCAGACTTAATTATTTATCAGCATATGTAGAAACACAGCAGGTGGGTACATACTAAGCTATATGATAGCCATTAAAGGTTATGTGATTTTGCACATTATATTTGTGAGTTCAGTAGTTCTCTTTACATTTGAGCAGATTGCTGCATTTCTTGTTACACAATATAAAGTCCAGGAAGTAAATGTAGTGTGGGAAGCAAACATAGGCTGATTTTTTTTAATGTGGGCAACATAAAAATTTTACCTAGATATTTTCTTTTAAAAGACTGAATTAAATGAAAGTGACAGAAAAAAATTTTCTTATCAGAATTTGCCAAAATACTAAGAAATTGCAACTGATTTCCACCCCAAATTTGCACACTGAAATGCCAGAAAAATGATTACCACTTTTGACCCTCATTCAATTCTAGCCAAAATTTTTTGTAATGACATACATTAATTTGTATTTTTTCTCGGCAGAGAGTTTTTATGTTAATATCTTTTATGATATTTTTTGAAGCTATCTGAAACTGAGAAAATATAGAATCTCATCACTAGAGTACTTAAACTCATGTTTGTCTGAAGTATGATTATACTGTCCAGTTGATTTTCTAGAAAACCTGAGGAAACTTGTTGCTTATGTTTCTCTGTGCATAGCTGATTATGAACATATTTGTACATATAAAATACCATGTTAATAAATATGATAACTCTTTGTGTTTTACATAAACTAGTGATAATAAACAGTAGTACTTAAATGTCAGTGTCAAATAATAATAATTTTGGATTCCTATGAAAGTATACTGAAGATCACTTTTTAGTCACCCTTTTTTAGTTTTGAATGTCAAGGACACCTTTTCTCTGCTTTGTTTTTATTTCTAATGAAAAAAGTATGATGGCCTCAAGTGACAGGGCATCCAAGTGAGAGGGAATAAAAGACACTCAGCTGCTCTGCAATGTGAATGTAATTAAACATTAGGTTAGTGTTTGAAAATATTTCTGTGTGCCTGATTCTAATCTGCTTTAGGAAAAATATAGTATCTTCTTGAATGCTTTTTGCTACTGCATTGAAGCAATCCCTCTTCAATTATGTGTAAATATTTGACTGCACATTTATAGTGAATTTAAAATTGGAGGATAAATAATGGTTGATGCTTCTCCTCTGAAGTATTACAGGCCTAGATACTTTACTTAACATCATAAATATTTAAAACATTTATTTTTATATATTACATGAAAAATATATAGGATTTATATAAAATTTATTTATATATTTGTATAATTTGAATTTTACTACCTGTTGAGGGAAGAGAGCAGAAATTGAAATAACATAAATTTACCTTAGGTGTTTGAAGTGGAATACACTTTATGCAGTTTTTAAATAGGAGTATCTGTGAAGGTCTGTGTATGTGTGTGTTCAGTTAACAGAGGTTTACGAATGGAAAGGAGTAAGCTTTGTTCCAAAACCAAAATGTCTTGGAAATCCAATCCACCATTATGAAATGTGATACACTACTTAGAAGTTAAGCATTCACAATACAGTGCTATTAATTAAAAAAACAGCTACTTGACTATGACATGTATTCTGAGATGACAGGTAACTCCTTGTTTCAGAATAAAGCAGATGAGGATTGTTTCTCACAATGTTTTGTTGCCAGCTTGCTCTATTCCACATTGAAATGAATCCCTAGGAATGCTGAGGCTTGAGCCACAAGTTAGTCCCTGGAAAGCAGTTTTCCAAGGTCTTAGAGAAACAAGTTAGAGCTGTCAAACAGCTCATATGCTGTTGTGTTGGATGCAGATGCCAGCTTTCTGGTAGCGCTGGAAGCCCGCAAGAGCAGTGCATTGTTCTCCCCTGTTGAACTTCAAGAAGTTCTTTTCTCTAACCTGTTGAGGTCCCTTGAATGGCTGCAAAACCATTTGATGTTGTGGCAACTTCTCCCAGTTTTGTGTCATCGGCAAACGTGCTCTAGATGCACTCTGTCCCATCATCCCAGTCACAAATGAGGAGGTTGAACACTATTTGCCCTGTTAATGAGTCCTGGAGCACACAGCTAGTAACTGGCCTCCAGCTGGGCTTTGTGCCACTGATCACCACCCTCTGGGCCTGGCAATTCAGGCAGTTTTCAACCCACCTCACCATTCACTTACCTAATTTGTACTAGATGGATAGGGAGTGAAGATTCACTCACTTAATATCATCTTTACACTGGACTTGCTGGTTGTTTTGTGTCTGATAGAACTGTAGAAGTGTGAAAAATTAATTCCTTCAATTTCTGTGATAAACCACAAGGCTTTTTATTTTGAACAGCTTTATAATAATGTATCCAAGGTAAAACTGCTTTGACTATGATTTCCCTCAAACTAGTGAAGGATAATTTGAGATAATTAAGTCTTAAAAATGTACAGGACTGTATTGGCCTATTAGCAATGACTGGAGACTGAGTTAGAAATTTAGAATGACAATAAACCAGAACATCTGGTCTAGAAGTGAAATGACTGAGCAATCAATAAGCTACTTATATGCCATTTTGCAATTAATCTTAAAGTGTAACAGATTTTTGCTCAGTTTGAACTTGAGCTACCCAAATGTCTTTTTAAAAAAAATGTAATTATCTTTTTATGTACTGTGTGTAGAACTTAATAAATACATTTGAAAACAATTTCTTCAGACTTAAATTTGTCCATTTCATTTGTCTTCTTTCCAATAGCTGACTGGTTTTATGTTATTTGCTGCTACCTCAAATGGGTTTAGCCACTGTTAACAGCACAATAACTCAGCTGATCATAAATATATTGTGAAGTTCTTTAAAGAACCTGCTTCCATACTATTTTGCTTCCATTTTTTTAAAAAATACAGATCACAGAAAAAACACGGCATATGTGAAATTAAGAAATTGTAGGAAAATATGGTGATCTATGTACAATTAAATTTTAGGGTTTTCTTTCAACATTCAGAAAACTACATGAGTATCATAAATTCAAAGAATCCCACAGGCAAGTGTAAAATTTCCAAATCAACATATGAATATCGAACTTCCCAGCTTTGGCCTTAAAATGATCACTGAATTAACTACAATGGTGACAGCAGGTTGTGTTGAGACTGACAGTTTCAGAATTGAAAGATGTGATTAGTAAAATTTGTCTATGATCATTTTGGGAATAATTTACTGTCTTGGCAGGAAAGAAGGGTTTATTAATAAACTAGGATTTTATACAGAAAAAAGTAGATTTTATGAGGTATTGGAATAATAGAAGGGATGGAACAGAACAATATAAAAAAAAAGTTTGAGCTCTTATGATGTGAATTACCAAATGTGGAAGCTCATCAATTTTTAATAAGATAAATGAATTGAACTATAGGTGTAATATTAAATCCTAGGGTGGTGTTTGATTACTTTGTGAAGGAGATTCTTTGATATGCTCACCTGGAATCACAGGAGACTGGGATAGAAGTGCTTGGAGCGTTATTTAGGTGTTTTTTAAAAAATGGGGGATCATTTGATGATTTTGATGATAGTCTTTCTATGGTGTCCTTACACTTCAAATTGGTCACCTTAGAAGAACCAGGCTTTTTTTGATCTGGATAAAGTGCTTGTGTGAGGTTTTTTTTCTTTTAAATTTATTTATTTTTTATTTAGATGGCTTTGGAGTCACAGGGTAATCTTTATGGGGAACTGAGAGATCAGTTGACCCTGTGAAAGTGAAAACCACATAAAAGAAAGTTTCTCGTTCTTTCATGAAGCTAACTAAAAAATGTAATACTAAAAAAATTAGGATGCTAAAGACATGTCAGTTACTTCAACACTCTTTAAACACCCTCTGTGTTTAAAAAGCTGTAGCATTTGGAGACAATGCTGTCATATAACAGGAACTTCATTCAGTTAGCCATATACTTTACAGTTGTTAGTGTATTTATATATAGTTTTATGCAAAATCCTAAAGAACCAACCCCTAATCTTGACTGTCCCTTGTCTTCTTGAGTACAGAAGGTATTTGCTTTATATTTTTTTTTATTTTTATGATAGTTTACAATTTTTAAATCCTTTCTTACATGTCCATCTTTTCCATATAATGCATAGGATACAGTGCTCCAGCTGGGAGCTTACCAGCAGTGAGCAGTGTGGGAGATTATGCAAGAATTGAAGGCATTCACATTCTTTATCTGTAGTTTTTTCTCATTGAAGGAAAAGTATAGTACTCTGTGTAAGTTTTAGACATGTTTGTTTATGGGAAAACCATCTTTAAAGTGTCCTTAATGAAAATGTTAACATGTTTACAAATTAGATATTTGGACATTTCTGTATTTAAAAAAACCCAAACGTTTCATAAGGTCCTGTTCTATGTGTCTTAAGAATTTTATTTCTTTTTAATTACAGGGAAAAAAAATGGCTTGTTAAAATGAAGAAAAGTAGAAATAAGAATAAGAAACCTACATGTTGTGGTGGGTTGACCTTGGCTGGATGCCAGGTTCCCACCCAGCTGCTCTATCACTCCCCTTCCCAGCCGAACCAGGGAGAGAGTAAGATGGAAAAAGCTCAGGTGGGGATAAGGCAATTTACTAAAGCAGAAGCCACGTGAAAGCTTGAGTGTGCAAAAGCAAAGTGGAAGATAACACAGTTTATTCTCTACTTCCCATCAGCAGCGATGGTTGGCCACCTCCAAGAAGC
>JAWMRA010000078.1:76780052-76806897 GCA_035584735.1 Pseudotriccus pelzelni
AGGCCTGGCCCCCCTTGGGACCTGCTGTGTCTTCCTTCACATGGCTGCCGAATTTCTTCTGCGCCACCACGTTCTCTTCTGTTTTCTTGAAGATGTAATTAGCAAAGGCGTCACCTGAACTCCTGATTGGCCTTTGTCCGGGAATTCATCAGGACAAACCAATTCCAATGCCCAAGGAGGGGGGACTTTTGCAAACCTATGACAGTTCTACCACTTAGCAAAATGTTAGGTCCTCTTTGAGCTGCCAGAGAGATATATCAGTGGGGTGTAGGGAAGTATGTGCATAATCAGAGTAATAGTTAAGCTGTTTGGAAATTATCTCAATAACTGCAGTTATGAGGGAGATTGTCTTGTTCTAGGATGCAATCCTGGCCATATGCAGTCTCAGGTACTGAGCAGTGCAAAAATTGAAGATGCTCCAGGGTTTGCACTATGAAATCAGAGTAAAATCTCTGGAATAGTCTATGGAGCAGCGTAAGCTAGCAAGTATTTTGTGCAAAGTCAGAAAGCTTAGGAAAGCTGTACTTGAACACCTGCTTTCTATTGTTGGTCATTAATTTCACTGCTATATGAGAAATAGTAGCCTTACTGGGTAGCCACCTGATTTTAGGCAAAAAAAGCTTTCCATGCGGAAGAACAGGAATGCAATCATATGGGAACAGCAGCTAGGGTGTTTGAAAAAAGTTTTCTTCCATAGAGGCATATGTGTGAAACTGAGTTTTAAAAGAAAGTTTTAGGACCAAAAGATTGAATTGAGCTTATAATTAATGCTAGTGGTGAATGATTTCTGATTCTAAGCTGAGTGATGGAGTTAGCACGAGTAAGTGCCTGTGTTAGCAAATGCTCTTCTTTCTTGTAATTGAGCCATGAGTCATTAGAATTATGGTGTGCTATAAAACTTAATCAGCATTAAAGTATTCTCTCAGGTGATATACATTTTAACAATACTGTATTAATAGTCACACCCCTCAAGTCCATTTCATGGTTTAATTATCTCTTCTCAGTTTTTAGAACCTGTCTGGATTGTCCATCCTTTGGCAATGAGTAGCAAAATTCTCCAGGTTTTAGTAAGTTTCTGCATGAAGTAGTTTTGCATTTGGTTAATATCTGTCTAAATTTTGTCTGTCTGGGAAAACAGATAGTCAGGAATAGCCAGCATGGACTTATGAAGGCTAAATCGTGCTTGACATAATTGCTTTCTACACTGACATGAGGAAGATGGAGCAAAAAGAGTAGTTCATGCAATATACCTTCATTTTAGTTAGATTTCTTACGCCATCTGTCACAGTATTTTCATTTGGAAGCTCATGAAATATGTACTGGAAATAAGGATAATTAAGTGGACTGAACATTGGATCTTATTGTGTAAAACGTAACAACCAGTGGTTGAACATCTATTTGGTTGCTGGTAAAAAGCAGAGTGCTCCAGGGGTCAATACTGAAGCCCAGGTTATTAAATAGCTTTATCCCTGGCCTGTGTCATGAGACAGACTCAGTTTTATCAGATCTGTGGATGACAGCAAATGGGGTGAAATGAATGACATAACAAACTGTCAAACTTCAGTCCAGAGAGACCCTGGGAAAACTGAGAGTTGGGAAAACAGAAACCTATTGATTTCAGCACAGAGGAAATGCAAAGGTCTGTACCAGCAGTAGAATAATCCATGCACTAAAGGCTGGGAACTGACTGACAGAAAACAGTGCTGCTGAAAAGGAACTGGATGTTCTTGCAGGTGTCAAGCTGAATATGAATCTGCAATGTATTCTTACCTTAAAGAACGCAAACTGAGGTGAGCATGGCTAGTACCTTCGAAGGAACTTACTCTCTACTGATGAAGACACACACTGACTATTGTGTCCAGGTGTGGTCCCCTGCTTCAAGCATAGTGTTGAGTAGCTGGAGAGGGTCCATACAGTGATTTGAGGTACACATGTCCCTGAGGAGAGGTTGAGGAAAGTAGGCTTGTTTATTCTAGCGAAGAGGAGCCTACGGGGGTGACCTATAGCTACTTGAAAGTATCCCAAAGTGGTGGACACAAACTCTCCTCTTCAGTGGCAAATGATAAGCAAGGAAAAATAGTCTCAGGTTGCACCTTTGAAGATTCATGCTGGACATCAGGAGAAAAAATTTACATAGTAAAGTAGTGCTGCAGTGGAACAGGTAGTGATATCTTGATCCTACAGCTTTTCAAGACTTATTAGATAGAGTTCTGGTCAAATTCTTGATGGACTAACTTTGAGCAGGAAAGTGGACTAGAGGTGCATTCCAAATAATATTTTTATGATTATGGGCATTTTACTTCCATTACTAACTAGGTCAATGACAAAAAAGTGTTTTTAAATTTTATGGTCAGAGATAATTCTGCCTACTGTATTGCTAGGTAAGGCTGTCTTTGTTTGATAATGTTCTGTAGATTCATCAAATGAGAGATGACTTCCTTTTTGTTGACTGGGAACATTGGTCATGGTTCTGATTTGAGATCTCTTACATTATCAATATTTTAAAGACTTTTTCCAAGCCAGGATTACTGTTACTGGAACAAAGCTCTGCAGCTAAAAACAATTAAATCCCTCCCCATTTTACCTTTTTCCCCCTCTTTCTAACTATGTCAGCTTTAGGTCATATTAAATCTGAAATACTTACTAAACCCATAATTTTGCAGAAGCTCCTCAATGTGTTATGAAAAAAAAGTAAAAAGTAAATGTAAAAAATTGTATATGTTTATTTTTAACTGAAGGCTTGATGCAGAGAATGAAATATTGAATATGAAATCATTCCAGCTGAATACAGGTGGTTTTACCCCACAAGTCCAGTAAAAAAAAAAATAAATTCCTGCAAACTGCTTTAGAGAAGTTTCAACCCATAAGGGAGAAAGGTGAAGGACATCTATGTGACAATGATAGATCATAGGGCAATGTAAAAATTCTTCTACTGATCTCTACTGCTGCTGGTCAGGGTACAGCACATGCTTTGATTGGCTCCCTAACCATAGAATTTACTCTACTGAAATAAGACTATATAAGAATACAAGGATTTCTCAAGACAGTTCTTCAGGGTACAATGAGGCCTCTGTTTGTCCAAATAAAAAGATGCTAAATTTAATTGCTGCTATGCTGTCTATTTTTTCTGTATCAAAGTATCAAATCCAGTGAACCTTCTTCTGGACAGTCACAAACATTAGAAGAAAGGAGTGACACCTTTTAAACATAATATTCACTTATTTACTCTAATGCACAGACCATGTGAAAGCAAGTGCTGTTGGTTCCTGGATAGCTTGGAAAGACTACGTGCTGAAAAACCAACCATCAGTTTTACTATTTATGTCACTCATAACACCCTTAAATACGAGTGAGCTGTAGTACTCCTCAGTTCAGACTTCCATCAATACATTAAAATGTATTGCAAGCACTCAATGTAATATTAATGACAATCAATAATAAACAGATTTCAGAATGCATTTGAAAAAACTTCCTGAACTGTAATCAGCACCTGGCCAGCTACTGGAGGCTTTGGAAGGCCTTAAGGTCTCTTTGTTCATATGGAAAATGTCAAGTAATATGAGTTACATATGCTACTACTATTATATGCTTGCTGTCCCACACTAATTGCTAATCACTTTCCATTACAAAACATGTATATTAAAATCTGTTATAATTTCTCCATGAATATTACATTTGCTTTTTTTTTTTTTTTTTTTTGTAATTTCCTGCTTCAAGCTCCAGTAGCTTCTACGATTCAGGTGATGATGCTTAAGACATAACTTTCAGTTTCAGAAGCCATCTTTTTGCATTCATACTTCACAAACAGAAACAGTTCATTCATATCTTAACCTCGTTTTGGAATGGATGTGGGAGGAATGCAGACAAAACACATTAAATAATGATAGCCAAATATCTCCATTTAACAAGACATGAAAGACCTTGGGATACATACTAAGGACCTAATATCTATAGAGAATAACAGACTCCCATAGGGAATTGCATGAATGGTATTATATATTTCTGTGGAGTGGATCCTGAGATATGACCAGATAATGGTGCATAATTGAATGTAGGTATATTTTGTAGTAATGTCTCTCTCAATTCTTTTCCCCTTCACTAGTAATACCCAGAGAAATTGTATTAGCACAACTTCCTGTTTACTTTTTGAGGCTTAATTATGCTGTCTTCTAATTTAACAACATCTTTCTCTCTCTGTTGCCTAATATAGGACAATATTTCTTTTTCCTCCATGCTGTTCCCCTATTTGCTATTGCACTACACTCTGGGCAATTAATTTGTTAAAATACACTGGTACTTGTATTCACAGCCTATGTTTGACTCAGGGAACCCACCTTTGCCATAGCTGTCCTAGAAATAACTTAAAAATACCTTGTGGAAATTGGTTGGTGTCAGTGCATTTGTACTGAGTATTTTAAATGCCATGACAGAGAATATATATGCACATACTGTAGATGGGAACACCAAGGAGTTGTTTTAATATGTGAATGTACTGACAAAACTTTTGATTGCTATTATAATAAAAATAGTAAAAAGCGCGTAAGGAAAGCTGGAAAGCTGGCTGTCAGCTGTCAGGCTGTCTTTCATTTTCATGTTGTAAACTTTTGAGGAGGTTACAAAGAAAAGACATATGATGATGATGTAGTTATGGTTATTTTCTTTCTAACATTCATTGTAATTTATATCTTACCAAATCTAAAGGTAAATTTTAAGTTCCTACTTCAATAGTGACTTCTATGAACAAACATAGCTGATGTTTCATCACACTTGGTTGCTATGGAGATTTTATTTCACCAGTAGGAGAGAAACAATGAATCCTTGGTTCTCGATGTAGCCTTAGTGAGTAATGAATTAATAATATCTGACCAGTAGAACAGATTTTGAGATCCTAGTGCAGCTTTACAGAAATACAAATGTTTACTGTTTGCCACTTAGCACTAATATCTTCTGAATAGGACTTCCAAATTCTTCCATTAAAAATATATTATTTCCATAAATGCTTTTGGTATTGATTTTGAACTTCAAGGGAATTCACCAAACAACCAGGAAGCTACTCTGTGTCACCTGGGTCAATGATTTTTTTTCTCCTCTTGTCTGTTCTGTCATTTGTGTACTGAAGATTTTTGAGTTCTCTGATTTTCCATCAACAGGAATCCAGAAGTCGTCTGAGCCTTTACAAGATATTTGTAATAGTCCCTTTCTTGTTGTGTGATTGCCAATTGTTGTGTGATCCAAAACTAGAATAAATAATGTTTTACTTAAATATGGACAAATTTAAAGTTTTCTGAGAGTAATGTCAAGTTGTATCTGTGCAAAACCTTATGACAGAAAGTGCTGGAACTTCTTGCCAAATTTGACTTAAAGTGTTGCTTTCTGAAATTGAACAGCTTTTGCCCATGGTGATACCCTTGAATTTGCTTGTATAGCTTTACATTTAAAAAATATAGGTTGTATGAGGACAAAGACATAAAACCAGAGGAATAATCCTTTGCAAACTCTTAAACTCCTGGTAATGTGGAAGGTTTCTAAAGTAGTTTCATGGATTTGTAAAGACATACTGGAAATATGGAACTATAGTTCTTGGTTGAAAACAAACACTTGTTTTCAGTTGCTTACTTGAGAGTCTTGAAAAGAATGTAGTTTTTCTAGTTGAATTTTGTTTAGAATTAACTTCCAAACAGGAAAAAAATTCAACCTTCTTCAGAGCCACACTTTTCACTTTAAAATCCGTTCTCATCACTAAATACAGATCACTAGAACTCGCTATTTTGATAGAAATCAAATATTCTTTTGGTTCTTGTCACATTTTGTACACTGCTTTTTGGTGTGGTGAGAGCTGGTGAATAGGAAAAATGCATTTCTTCAAAGTCTAGGTAATTCAAATCATAGAATACTTATATTTTTCTTCAGAAGACCATGTGTCTTGATTTTTTCAGTGTTGTTCTTCATAATATTAATTGCATTCAGTTCTGCAGTGTCCAAGATGCTGTACAAAGAGCTTGAAATTATACTATGAGAAAAAGAGGGGAAAATTTTAATTTTTCTTGATGAATACTGTAGCTAATTTTGCTTATATTTGTGATTGACTTAATCTGTTGAAATCTTTGAAGAAGTATGGGCTGAGACTCCTTAAACATGAGAGAAAATGAAACCTGCAAAGAGACTTGGAATTTGGTATGTTACTCCTGTGTTCTGATTGACTGTAAGTATGACTTTTGTGTATTTGTGTGCTATAAAGCAGAGAAAGCAAGCTGTTTTTCCTTCAAGTACTCTAATTGCCATTGAGGTAGGGAGATCTGTAGAGCTAAATGACTGGAAACAGTCATATGAACTGAAAAGTTACTTAGAAAATGTTTTATTAAAGATGGTGAACGGCAGCTATCCCAGTGCTCTGTTACATGGACACTACTATTGCAAGCTGTGGGAGCAACTATTATTTTTGTGATCACGCAGCCTGGTGAAAGGTGCATTATTGTTCCTAGTGAGTTATAAAGGCGTGTTCCTAGGATCAGCTGTCCTTCCTGAGGCAGATGCTTGGGCTCCAAGACTCAGTTTGCTTTTGTCAGCTACCTGGACTTGGAGAGCTTTTCATCCTTTAGTGACAGATGCAGCCTCTAGGATGGGCTCTGAGATACCTGAATCTCCATTTCAATTCCTTGAGGGATTATAAGCATGACTAAATAAACAGAAGACCCCCATCTCAGCAGTCTTTGGTAAGGTCTAGATTGGCTGTGACCAACTACACTGACCGCAGTTTAAAGCGATATAAAGTAAATGATAGTGCTGCTAGGACCCAAGGTTTCTGTCATCCTGAAACTGAATGTAAGCTAAGACTTAATTTTCCAGAAGGTTTTGAGCCAAAACATTTTTAGAGACATTGTGCTACTTCTCAGTTAATTTCTCAGAAACTTTAGCATTAATTTCAGGATATGGAAGGTTTTATTTCAATGTCCTTCTCTTTCTATAGGTAGAAACATACCTCATTTTAAAAGAGCACCCCAGTTTGTCTTGGCTTTGGCTCTGTTGGTTGTGCAATGGAATTCTCTCAACCTGTCGCACTAGATTTTTGCCTCATCTCTTAAAATGCTTATATCTGAACAGTAAAAATGAATATGATCTAATTTCATGGTTATGGGATCATCTAGGGAAATGGAAGACTTGGATATCCAGTTACTTATTGATTAGACACGTATAAAATTGAACCATGTCAATAGGAAAAATGAACAGTTTCCTGAGAGGGATAAATTGTAGATTCTAATTATTTTTAGCAGTGAAAGAAACCAGTGTGAATCATGTATACATTTTATTCTCCTTGTGCTATTAAACTTTAATGTGAATCAGCATTTCACTTTCTTTTTTTTAAAAAAAGTCGAAAACAGTTTTGTTTTGTTTTGTTTTAAAAAAAATCAGTAGCCAAAGGAAAGAATTTCACTTTTTCTTCACTTCAAACCTGCTTTCTAAAATACTGAAGCAAAATTGCAAAATTAAAATAAATCCAATTCCATCAGGAAAGTTAAGGATATGCTTGCTTAATTCTGGTTTGCACACTTTGTGAATCTAAATCTAAGTTTCGATGAAACTGATACTTTCCAGTGTTTGTAAAACTGGTTGGAGTCCATTCTGCCTCTTTCCTACAAGTTCTTACTGCATGTAAAATTAACCATGCCTGTGCCAAGCTATAGAGATCTTTTATAGATATACACAATATATGTATATCTATAAAAGATATATGTGTATATCTTGCATAGATATACACAATCTCTTACAAGTAGGTATTTTCTCTTCTGCATGCCATGTATTCATGCCTGGGAAGTTGTAGCTTCTTTTGCTATGTCTGAAGAGTAGGGTAAAACAAAACAAGAGCTCTGTCCCAGGGAGGGTTGGCTAGTGTTTGTTCTGCTTAATAATTTTGAGCTGTTTTCAGCAACCATTCTATCAAAGGGTTGTCAAATAACTCTTCTCAAAAGAGCAATTATCCAGATGTAGTGCTGCAGATTCTCTCCAGGCATCTTCAGGCTTGTTTCCAGTCTAATAATTTGACATCAATATGTCCTATTCTGTCATTTAGTGTAATGCTGCCACTAAACTAGCTACCAGTGTAGGGAAACAAATAAACTGTAAGTTGCCAACACCCACAATGTACATAATAAAAGCTTTGTGGGAAAATGGAGACCACGTAAGAAACCAGAAATCAATAAATACTGTTATAAAACATATAAAATATTGCTGTATGTATTAAGAACTATAAAATAATTCCATAAAGTAGTTCTTAATGCCATAAAAATGCTGTCAGGAAAAATTAAATTTAAATAAAAATTGCTGGCACTCACACAGGTGTAAAACTAAATCTTTAATATATGGGATGACAAAAACTTTGGTTCATAGCCTAGGACAGAGAGACTATGAATAAGACAAATAAATGAATAAATGTTTGAACAGCTTTGCAGTATAGAATACTCATGTATTCATTTACTCATTCCTCCAATTCAGTTGAATATTCAGATTTCAGATTTGCTTCTTACATCAGTGAGAGTAAAAAATAAAATTTGTATGAAAACTCATTGAAATTCTATTGCTGGAAATACTGTTATAAACAAATTATTGTAAAAACAACACCTGAGAAAAGGTCTAGCTTATTTTTCCTGAGTTAAAGTGGTTGAAGTGTCACGGTCTATAGTCCCACTCATCTTTTTCCTAAATAACAGCCCTTTCTTCCTGGAGAGGTTTGTTATCATGGTATAGATAAACTATTAATCTCTGCAGCAGTAGGTATATATATGTCTGTAATATACTTATTTATAAAAACGATATTGAAGACACAATTTGATATCTGCACAGAACTTTTGTACTATATTATCATTGAAATAATTCTGAGTAAAATAGAGATTAATAAATAAAGCAATTTTGTGTACTAGGATAAAATACAGACATTAATATCTTCAACATCAAGAAAAAATATTTTGTCCAGCTAATACAGAGCTTTGGATATCTATGCAAATAAATCCCCTAGTTTCTTTGGCAAACTGTTCATGTTTTATTTCTGAACTTTTTTTTAGACTACTTTTCATCTAGTCAAGAATCTGGGAAGAGAAAAATGCATATTTATATTAAAATCAGTAAATGGGCTGGTTTAGTGTTTCACATAGGAAATGAAAGAAATATCTCTTTTTATGACATTTAATTCTGCAAGATCACTGTCAGTATCAATAAAGAACCAGGTAATATTTTCTTAAGTAAACTTCAAAGAATTGTGAAGACCACAAGGTTCTTTGAATTGCTCCATTAACTTCTTGCTTTTGGTCTATCACTATCTTTGTCTTGGTTCTTTCGAGTTATTCTTCATTACTGAAGCAGGTTTTACAGTATGTGCACACAGGATTTCACAGTTTTTATCATGGAAGCAGCAAAATACAGCTGTATTTTTTTTCTCATGCTTTTCTGTTTTCATTTCAATGCACATTTTCATTTTCACCTTCCCATTTAACTGTCTTTCTTTTTGGGGAGCTCAGCTCTATTGGATTGGTTCAAACCAGGTACCTCAGTGGGATTTAAGGTTCCAGGTGTTATTTTATGTTTTTCTTCTGCCAGCGTATGTGGTATTGTTGTCCCTTTAGAAATGATCTCTGCAACTGTTGAAGCTATTGTACAGATGGAGCTTTATTAAAATGATGAAAAGAAGGCATAATCTTGGCTTTCTAATATAGTTCCTGCCTTTTTTTCAGGGCTGTGTGTAGCCAGATTGAAGTTTGTAGTCCCTTTCCTGCCTCATCAGGTGGCACTTACAGCCCTATGAAAAATATCTTCTGTTTGTTTCAGTGTAAAACACAGTTTCATTACCTTTGGATTTTGCTTTTTTTTTTTTTTTTTTGTTAGTAGGCATGCACTGAAAACAGCATACATAGTGATGAACCACAAAATAAATCAGTTGGTCTTCTAATCTCCTTCCCTACGGATGCGATGCTACTGATGTCACTTAATTAGACAGTTATACATGCTGTATGGTTGTCACTTGCAGTAGTTGAAGCAAAAATAATACCAAAGCAGAAAAATTCATCTGTACTGACCCTTGTGTAATTGTACAGTGCAGTTCTTTCTACCTTGATTAATACCCTTGGCAGCAACCATTTGGCCAGACAGTAAAAATTAGTAATAATGGAGCAGTTTTGAAATTTACCATCTGTGTTCTTAAAAAATAACACTTAAGGCTTTATAGTACAGAAGTATGGAGTTTCTTTTGAAAAATTCTATTCATTATATTCAGAATCCAAAATGCATAATCAAAATTGGTTTTACTCTATAAGACTTGGAAAATGCTGACCAACATTTCAGAGCAGGTGAATTAACATGATGCTCTTTTATGATGGCAGAATAACAATATATGTAAAACAATGTAAATATTATTTATCATTTGGATTTCATGCAAAGTATTTAAAGTTGAATTCAATGTCAGAAGCTGTACTATTGTGAATGATGTGTTGAGGTTTACTGATTCAGAAATGCTTGTAGTGGTTATGTATCCTTATTGAACCATGAGCAATGTAATTTTGAACTGGAAGAACCCAGAAATGTATAAAGAAGGAGTTGGTAGACACATGGTCTGTGCCTTTTTCTGAAGCTATAAAGCAAAATTCCACCCAGAGTGAGGAAGCTTCTGAGAGGAAAACCTTGAGAAGTTTTCCATGTAGAGCTCAAAGCCAAAATTTTTAAAGGTAGGCACAGGAGACAACTCCACATACACTAGGGATGATTATCTGAGTGCCCAGGATGATGGTGTAGGCTTGCTTTTAGGTACTCATGAACTTTGATATAAGTTTCCAAATTCAGTCCAGCCTTCTCTGAAGGACTGGACACACTGCTAGGTCAAATATCTTATACGCTGAGACTGAAAAAATGAAGGACTAGTTGCCTACTCAGTCACTTTAACGTATTTGGAATCACTTTCTGTGGAAACTGGAAGGAAATGGGTAGGTTCTTGTATACTAAAGTAATAGTATATGAGGGCTGCAGTGGAGGGAAAGTTACAGCAACTGAAGAAGCAAGTCTATGTAAAGTATATAAACCTCTGCTAGTGCTATTGTAGCCTTCTTACTTGGACTGATGCCATCTGTCTTTTCTTTTCTCCCTGCTTCCTCAGTCTATCTCAGGCAAGTTAGCATCTTCTTTTACAGAAATTTTAGCCCAATTCAGAGCACAGGATCTAGAGCAAAGATAACAGGCAGCTTCCCTCCTGCTGGCAAGCTACAACCTCCTAACAGATAAAAAATGTTACAGCAAATATAAACCAAAGCAAATATTTATGTTATTCACACCATCACATTAGCAAAAGTCTCTATCAAGGCAAGAAATGTGTGTGTGATGTGTGACCAACTGAAACCTAGGAGTAGAACGTGACTCCCTAAATAAACCTCATAAAGGGAAGATGGCTCAGAGGCTGTGCCCATAAAGCTCAAGGAATAAAGTGGGGTGTGACTGGCCACAGCTATAGCACAGGGCATCAGAGGGAGGTCTTTGTTTTAGACCAAGAGCTGTCAACAGTTCAGTGGATCAACTGGTGGTGTAAAAGTTTCACCTTGAGTTCATTAAAACAGTCTGTCTCCCTGAGTTAGCCAAACCAGCATGAGGGAAGCGAATACCTGGCTCAGCCCAACACAGAGTGTGAAGTAACAAACTTCAAAAAGAGCAATGGGCACAACTGAATTCTCAGAGACTGGGAACACCCAACGTAGTGATGGTAAGTATATTATAGAGACAGGTAATGGGAACCACATTTTGTAACTTGCATTTGTATTTTGATTTCAGTATATTTTGTATCTCTCTACTAAATCAAAAATCCCATGTAACGTCCACTGTCTTCAGTCAAGAAAATTTGATGTTAAAAGTTACACCCTATACTCTTGGAATATATGAAAGAACCCGATCAGAGAGTATTTGACTCGGACAGGACAAGGGAGGGTAGAGAGGAAGGCATGTAATAAAGCTAAACAAAAATATCCAATGAAAAAAAGCCTATGAGAAAAAATAATTTAAGAGCCTGAACAACACTTTTCCAAGATGAATAAATAAGCACATATTTTCCCCCTTTCATGCATGTGAGTTTCGGAAAATTGTATGCCATAATGTGAATGTTCTAGACTTGGCATTTTTGGAGACTAGGATGTCAGATACTGCCCTTTGAGAGCTCAAGAACTCAATGATTTAACAAGATGTCTAGAACACAAGTGTTCCTTAAGAATATTTATTTGGTGGACTTCACTTGCTTCACCTTCACTCTTCCTGAGTATCACGGACTGGAGTGATTTATCCAAGTTGAGGACGTAATGTTATCCCATGTCTCAGACCTTGAAACTTAAGAAAAATATATATTAAGCTGAACATAGACTTCAAAACAGGAAATTCACCTATTCACATAAAAACAGTCCCTGCAGCAATAGCAGCTGTATGACAACTTGCATAGGTTTTGACAGGTATGGTGTCTGTATCCAGATAATTCTTCTTCTTTCCCAGAGTGGCAACAGCAGTTGACTGATACCTTCTATCAACCACAGTTAAAACAGTAAAATAAAATTAATAAATAAGGTAATGGAAAGACTTAGTAGGAATTATTTATGTACACTTTCTATTGGTCAGACCTGTTGGTTATAACAACCTGCTACTAATCAAATGGAACAAATTTAACTGAGAGATGTGAAAAAGAAAGCTCTGTAATACACTGGTTATACATTACTTTTCAATATGGAGAGAATTAACAAAGTGGGTGCAAGTAACACTTTACAGCTCACAAGTTTTGGCTAAATTTCAGTATTCTTAGGACATTGGAGTGATAATATATTTATGCTGTGTGGAGTTCTTATACTATTTTCATAAATGGCAGTGAGAATTGACAGGGAAGAAGAGATCTAAGCAGGTGCTGAGGTGGGTGTGTCAATTAGATTTTATTTAGATGCTAGATGAGTATGAGTCTTTCAGAAATCTAAACAGATGTCCACAGATTGTATTTTGTTTGTTTGTTATCAAGTTTTTAGAAGGTGCTAATTCCGACTTCAGTTCAGAGATTTGTATCCACATGTTGGTGAAGAGGGAGGATAGATGACTAAAATGATAGGTTATAAAAAAGTGGCTATGAAAATCAAAGCTGTATTTAAACCCTGCTCTCTAAATAATGAGAAACTTTCTCAGCTTGTAATAAAAAAGGGTTATCAGCAGTTCAGGGAAATGGGTTGAAGAACATTTAAAAATTATAGTTTACAGTCACCAAAACAATAGAAACCACCACTATATTTAGATCCAAATGACACAAAATAACACTGATTTTTTGGCATGTTCCATATTCAACATTAAGTGAATGGATCCTTGCACTGGATCGATCTTTGCACATTTTATAACTAAGGGAAGTTGTATTTGCAAAACCAAGACAAATCTGCTGGAAAACAAACAATAGTAGGAATGACTACACTGAGATGTTAAATCTGTTGCTATCACCTGCATAAGGCTATTAGTGATGTTCAGAGCACTCATCAGCAAGTAAGCGTTTCACACTAACACCTCATCCATCGCTGACCTTAAAGTCCCAGTGTTCAAGGGACACATAGAAAGCTTGCTCTTTATTTCCTTCTAAAATTCAGAAACTTGCTTGAGTTGTGGATTAGGGTTTGCATGCAGATGTGTAACCCTGACCTGTGGCACCACTAACATGAGTATTTTCAGGTTGCTGCAGATTACAAAGGCAGACATGTTTGTGTAAATGGACCACCCTGACCTGTGGCATCACTAATAAGACAGTGACATGAAAATGTCAGGATACTATAGACAAAATGGAGTGCCATTATCTTAGCAGAATTAATAGCAGCACAGAAATTAACAGGGTATCCATATACTAAAGACCATATCATGCTAGAAAATCAATCAAACTAGGGGAAAGACGGGCATGCTCTATATTTGAGAAGGGATGAAGGTGATACCGGGGAACTATTTGAGAGGTAGTATGAAAGGTATTATAGAGTTAATTGAACATTTTGATAAGGGTGGTTTGAAAGTCCCTGCTAAGCAGCTCCATATCTGATAAATGTAGTTTGGAGTAGGACAGTATATCTGCTTTTCACCAATTGCTGCTTGCTAATGACTTACTTCCAAAGCTGGAGGGGCCTGGGATGCTTTTCCCACTGCTGGCAAAGGAACAGCCAGAGGGTATTTCTTGCCATTCTAACACTCATTGATTTTATAATACCTTGTAGTTTTACGAAACTTCAACTTAGACTTCAGTTCCCCCTGCAGTTGTGTGCCCATCTGTCCAATGTGCTAAGAATCTCATATGTCCCCTTACAAGTCATCTTTCTTTTTTTTGCTGGTACAAATAATCTTTTCTCTCATCTGATTTAATACAATCAAATTAAACAGCGAGCAGTTCTTCTTGCTATATTTATTGATATATTTTTGTGTATATGTGTATGTAAAATGATAATAAAATATTAAAACATTAATATAGAAATACATGATGTAATAACATGAAATATAATTATATATACTATAAATACATAATAATATATAAATATAATATAAAATTTATTAATATATTCAGCATTAGACATCCCTGGTTTTATTTCAGACTTTCTAAAAAGTTTGTGCATTGAAAAGCAGTCTTTTAAAAATTTGTTTGGTCTTACAAGACTGCCTCTTCCCATGGGTCTTGGGACACTTATCCTGATTTAGATGTGGTATTTGAAAACATCCATACTCAGCTCAAGCCAACTGAACTATTGTGTTTTAACCTCAGCCAGCAACTAAATACCATGCAGTTGCTTGATCTCTCTGTCTGCCACCAGTAATGTATAATATGCTATTATATAAAACAGTAACAACAACATTAATGTATTGAAAAAAGATATAACAAAACCAAAAAGAAATATAACCCAGGAAAGACAAGGGATGCATAATAAAGTTGTTCACCACCCACTGATGTCCAGCCTGTCCCTTACTGATCTCTCCTGGCCAACCCACCAGTTTATATACTGGGCATGACTTTCTGTGGTATGGAACACCCCTTTGGTCAGTTCAGGTCAGCTGTCCTGGCTGTGGTCCCTCCCAGCTTCCTGCCCATCTCCTTGATGGCAGAGCATGAGGCACTGAAAAGTCCTTGACTTGTGGTAAGCACTGCTCAGCAATAACTTAAAACATCAGTGTGTTATCAACATTATGCTTGTACTAAATCCAAAACCAGAGCACTGGATCAGTTACTGGGAAGAAAATTAATTTTATCGCAGATGAAATGAGGACAGTGAACTTTTCTTCTTTTTAAATTAATGTGTTAAGACAACATAACAGACTTCCTGTTCCTTAAAGGGACTCCTACTAAGAATCTTCGCTTTTTTTCCCTCCTTTCAAGTTTGCCTACGCCTTTGGACAGAATAGTTTGGAAATGAGATTTACAAAGATGGAAAAGAAGGACTAGGGATGTTAAATAAAAATTTATTCAATTGAACTATTGATTGAACCTATTTTTTGATAGCTTATAAGGTGGTATGTAAGTGACATGCAGGTAAGAGGGCTCATTGTGGAGACCACGGATCTTTTGGGTCAGGCTTGTCTAGAAATTTTGGACGTAGCTATTTTTCCTGTTTTCCCCTCACAGTGTACTGTGAAACAAGTTCTGGAGATTCAGATCCTAAGAAGGTACAGGAAAATTTGGTGTGTAATGTGAAGTATTTGAATTTTCAATTTCAAAATATTTGTTCTGTTGTAGAAGTAATAAATTTTTACTCAGTTCTACTAGCACTGATGTGCAGTCTGTATCATGGGAAACTATTTTTCTCATTGTAAAAATTTAATTTGTATTACGAAAGAAAGGCCACTTCATATTCACCTTCAGGTGGATAAGCTCTGGGCTTTGTATGGAGTTTGATGTTTTTTATTCATTTGCTGCATGAAAAGAAGCTCAGTGTTCAGTTTTAACATGTGCCATCAAGCAGAATGGTAAGAGGGTTCACAGATGAAGTGTTGACATTAGGGATTTAAGAGCAGTATTTCGCCTAAAACTTTACCCAGTACTGATAGTTAAAGGTTGAATGCATTTCTTACTCTTAAAAGCCTAAACTTTTCAGTCAGCCTGAGCACGCAAGTTGGTAAAAACCTGGGGATATGCTATTATGGAGTCAAATTCAAAACAAACTTAAATCAGACTGTAAAACTTTTTTTTTTTTTTTTTTTGGTAGAGTGCACTGGAGACTGTGTATGCAAGAAAACTTGCTACTGAAAGAAGATATTATATCTTGCTACAGGAGATATTATATATATATATATTCTTTAATCTCAGTTTTCAAAAACTCTTAGAAAAATGCCATCTATTAGATTAAAATAAGTAAAAGAAAATTAAAAAGCAAGTCTTGATTTTTAGGTATACTAGTCTTCACAAGACAATTTCGTTGGATAATTCTGTTTAGGTATACGATAACTTACTGCACATTTTGAACATTAGAAATCTACAATACAAAGGTGTTCAGACAGAAGCAGAACACGTAGTAGGGAAAAGGGTAATACTGAAATAATTTTTCCATTCACTTTGCCTTGTGAAAGAGTAATTAATGATCTTGGAAACTAAAAAAAACTCTCACGACCCTTTTAAAAACTGTTTTGTTCACAAAATTCATCAATGACAATAAACTTAAGAATGCTAACAAACCAAATAATTTCAGTTGATCTTACGCAGGACTGTCTTGAAAATTCACTTACTCCTCAGACATACTAGTCACAGCCTAGCTGATGTAGTTTTCCTGTAGCTGTTAGGCTTAATAAAATAACCCAGTTGGTGTGACAGCATACACAGAAAGTCATTTGCATAGCAAAAACTGAGTATTTGCAGACAAGACATTAGGAAACAAAAGTATGTTGACAAAGTAATTCTCTCCATCTAAGCTAACAGAGTACATGTAACTGTTCATGTTGAGAGTTAAATAATATTTTACAGGAAATGACTTTTTCTTTTTGCCCTGATTTTTCTTGGAAATAGCAGACAGAAGTGCCTGCTCGTTGCTGATCACCATCTAATGTGCAATATTTCCTCCTTCCTCTGGCTTCTAGTCTGTCTTAACAGAAAGGAATGCTTACATTCTGTTTAATGAAGTAGTCCATTAACCCTTATTAATATAAAGCAGGAGATCATCCCTTTTGGTTTTCTTACAGGTCTTGGCTCCTGTCAAGATAAGTAGGGAAAAGGCTGGATGCTTAATCAGGGTATGAATACTGGTGTCCTCAGATATTCTGGATGGTCCATGACAATGAATATCAGAGGACTCGTTTTCATCACTGCACAAAATTAGCTATGTAATGTCTATTGTTCTCTAATTTCTCACTCGTCACTCTAGAAATGTAATCCCAGGTGTCTCATTCCTATGCAAGCAGATGTGGAAGCTCATAAACTGAATTGCAACCTGAAGGAATGAGTTCTCAGATCTTCTGGTTGCCAGGGAAACTACATTCTCAGTCTGTGTATGTTTACAATAGCCTCTTTTCCAAAGCTGTCTAAATTTCATGTTGTGGTACTTCAGAGTGGACTAAGGTAGAGATATAGTAATGTATGTCTGCTAAATATTATCACTGATTTCTTAAATAATATTTACAAAATTAGGTCGTATGTTTTGTCTCAGAGTGTGTATGATTTGAACAGATACGTGACAAATCTGAGAGTATTTAATATACGTTTTGCTTCTTTTGGCTTGGCTGCTTTTCTGTGCTCCACTTAAAGATCAGTCTCCATTAGAGTGCAATTAGGTATGGCCTGAATGCCTAAAGAGGTACCACTCAACAATTAGTCAGTAAAATAATCTTCAAAATCTTATCTCTAAAATGTGTATGGATACTGATGTAGTAAAAAATTTGCACTTGCTCTCCATGGAGACCACTTGTTTGACTCGCTGCCTTACTTCCACACCTTCTGTGAGTCAGTGCAGTTCCCCAGATTCAGCACAGCAAATGTGTCTGTCCTGTGCCGCTACATGGTGCGCATGCAGCCTATTTCTAAATAATTTTCTTCACAGCAGCAGCAGTATTACCCACATTATTTCCTCATGGGCAATGAAATACAGAAACACTTTCATTTTCCTCTTCTGTAAAGCCTATCATCACTAGCTTTCTTTTTTTTTTCATCTTTTATAATTTAAAAAATCATAATATTTGGGCATTTTATCTATAAAGGCCCTTGTAAGAAGCTATGTGAAAAATTTGTTGTACAGAGGCTCAAAATGATCAGTAAAATCCAGACAGCAGAGCAGATCCATCAGATTGCTTGTCTCTGAATTATTTCTCAACAAAACGTATTACCAATAATAAAATAAATGAAGTAAACATCTTAAGCAGAAGAATATTAATTTTTAAGTCCCACAGGGACATTAATCCACTTTAAATATGAATCAGAACTGAAGTAGGGTTAAGTATTCTGTGTTTACAACCAACAAGTGTCAGTGGGAAGGAAAATGGACATAAGGTGAATTACTGACAAGAGCTAGGATTTGAAATACTTGAATTTTAATAGTGTTCACATAGCTCAGTGAGAAACTATTATTGAAGTGAAGGTAATTGCTATGGGCATTGCAAAAATGTAACATGTATTCCATGGTTTTAAAATTAATATAAAAAAATAAGTCATATATATTCAAAGATTGAAAACTGCAAGGTTCTAAGAACCTGGACTCTGACTGGAGTTCAAATTATTCTAGCTTATTGTATAAAATTCTGAGGATAAAGACCATAATTCTGGTTCTTCCACTGGTAAATTAAATCCAAAATTTTATGATGTCATCAGAAGTCAAAATAAAATATCATCAAATGAGATTCAAAGCAAAATTTGGCAGTTTGGAGTTTGGATGAAAAGGTAGTGTGCTGTGTTTATCCTGTTTTATTATGTTTCCTAGTGTTCGAGAGGAAAAGAAAAAAGCAAAATTTAATTATTCTTCAAGAGCTTGTTGAGGTGGGCAGTATTTGTATTGCATGAAAGGTGTAACTGTGACACAGCTCTGTCAGCATAGAGGAAGACCTTGAGTGAGTGAATCAGTGGATTTGTGCATCAGGTAATGAATGAGTTATAAATTTACCAGGTGATCCGGATCTGACACTTGTTCATTTGAGTTTGGAACCTGGCACCTAGTAAACTGCTTCATTTGGGGAAAAAAAAGCATACTTGATGAATAATTATTATGAGATTAATGACCAGATCATAATAAAGCTGATTTTTTTTTTCCCTGCTGGGATATATATAGAATCAGTTCAAAGATCTCTTTGATGTAGTGGTCTCTGAATGTGAAATACATGTCCAAGTCAGTGACCTTGGAGGACTATTATACAAATGCATCTTTTACTATAATGTTATGCTAACATCTTTAAGACATTTGAGAAACCAAAAGAGTTCTGTAGATACCAGTGTAGAAAGTATTTAGAAAGCGAAACAGAACCTTGTACATTGGTTGCTTATGCATATTTAAAGCTTTATGTCATGTGAATATTGACTTGAATGGGTAAAGAGGCTCACACAGAAGCTGAGAACAGCAGCTGGGAAGCTGTGCAGAAGCTGCTGACAAGCAGAACTCAGGTCTGTGCCATTAGACTGACTCTGTGGAAGCTATCAAGAACCCTGTGGTCTAAGTGAAGCACAGATGTATTATTGTATGCTTTATGTCATATTTTATGGGAACTAACAAGGTGATTTGAAAGAAGAACAACATAGCTAGGTGTTTTAATAACAGAACTGTAAAACTACTCCTGTTGGCTCCGCTGATGAAGGGACAGGGTATTTATATTTCTGCAATATAAGTTGATGGTGGAAAAGAAAATCTTCATGCACCAAATTGTTGATACTGAGCAGTTGCTCAGTACTTTGGCTATTGAGTAGTTGAATCCATGTCACTCCTACTTCTGTGCCCTGTGCTGCAGCCTGTGTGTCCAGATAAGAGACTTCATTTTCTGAATTTCGACTTGACTAACTCCCTGAATATCTGGCCCATTCGAAGTAAAAAGTCTAAATTCCAATTTTACATTTATATATCCATCTTTTGAAAATTTTTTTTCAGAGCTACTCAGTAGTGTCTCCCTGCAATATCCCTCAAAATCAAAAGAGATAAATTCACTGTCCTTTCCTGAAAGTAATGTCTTTTTAAACCACATTCTTGCATTGCTTTACCCTGTCCCCATTTTCAAAGTGGTCATGATACAGTTATTTGAGGTAAGTAAAGCTCCTTACTAGGGGAACATTTCTTTCAAGTCCCATCCTGTAAAGAACATGATGTATTAACAGCTTGAAATCTGGCATAACTTTCTTCAATTTGTAGGCAAAATTTGCTATGGCTTCTATTATTTGGCAAACAAGACTCATTTTAAATTAGTCAACTAATTAATCATCTTCTCAAGTCATGTTTTATTAGAAAGCAATCTGAGTTTGTTACCCAAAGTTAGCTAAAGTAGCACAGTAACAAGATGAGGTAGACAGGAAATTTTAGTAAAATCTTAATATTGTGAAAACTGTAGTTTCTCTTAAACTAATGTTTTCATACATTTTACACATCTTTGGCACACTGATTTTGTTTCAGAGAAACACAGTGAGGTATTTATTATTAGGATTGACACAAACAAAATATTTCAGAGCTCAAAAGAAATTTCTTCTTATATATCATTTCCCCATGGCAGAAGCCTCTGCAGAACTGCTGCTGTAGGTTGGATCTCTTGGTTGATTACCTGTCCTGTAAAGCTGTGCAATTTCCTCTTTTTGCTATAGTGCTCTATGGGAGGTGTGAACTGTTTTTGCTACCTGGCTTGTGAAAAAGAGCAACGCTTTGAATACCAAGGACCTCGCATGTTATCTAGCATATGTAAAAGCTTTACATTAACTGTTAATCACAGGCACGATTTTCTTTCTGCTTGTGCTGAATCCGTCTTGAATCCAACATGACAACTCAGTGTGGTGTTCCTGAAGTGTTGTGCAGAAGGAGACTATTACATGTTGACTATTTGTTATCGAATTGTCAGTTAATACCTTTCAGCTACAACTCTTGTCTTTCCTGAATTTGAAAAACTATGGTTAAAATGAGGATGAAATGTTTTGGCATATTGTAGGAAAAGCATTAACAATTTCATTATGGAGATCAGATGGTCTGCAAATGCCCATCTGTATTACTTTTTAGGCCAGAATATATTATGAAGTAGCCACTGTTACTCTGCTCTTGAAACACATAATTTACATTTTTGCATAGATGTGAATTTTGATTTTTATTAATAAACAAAGGGCAATACATAAAACGTGTTTGGTGTTCAGCTATCTACTGATGGTCCTGAAACATATTTAATAAATACCAGCCCCAAGTGTAAAGTAGAGCTACTGTGTTCCTTCAGTTATTAATTTCAGATTAGATGCCTCTGACTTGCTTTAAATAAAAATTTAAAGAGTCAAGCTTTATTCTGAGAAATTAGTATCTAATACAGAGAGCATGGAACTCTTCAAAGGAGCACTTTCGGAAATGAGATGTGAGGCAAGAATTGAGGTAACTATCTGGTTTCAAATAAGAAATCAGAATATTTTTCTGTGAACAGGCTACAGATACATTTGGGTTTTAGAAAATTGACTTCAGTGGAATGCCAACGAGTGTTTTACTTTTGAGTAAGACAGGAAAACGCTGACATACCAGAAATGCACTCTGTCATGCAGAGACCCTTTTTCTTAGTGCATCCCTCTTTATGGAAACTGCATCACAAGGTCGTGGTTTGAAGAATGAAAATACAGAAGACATTGCCTTGTTGCAGCATCAATGTATTGTACTCATAGAGTAAAAGTGCTTTTTTGGTGATTTTTTTTTTCTGTCTTGTATTGCTACATTTGACTGAAAGGTGAGTATGGAGATACTGAAATAGTTTTTGTAGTAGTTGAACTCAAAGATGGCATGGAGAGCTCCAAAATTTCACTGGTTCAGAATGGTTCAAAAGCTAAACCTACAATTATGGTGGGATTTTTCTGATTGAGGTGATTCTTCTGTACATTTTGTTTGTTTTTTAAATTAATTTTTATTTCCTCTGGCGTATTGTCAAGAATAAATAAATAGAATACATCCAACTTAGTTAACAATTCTACTGTTCAGCTTCTGGACAAAGAATTCAGCTCTGGTGAGACTTGGCAGAATGAAATTAGAAACAAGAATTCACTCCCTGAAATTCTTTTAGATTAAGATGGTATTTCAGTGTTTCACAAAAGAAAAAATTAATCTGTATAAAATCATTTTTTCTATAACTGTATTTTTTCTCAAATTCCAAATTCTAAGAAAATGAAATTAACAGTTCTTGTGTTCAGAATACTGAATATAGTTTGCACAAAAAGGCCCACAACAACAGGCTTTTTTTCCTCATGTTTTTATTTATTTCGTAACCTGCTGCATTAACTAGGTGGGTAGGCATTAAGTATCACAGATAGTGGAAAACTGGAACTGCTGTCATAAAATGATGTTGGTAGTGTGCTTGTTTCCCATTACATCCTGTGGGAGTAAAATGGATGAATGACACTTCTATCTCAAGGTGTTTTCTCTCCCAATGTACATTTTGACAGCAAACATCAGCACTGCTTGGGAACAAAGGGATTTGGACATAGAGCTGGAGTGGATAGTTTTGGAAGTCAATTTGAATTCAGCTAAATTTTTTTAAAAATCCTTGATACATTTGAGGTCATAAAAATCATGGAGGGTCAGGTGCTAGTAACAAAAGTCTTTGTAGCCTCTAACACAAGCACATTTACACTGAGGACTCATTATTCCCAGATTTGTCTTCTTAATTCCAGTTTCTTCTCAGAGTAATTAGAGGGACTGTATATAAAATGTAAATAGTCCTTGCATGCTATGTCTAAGCTTTTACCCTTTCAAATATGATAGTACTTCTGTATTCATAAGTAATCATTAAAAAATGTCCTCTCCTAAGGTCATCCTATTCTAAGGTCAGATTAGTAGTCTGTGAACTTGAATTAACTGATTTGAGCTGAGATAACCTGATTTGAACTGACTAACATTTGTACTCTCACCACGTATTAGATTTTAATAGATGAAGTAGGATTTTACAGGATGACTTTGCAATCCTGAAATATCTGGAACATAATTTTCAGTTATTAAACTGGAAAAACAAACCACCTATGGAAGCATGAGCCTTTCCTTTAGAATCCCCTCTTTGGAAAATTTTGTAAGATATAGGGATTACATTTAAGCTTTGAAAATGGGTTTTAGGAAAGAAAAAATTGACTCTGGTCTCAGTGGAAATGCAAACTATGAGAATAGAGAGCATGTGCTGTGGCAGAGCAACTGGATTTTCAGCCTGAATGCTCAAGAGTTGTCTGTTTACAGTAGCATAACAAGCTGCCAGTTGTCCTTCTGTTATTTTTTCCTTAAAACCATCCATGCACTTCATTTTTTCTCTTTGCCTTCATATTCTTTTTTTTTTTCTCCTTTCTGCCAAGCTTAAAACTTGTAAATGTATCCTAATATTGCATCCTCTTCTTTCTCTTTCTTTCAGTACTTTCTGTCAGCAAACAGTGACATTGTAAATCTTGGGTGGATATTGCTACCAGAAATACTTCTTACTTTCTGGTCTAGAAATGAATCTCATGCCTTCTATAAATAGAATAGTTTCCTAAGTTCATCTTTATTCACTCCTGAGACAAGCTTTAGAAATAGACTTCTTTCAGGATGACTAGCTGTCTGATGTGCCGTGCTCTTTCTTCTCTAGCTGTGCACCACAGCATGTATTCTCTGCAGATTAATTTCCTAGTGTGAACAGGGTTGTTGTGTGTGGAAATGTAAACCAGCATCATTTTCTATATACAGTAACAAAAAAGACGTCTCCTATACATGGCTGCAGCAGTTTTCTGGGAATGAGGAGAGTGTGTGCTTTCTAGTTGTAGCTATGACCTGGCTTGATGGATCAGAATTTGAGTGAGAACTGTTATTTAATAAGTAAAAAAAAAGGTTTGTGGCTTAGTTCTTTTCCTTTATTACTGAAGTTTTCTGAAATAGCACTGTTAATAAATTAATCACCTCAGCCATTAATACCTGGAGCTTACTCACGTAACACATAAAGCAAGCTCCAAAGAGTCCTTATTATTTAGACAGATAAATATACAAATATTTTAAAAATAGTATTCTTGTATTTGGAAGAGGGTCATAGGCAACGCAGGGACTATGGACACATAATTGGAGTACTTCCCAATCTCAAAGTGGTGTAACAAAGCACTCTTTGGACCTCACCACATAACACTGTAGTCTGCTGTTATGCATCAAACTGAAAAGGTTGTTATATTATTAGTTTTATGTATTTGTTTCCATCAGTAAAAAGCCAAATATACTTCCAGTATTTTCTTAACTATTGGACATCATTGTGTTTTCATGGGACTCTATGTAAAAATCTTCATTCTCTTAGCAAAAATCACATTTTGATATTGAAGAGACTGTTTTTCCTGGTTTAATGTTTTTATTCTGTATTAAAAAACTGCAAAGACAACACGTTTTGACATTCACTTACTGTATTGCTACAATACCTTTGAATATTAATTATAATGTTAAAATCTTATAATAATTTCCCATAAAATATATTTTTCACTAAGTCATTAACTGTGCTCTCCTTCCCCATATATTTCCTCTGATTAATATTTATGAATCATTTTATACATACTGGTGTGCAAATCCAAAATCCTGGAAGGATAGGTAAAGAAAGAAGGAGAGAAGGAAATAACTACAATAAAGGCTTTTTGGAATTTGTTTTTGTGAAAACACTGAGGGGATAGTTGACAAATTTAATAGCCTGGCACTGTAGGAAGAACCACTGAAAACCTTCTGTAAGAAAAACACTTTCTGATTCTGAGGAAATGTTTTGATGGGAAAATATTGATTTTTTTCTGTGCTTACGGGAGATGCTGTACAGCCTGTTTTTTTCTCAGTTTTCATGCCATGCTGCTCCCTGATGCTGTCAGGGGGACAGGAGAGTCCTGCCAAAGCTCTCTGTTTCTATGTGAAGTTGTGTACAAAGGGATTCAGTTCCTGACTTCTAGGCAGCTTTCTCTTCAGCCTGCACAGTTTCCCAAAGATGTCTCTTTAATGAGTTGGAAAGTCCTGAGCTGCTATTTCCATCATTCAGTCACCCCATATAAATCATTTGTGTCTCATTATATCTAGTCTCACTATGAAACTAGTAATTAGCTGAATTTTGTATCACTGATGTGTTTGTACAACTCTTTCTAGAATTTTACAACATGAAAAATACATGTACTGAGACTCGTAAACTCAGAGATGATTAATGTCTCCTTTTCTCACCAGTTTGTCCAGAAAGAATATATCTGCCCCATAAATGCCCTGGCAAGCTAACTGATAATAGAGGCCCGTTACCCAGACAGTTAGTGCTTCAAGAATGTTTCTGTATATCACTAGTATTTTGTCATGCAGCCTTATGTTAGCGGGGGATTCATGAGTCAATATCCTGATCACATTGATCAAAGGTACTCTGGAGTGTAGGAAATGAAGCTGGATATATTCACATTAAGTAGAAATCCAGCAAATATTCTTCAAGTTTTGCAATCAAGATTGCAATCTGGGTGCCAGTTCCAGAGGAATGTATATTTCTGATGAATCAGACTTCATATCTAAGAAACACAGAATCCTTCTTGTCAGCTCATAGCTAAATGAAGCACAAAAAACCCCTTTGGAAATGAAAACAAAAGGTAGCTAATGATGTGCGTTCTTTCTGGACCATTTCCTGTCTGTTTTTTCAAATTAAGAGAGTTAGTTTTTTGATTCTCTCTTTCAGAGAACAAAACACCTTCATGGTGTTCTTTTGCATCTTTTCTGCTATGACAGCAATTTCTAGAAAATTGCCAAATAACAGGGTTCTCTCTCCTGGGAAAATGATGAGAAGCACAGTCCTGGCTTTGGTGCAGCTAGGATTGGTATATCTTGAGCTTTCAATGTCTAGCTGCAAGAAGAGCCTGACTGTGTCCTCTCCTGGACTTCTCAGGGTAGTGGAAGAAAGCAGATAGCTGAGAAAGTCTCCTACATCTTTCTTCTCCAGATTAATGGAAGTCAGCTATGTAAGTGTCTCCCCATGGGTTATGTGCTCCATCTGCCTGCATAGCTGGGCATTCATGGTGCTCTCGTGAGCAGGTTGGTCATGCCCTTGTTGTCATGGGGAGACCCAGTAGGGACCTAGGCCATTGACTCTGGCTGCCCCTGTGCTGTGATGCTGGGGGTTAAGACGTTCATCTCCATGGGGCTTCTGTGTTGATCCTGAGCCCTTCATCCTCCCTGATGCTCCACAGCCTGCTCACCTTCTGCTGCAGCCCCTGCTGAGCCAGCTTCTCAAAAAACCCACCCCTGCTGCAAACAAGGATACTGTCTCCTTCTGCCCACACCTTCAGGGACACCCCAGGTATGCAATATCCACATGGTACCTCAGAAGCCTGGCTTGGACCAACTGGTTTGCTGAAGAGGTCTCACGTGGGTCCTTCCTTTCCATTAGGGGAGTTACAGTGTTTGGGGATCGTGCTTCAGTACTTTCCTCTATGCTGCCAGGCCTAGGCAGCTGATCAGCTTCAGAGCAGACCTCAACCAAAGCCTTGGGGCGTTTTTCCTTCTACATATCCTTTGTCACTATGTTGTCTGCCCCATGAAGCAGCACGCCCAGATGGACCTTGACTTTCTTTTGGATGCCAGTGTTGCTAGAAAGACAGAAAAAATATTTCTTCTTGTTCCTAGGATTGTTGCAGGAACATGATGGATATATGAGCAATTTATATTGCATTCTGTAGTTTTATAAACTTTGCTTTAATATAGCTTTATAGACACTGTAAACTGTA
>JAWMRA010000078.1:76809368-76918644 GCA_035584735.1 Pseudotriccus pelzelni
TCTTCATGGACAGGGCTGGCAAGCAGATTGCCCAGGGAAGTGGTGGAGCCACCATCCCTGGAAGTGTTAAAAAAACTTATGGATACAGCACTTGAGGTACAAGGGTGAACACTGAGGCGGTGCTAGATTGGTGGCTGGACTTGATCTTAGAGGTCTTTTCCAACCTTAACAATTCTACGATTAATTTGCCTGAATTTTCCCAAACCATGTTTGTTTATCAGATTCCTCTGCCAAGGCACTTATAGAATATATGCAATTATTCTTTCAGAGGGAAAATCTTGGCATAATTAAAAAGTAGCTTGGAACAGAGAACAGGATCAAGTGTCTTTAAAGTAAAAGGTGATCATCCTAAGAAGTGCATAGGAACTTTGGGAGATGTCACGTTCAACATATTAAACATCATCAGGAAAAGGAGAGATTGCTGAAGTGATTTTGTTAAAAACTTTATGATAATTTAAGGTGGTAAAAAAAGTGTTAATGGTTAAGGATCACACAAGGTCCTTAAATTGTGTGATTGGACAGTAAAATAGAAAGTGATATTTTGTGTTGTTAAATGTCAAGTGGTGCACATGAGGGGGGAACATTCCCGATTCATGTACAAAATTTTCTCTGAGTTGATCATTATCACTCAAGAGTGCTATTTAGGGCTATAATAGAAAGGCCTCCTATACAAGTAGAATAATCAGTGACAATTAAAAAATCAAAGTGTGTGTTTGAAGTTATTGGGAAATGAATATAAAATAAACCTAAAGAATATTATTGCACTACTGTAAAAATATAAATTTTGAATGCATCTTCATTACAATAGATAGTTTTGTTTTCCTGAGTCTTGGATCCTAGGTCTAGAAAACTGGAGAGAATACAGAGATTCAAAAGAAAATTATCAAGGATATAGAATAGCTCCTACAGTAGAAATGATAGATTAAGCAAGGACTTCTGATAAAATTTCTCAAATAGCATTTCTGTCCCTAGTAACGCAGAGATAAAGCAGATTGAGCAAACAAGGAGTTTACAGTTGTCGCAACTCAATGTATGTGGGTCTAACTGCGGTGAAGTTAATTTTCTTCATAGCAGACCCTGTAGTGTTGTGTTCTGATTTTGTAGCTAAACTAGCATTGATAACACAGTTTTCACTGTTGCTGAACAGTGTTTGCACAGAGTTCAAGTCCTTTTTTGTTTCTCACACTGCCTCCCAGAGAGTAGGTTGGGGTTGGGCAAGAGCATGTACAGCTGACCCCAACAAATCAAAGGGATATTCTGTGCAATATAACATCCTGTTCAGCAATAAATCTTAGAGTCTTTCCAAAGTAATCATTGTTCAGACTGTCTAGGCATCAGTTTCATCATGAAAGGTGCTGAGTGGTCACATTTGCATCCTTTTGATTGGTTGTTATTTTTCTGCTGATTTTTCCTCCAAAAAACTTTTAGATTTACTTCAATCAGTAACAGTATCAGCCAGTGGTTAGGTCTTGTCATTGTCATTACCTTTCCAAACAGTTGGACCTTACCAGTGGTACCCCACACCAGGATGTGAATGTACAGTACATTAGAGATGTTGCTGTGTTTAGCACTGAAGGTTGTGGTCTTAGTGGTCAGGTTTGAGGGAAATCTGAAACAAAATTGCCCCAGTTTGGGAATAAAGACACCAGACCCGTAGGGTTCGATGCGCAGGGTAGCGGGTCCGAGGAAGATTTCCCTTTTATTCAAAATGGTGGGCTTTTTAAGGGGTAGTCTGGGGAGGTTTCTAGAACATGGGAGGGGTTATGTAAAACCAGGGTGTTTGATAGGTGGGGTTAACATGCAGATGTATTTAGGGGAGAGGTTTACAACAATAGAATGATTGGGAAAGGAGGGGACAATGCCAAATAAGGAAGCTCAAGGGGGTACAGTCCATAATAACCAGCGGAAACATAACTCCAAATGAAGGCATCAAACTAACAACTGGTTTTAGCTTAAAGTCTCTGCAGTGTAGTCCTTAAACAGAGGTAGCTTCTGTGCTTTCCTCAGTCAGGAATTCTCCTCTCCATCTGGTATAGGCTTCCTCCTTGTCCTGGCCATCTCCAACACAAAATGAACATCATCTTTCTTCCCTTTATGTTTTCATTCATTCTTGATTTTTTCTATAGTCTTGTCCCCTTCCATAAAAATAAGGCTGTGATCTCATCTGGTCCTCACAGAGATTATCTTAATTTTAAGACAAGGACTTCTTGTGTGTCCATTACATATCTTTCCAACTGCTTCTAGAGCATGACTCCTGTTTCACGAGGTGTGTCTCCTGCTGTTCTACTTCCTCTATTCTTATCCTGCAAATTTTTCTATTTGCACAGGTTTTTCTGTACCCTGTTTCTGAAATTCTACAACAAGCTTCTATTTATTGCATGGATATTTTTTATTGTTAAAGTTAACTTAACTTTGTTACAAAATGTTATACATCGTCACTGGTCAATCTAATTCAGTGTGCTGTTTTATCTCTTCAAAGAAAGCAAATATGGGTTACATTCTGCTTATATACTTTGAATTTATGGGAACAACAAGCCTCTACATTGGCTGTACAAGTAACTCCTGAATTCCTGAACTAGCACATTGTGATATGCAAGAGAGACTGTGAAATCTTGTGACTTAATTACTCATACAAGGTAGAAAGGTAATCCACAAGTAAGACAGAAGAAGCCCCAAAGGAAGAGAACAAAGTGTTGATATAATCCTTACCAGCTCATGATATTCAGCAATGCCTGAGAATGAAAATTTTCTCTTTCATCTTTCATAGTGCTGTATTGAAATTACAGCTTCTGGTGAAAAATTAAACCACAATTATTTTATTATTTGAATGTGCAAGGGGCTTGATAAGACTTGAGAGAATTAGGTCATAGCAACTGTGAGTGTAAGACCCCATTCCACCATCTTTTATTCACCTTGTTTATGGTTAGAAGGAATTGAAAGTCTTTCCTGCACAAAATCCTGTATTACATCTCAGTTCGGGCAATCTTTGTGTTCTCAGCAAAATTTTTGAACAAGCCTAATGTGACACAATAATAGGATGAGAAATTCTATCTATTTCTAGATGCTTGTCCACAAGCTGCATTTACTGATGCACTTTCCAAGACTTTTGCTAAAAATAAAATAGATACCTCTCTGAAAAGAAGTAAACTGTATCTATTGGTAGAGGAATTCCTGGAGGAAAAACTTCATTTGTCATAAAGTTACATAATGACAAGTTTTAATTTTCTAAGTTGCCAAGTGTGAGTCATTAGTTTATTTCTCACCATACTCTTGATGAGCAGGCTATAGAGGGGCATTTAACGATTATCTTTCTTATGAACTTCTACTGTGATAACAAGGACTAGAAGAGATGTGTTAAAAGATGTTGCGCATAACACGCTTGTAAGAACATGGTTTTAGGTACCCAGATGTTCTTTGAATTAATAAGATTTAAACAAATTACATTCTAATGTACTGATTAACAAAGGAAAATAGCAAATCCCATGTTTAGTACCTGCTATTAAGTTTGATCATTTAAAAATAGCTCATATGTTACAGCTGAGATGACTCACTGATTAGTTTTTATTCATCAATCAAAGAATCAATTCTTCTTATCTTGATTATTGTCTACTCAGATTTATTATAAAACAGTAAAAGCTTTCCATTATATTTCACATCAAACCTGCCAGCTAGTTTTCTGTGCAACTGTTAATAATTGCATGCTTAGGTGTTCAAAGGGGTTGGTTCTACAGGGAAGCCCAGAAAGTATTTCAGGTTCAGAGTTACAAACTGGGGTTAAATGTGAGATCCACAGAGCTGCTGTTTCTATCACTTTCTTTAATCACCATTTAATTTTTTTTTTTTATATGGCTTACTAACTCTGGGGAGCAGAGGCAGAGCGCTCTGCAGTTCTTCAGTGGATGGCACAGGGGAAACGGACCAGTGATGATGAGTGTCTTCTAAAACAGATCTGTAGCAAACAGTGTTAAGAGAAGTTTAATTTGTTTCAATGAGTTACCCACCTCTTCTGAAATTACCTCAGCAGAATTCTGGAGTTACTTCTGTTTCTTACCTCCTAACCTGGAAACTTTTTGTGAGGCTTGTAAGGACTTAAAGAGCACATTTGCCTGTCTCATAAACTGTTAAGACCACAGAATGACTTTGCCATGAGATAAGCACAGAAGGCAGCAACAGGATGGCACTAATTCCAGGCCTAGGGAGGTAAGATTTGGTTAGCACATCCTGGTTAACTCATCCAGAGAAAAATCCCACTGTAGCAAATTGTGTAAAGAAGTAACTCCTCGCACACATACCACTGGTCAAACAAAGATCACCCCAAGTTATGGGACAGATGGCACCTGGAACCACTGAAGCCTCCCCCTCAGATATGCCTCTGTGGATACCTGGAACTTGGACTGTAAATTAAGCCACCTTTTTGGGAGCTTGAGGTAAGATAAATGTGGTACTATTGTCTGACTGTTATCTCAGACGTAGAATGAGGTAAACAAAGCTGGAGGAGAAAACTGTATCACCGATACTGGACAAGGTAAGCCAACTGGGCAACTGTGCTGAAATCAGCTTGGCCTTGGTAAAAGTGTTCCACAGGGGGAGATCACAATCACCAACTCAAAAAACCCACCAACTCAAAAGAAGAGGAAGACTGAGCATGGAGCGCTTGATCTCTTTCTATTTCTCTCTCTCTTCCCCTCTCCTACCTTTCCTATTTATTTCTATCTCTCTACCTCACATATACTGGTAAGTAAAATTCTTACTATTGACTTCAGCACATGATCTTATTTCCAACTTAATTTGGGCAAAGGCGTCTCTCACTAATTGGATCATAACAGAGGCAATAAGATATTATTCCTCAGTATAACTACCTGTGCCCCAAATCAGTAGTATAAGTTGTCTGAGTTCAAGAGAGTAGCTGGTTCCATAAGGAACTTAGGATGTTCAACCACTAATGATTCTATTGAATAATTTATGGCCTCCCATAATTACTTCCTAGAAAACAGGAATCCTTGTGCCGGTTTTAATGCTCCATTTATCTTCTCAGCTGAATGAGAAATCACTGTCTCCCCTTTTCTTTAGATTGTAGGGAAAAGGGAAATTTTATCTTAGGAACTACTAGGAAGAAAAAGAGAAGAAACTGAGAGAACTATCATGCTACTATCGACTCCAAGTCTGCCTGTCCCCACTTAGAATTACAAGCAGTCCAGCTGAACCTTAAATCAATTTCAGAAATGTTGTCAGAAGTGCAGTATGGGTGATTAAGTGTATGAAATTATTTAGACATTTCTTCATATAATAAACAAACTTGGATTTTTTTTCAGCCTGAAAGTCATTAAAGGGAGCTAAATGTGACTCAGTGAAAAAGAAAAGGTATTAGCTCTTCACTCTACATTTCAGTAAAAGAAAGAGGAAAATCAAATGAGCTTATCAAGTAACAAATGCAAAGCAAGTAAAATAAGTTGACCTGTAATTAAGGAGTTGAATTCCTTGTCACCACTGCTGTGGATACTGAGTTTATTTGCATGGGCCTGAAAAGACTGGACAAATAAATTAGTGGAAAAGAAATACATAGAGATTCTTTTACCTAGAAATTTGTGGTGACAAATACTTCAGTCTAAACTACAGATTGTTGAAGACAGTAAATACATTGCACAGAGTATATTTATGTGCTTCTTTTGTTCTTTTACCCTTTCATAAATATCTACTTTTAGCACAGTTGAAAATGGAAAGCAGATCATGCTGGCCTGTGTTTTAATGCAGTATGACAGTTTTTTGGTTCAGAAGATAGATTTGGATTATAATGATAGGTTCCTCTCAGACATAAGCAAGTATTTTTTTTCCAATGTAGAATCACATTTGAACAACAGGGTTTCTGCTAGTTTTTAGTATTGTGGAACACTGTCGTATGAAGCGGAATGAAAAAGAGGTCAAATAGGGGATCTTCAGGAAAAGAAAGATTAGCCAAAAAATGGAGAAACAGAAGAGAATATTCATGTATAATTTTCAGTTTTTGGAAATTGTAGAAGCTGTGACATGGAAATAATTACTTATTTTTATTTATGTGGTGCTCAAGAGGATAGGACTCTAGGATATGTCTATTAATAATTACTGAATCAGTTTGACCTAATGGTGAACGTCCTGCTACCTTAATGTTGACTAACCAATGAGAATCTGGCTTAGAATAAAATGAAATATGTCTTCAAAAGAGAGTTAAGATTTTGTGTTATAGTTCTTTATCTTGGGAGAATCTTCTACATAAATATTGAAATTAATCTTCTAAAGGACTTTGCAAACATGTATTAGCTAAATCATTTATAAGTAATTAAGGACCAGGATTTTTTTTCCCTGAAGAATAAACCAGATCAGTCTCTAAAGACAGTTATCTCTTAAGGAAAACCATATTTGTGCCTGACAGCACAATTCCTGAATGTTCTTCAGTGCCACATCAAAGTTTTCAGCTTGAGTTTTTAAGGAATAACAATGGAGTTTGTTTATCAACCATATATAATCAACCAATGATACTTACTTCTATTTAGTATCTTAAATTTTCAAGGACCAACTCCCTTCTCAAAGGAATCACATTTTTAAAACAGGCTTTAAATTCTCATTTGAAGCCAATTCATAATTTCACTGATGAAAACACTGGAGTACAGCTTAAATTCTTCCCAGTCATAAGGCCAAGTGAAGAACCCCAACTCAAAACTGCAATCATAAAACTGTATCTCCACTTTCATTAACACAATAGACACTTGGTAGTACACTGTTTTTTCTTGTCCTCACTTTTTATAAGAAAGAAAGAGATGAAAATAAATGAGTAAGTAGAAGAGATTGTGAGATTGTATTATTTAAAGTATTTTGCTAAAAGCATATACTGCTTATGTGTTTAGGCTGTATTTGATTTATCAATGTTAATTTCAGAAGCCTTAATTTAAACTTGTTTGAAAGGATCAGGATGAAAATTCACTATACTATCTTTAAATATAAGACTTTAATTTTCTAGGCCTCAAAAATTTTGCAGTTGTTTGTTTTCTGATGTGTTGAAGCCATCCCTAACACTGAGGCACACGGGCATGCTGTCATTGGACAGTGAAGTGGGACTGCCTGCTCAGCCCTTAAGCAGCTGCATGCTAACACAGGACCCTTTGGTCCTCACAGCAGTAGCAGAAAAGAGCACCGGTGTGCATCTCAGAAACAACACCTGGACAGCATGGGGGAGAAAATATGCTTTTTGCTTTCCTTCAAACCTTGAAAACACCCAAACATCATTCAGTTCTGCACATCCAAACTGCATAACAAGCTGTTGGCTGTTACAGAGTTCTTTCCACTTGATATCAGGCAGCTTTCATAGCCAGTCACAGAAGTGACAAACTCTTGGCTAGCACTGTAAACCACTCTCAGTGCAGGAGACTGTTGTACTTGCTGCCTCCTTCTGCAGACATATTAGTTGCTTTAAGAGGTTAATAAAACTGTTGATGAAAACAAAGAAGTGAATTTCAAGCAGAACTTAGAGCCAGCTTCAGAGTGTTCTCTTTGTTCTCTTTGGGAAAAGTAAATGTCAAGTTGTTTCATGCCAATTTTTAGGGTCAAGTCCTCTTCTGAAAAGCACCTCTCACCTAATTTGTATTCTTTGAAAAAAGCATTGATTTGCCTTTGAACATCCCTTATTATCTGATTGTAAAATCATCTGTATGGGTTTCTACAATATCTACTTTTAATTTCAATCCCTAGTTTATGTCAGGCCCTCCACATCTCCTACAGTGTTAATAATTTCTGTTACGAATTTCCAAACTGCATCATGCAGAAGATTTCAAAAGGTTCTTCACTGCTCTGTGGGCTATGGTCAAACTAACAATACCCATTTGCAGAAGATATGCGTGCCTATTCTAGGAGATGATACATTGCATCACTTTGGGGTATATGTAATATCTGTATAGCTAATTCCAGTATTTGAATTTCTTCTATAACAGCTCCAGAATTTTCACTGTGTGTACATGAATAGGAGTAAAAAATTCAAGTAATAGTAGAGTCTGACTAGAAGCAAGGGAAAGCAAGTATGTGGATGGCACTATGTAAGATGTGACTTATGGTGTGATGCTATTTCTCCTTGTTTAAGAGAACATGACTAAAAAATTGATACGAAACTCTAGGACACTATTTCTAAGAACAATTATCAGAGTAATCATGCTCTGAATGTGTCATTCACTCCAGTGAACAGAATGTGTTTCTGAGCTCAGTCAGGTTATCTGAGCCCTACCTTAGATGTGTTTCCTATCAAAATACTTTGTTTCCCAGTCTGAAGCCAAGAAAAATAGTAGCCTTTCCTTAGAAAATTGCATATATTAATGTTTTGCCGTGATAACTTCACTGGAAAGTGTACTTTCTTTTATGCTGAAGTAATTACAGCTTTTTCATTAATCAGCTATCTTTGTCCTATTCTCAGGGTGAAACATGTCAAGAAAAATATTCTGAATTTGTTTTCATTCTCATCCCTTACATATTTACCAAGGAAAAACATTTAGTTGGTTTCTTCTTCTCATGGAAACATCAAAAAGAATAGTCAGCAAGTTTAAAAGTTGAATTTCTTCAGCTTTCTTAACAAATATTGGGAAACATTTTCATTTATTTACTGTTCAATATCCATCAAATGTTTTCCTCAAGGCAATGGCTTTAAAATTTTGTTATTAATGGATAAGACAAAATTTCAAATAATTTTGCTTTGCAGGATGAAGGGAAGAAAATCTTTTTTTAGTGTAAGTGTAATTTAAAAGTCAACAAAGATATGGTGGAAAGGGATAATTTTGGCCCTTTTCTAACAATTTTTCTCAGAAAAGAGCCTAAACATGTTTGTTTAATATCTTCTAGGTATGTGAATATAAAATTGAAGGCTCACGGGAGTGATGCAAACCTGATTTGAAAGTCTATTATATTCTTTTTCAGTACTTATTTATTCTTTTTCTTTAACTTACATATTATGATTATTAAAAAGAAAATACAAGAGGAAAAAAGAGATTAAATACCTGCATAATAATAATCCAATTAAGTCTCCTCAGCCTCCTGACCTTGGTAGTGGGTTTGAACCTCATGGTATGGTTGATTTGACTTATTGTTCTAATGTAACCTGTGAAGATCCAGCACGGCTAGGATAGCAGTACCCAAAAAGCTCCAGTTACACAACATTCATACCTCCAGTTCCTCTCTGAAGGTTAATTGTACCTCACATAGTTGCCACTATTCAGTGCTGTATGAGCTGATGTGTTCTGGATCTCCTTTCCCACCTCCAGTAGGTATGCTCTTGCAGGAGCTCCTAGAGGCTTCTTGGGAGTCTGCTTGCCCAATTTATTTAATCACAAGAAAAATATCTGTTGCTGAGACCACTGCAGCTACAGCAGCTCTGTTTCACAGCGATATAAAGGACTTGCTCTAGTCTTATCTCACAGGCTGAGTCTATTAGCAATTAAAATGTACTTCTCTTGCACTTCTGAAGCACATCTTTAGGTTTAGTTTCATTTAAAAAGAATCTAGGTCATCTTGTTGAGGATCTTACTCTTTGATGTGAAGCCACTTACAGTAAGTGGGGATAGTCTGGACATTCACATCACATTTGATCTGAACTGAAGTGGTCATATAGATGAACTCTGAGATGTCAATTGACAATGTGTCCTTATTGATACCTTATAGGCAGCAGCCCTCAAGTAGGAAAAACATGACACATTACTCTAGATTTCTTGAAGCAAAAGTAGACATGAAGGAATGGAATGCTAAGAGAAGGCAAAAAACCACGGATTTATGTGCACTGATATACTTTTCCTACCTTTCTGCAAGCACTAGGAATTTCAAAGAACAAGTCAGTGGCTGAGTTCAGTACTATGAATTGTATCAATTTGCTCTCATGAGCTATCTTTTATTATGACCACCTTCCAAATGATGTGCAAAAAGTAAACTTGTAGATTTCTGTGTTCAGCTTTGAGCCTTGAGAATTACAATATCCCTGCATACCTAAAAGAAGGATTTCCACACTCTAGAGGCAGGTAAAATCACCCGCCTTCAGTGACTGAAGTTGGATAGCAGGATAAGTGCTTTAAAACTGTGTCATGACAAAAGTTTTAAATTCCTGAAAATTCCTCCCTCTCTCATGAATAAAAAGAATTAAAGTTTCTTCTTGTTCAAATTAAACTATGAGAAAAGAAAGAACACAATTCAAAATAAGGGCTATGATGGAAAGGTAGGGAAAAAAATTTGGAATGGAAAAAATCATTTCCTTAGCGTACCAATTTGGAAGAACTGCAGAAAAAGAAGGTGCTTCTGCTTTATTCATTCTTTAGGTTCATACATTTTCTTTCAACTCTGCCTTTGTGTTTGTATTTTAATGACAGAGTTTAACCATGTATATAATTAACAATAACATGGGGAAAATCCAATTAAACTCATAAAATGTCTGAATTTTGAATATGTGCTGAGGACAGAAATTAAGCAATTCATAAAATCAGGATGACCTGGAGGTCCTGGTGGACAACAAGCTGTCCATGAGCCAACAGTGTGTCTCTGGGGCCAAGAAGTCCTGGGGTGCATTGGGATGCAGCAGATGAAAGGAGGTGATCCTGCCCCTCTACTCAGCCCTGGTGAGGCCTCACCTGCAGTGCTGTGTCCAGTTCTGGGCTTCTCAGTTCAGGAGAGACATGGAGCTCCTGGAGTGGGTCCAGTGGAGGGCAACAAAGATAATGAAGGGGCTTTCCTCTTATGAGGAAAGGCTGACGAAGCAGAGTCTGTTCAGCCTTGAGAAGAGAAAACTGAGAGGGGACCTTATCAATGTCTGTAAGTATCTGAAGGGGGGGTGTCAAGAGGGTGGAGCCAGGCTCTTCTCAGTGGTGCCAAACAATAAAACAAGGAGGCAATGGACAGGAAGTGATGCATAGGAAGGTTGACCTGAATATGAGGAAGAATTTTTCGGTGAGTGACCATGCACTGGAACAGATTTTTCAGAGAGGTTGTGGAATCTCCATCACTGGAGATATTCAAGAACCATCTGGATGCAATCCTGTGCCATGTGCTCTATGATGACCCTGCTCAAGCAGGGTGGTTACACCAGATAACTCACTGTGGTTTCTTCCAACCTGACCAAATCTGTTATTCTTTTATTGCAGGATTGGAAGCAACCAGTTGAAATTATATCTGTGAGTGATTCTTCATTTAACCCATGTTCTTTTTTCGAAATTTTTTCCTGCTTTGCTAAAATTTCCATTACTATTTCCATTCTGCTGTGTGGTATTTTGTTTGTTTGTTTGTTTTTTCTTTTCACAGGGTCAATATATAGATCCCTATATCTTTTGGAATGCAGGGTATCTCTGTTTCTTTTCTTTTTGTTTTGTTTAGTTATTAAACAGTGATTGAGTTACAAAGTCCGCATATTCATTATTTGATTTAAAATGATTAGCTAGCTACCAAAAGCTGGTGTTGTATTATATTTGTATTCTTTAATCACATTTTCTTCTGACTTATTGGGAAAAAAATTTGCTCTTTTCCACCTTTATTAAATTGCCAACCTTAAGTAGTTGTGTCTTGAGGAGAAGTGGAGGATGATTTGGTATAGTTCTATAATACACTTAAACACTTGATATTTTTCCAGTGCGACCAAGAATAAAAGTACTGAATCAAAAGCAAAAGTCACAGAGTAACTTGTAGGAGACTGAGCAAGATCCAGGAGAAATGGGGTCTGAAAAAATTCCAGCACCCTCATTAAGTATTGACTAATGACAAAGGACTTTAAAATATATGTTGTCCTTCCATACACTAGAAATAACTCTTCATGAAAATGTGTGCATAAACTTTAGAGCAATCTTTTTGTTGCCATTGACTGTCCAATATTGTCTTCAATCTTCATTAGTCTTTTGACGTTTTTAATTCACAATAATACATACTTAAAACTTTGTCTATTCTCACTGAAATAGATATGTATAAAAAATAACAGTTGTTAGAAAATTATGTTATTGTGATAAGCAGAAGGTATCCGTCACTTTTCTTTCACCAAGTACATATTTTTCACAAATAATCTGTGGTTAGTATATGCTCCTAATTTAAATATCCCACTCAAGTTTAACTGCAAAACTGAGTATTGCTTTGTCAGTGTAGATGTCAATGTGGTATGAAACCTGTTAGAACTCAAATCTGTTGTATTTTCCAGAGATTAAAATGGCAAATAGAAGTTTGCAAGACAAATCCTTGAGGCATAGAGCACAAAATGCTTGCATTTAGTTTATGTACTGAATCCACATTCTCGGTGATCTGAACTTCTGCCAGTTGATTTGGAGTGTGGTTCTGTGTACAGCAACATAGAGAAATCTGCAGGACAATGCGGGACACTCCGGCTTCCTTTCAGTTGAGCATCAGGGCTCAGGCACATTTTCTCAGTCTCAGCATGAAAGACTTAACAGTTGGCTTAAGAGCTGGGTTGGAAACTGCCCAGTAAATGAGCCGTAATTTGGCTACAAAATTCATGAATGCTGGGTGTACCTATGGATTATGCCTCTCCATACGTCAAAAGAGATGAAAATCTGTGAACTCACTCTCTTGATGAAGATTATACAGCCAGTGTCTTAAGTAAATACCAGTTAATATTTTGTTTTTTCTGAGAGGAGTGTTTGTGCGTATGTAATGGTTTTATGAGCCTCCTGGGGATAAAAGCTAGACAAAGAAATAAGAGTGCTCTAAGCAACCTGTTTCCTTTACACATGTGTATCAATCTTGGATTACAGGCAATCAAACAACAAATATTTTATGTGTAGCTCACAGAGATCCTAGAAACATTCCTCCCAGATTTCAATGTGCAGCAGAGAGTCACTTGCTATTCTGATAATTCACTTATTTCCAACTTTATTCCAAATTGAAAAGAAACAGAAATTTGTCTTAAAGGGCATTCACTCATGCATACCCTACCTACTGAGTGCCTGCAGTGCTTCAAGTTGAATTTGGTACTTATATTTAGAAGAAATACATTAAGGGATGTAGAAGTGGGAACATGATAACAAAATCTCTCTTGGATTGCCATTCTTGCAATTTGTATGTGTTTGTGTAAACTGTCTTACATGTCATGTTCTTTGCTATTATGCAGTACCTCAAAATCTATTTTTGTGACTGGGAAACCATAGAAATGAAGACTACTATATAATCCTCACTTTCTTATATGTTGGCAGCAAGGAGTATTACCTTAACAACTTTCTTTACCAATTTCATGTGCTTCCTTCACAACATTGAAAAAAATCTCAAAACCCAAAATAAAAAAGAATTCTATTTATTGTACCTGAACATTGGAGAATAGATTAATTTCTATCGCTATCAGATTGTGCTATAGACCTAAAGTATGATGTATATTTAATCAGTGGTTTTCAGGCAAGGATAAAAATTAGGAAGAAAATAACATGAGTTAGGTAAGAAGTTTACGAGAATTTTATTTTATTGAAATACCACTTATTTGGGGTTTAGGACGAGATTTAATTGGGATTTTGTCTGCACACAGGTCTGACACTGATGTGTTGAAAACTGTGACAGTGAAGGTACTCATATGTGCTTGAATATTGCCTTCTGTGTGAAAAAGCTGATCTCTCACTTCTATAAACAATCACTAGATTTGAACAGATTGCACATATGCTCTGTCCTGTCTTGTATAGGACTAGTTCTGTTCTCTCTGTCCTTCAAACAGGTTTTTTTGTAAGTCATTTAATCCTTCCGTGTTGATAGTTTTACAGTTTCTGGAACACATGTGTTTGTCCTACTCGATACTGTTTGTTACCTACCTACACTGAAAAAATACACATCTCTTAAAATATAGTGTAAAAATTGCATGAAAATTATATGACCCTTCTGTAAAATTTAATCTATTATATTATTTTCACCTCCTTGGAGTATTATCAGAAGGGTTCAGTATAAACGGAACTGGAGAAGAGCAACTGTGTAAGGAAAGGAATGGAAATAAAAATCATCTGTAGCTAAGGTGCGGAATGTCTGATTTAGATATTAAAGAAAGCTTAATTGTTGAGTTTGGTGGATTTTGCAATAACTTGTTACTGAATGATAGTATCTCCAGGCAGCACTGCTTATGGAAATTAAAAGTATGAGTTTAGGCCAATCATGTTCCAGTGTGTTTAAAGTATTCAGACACCGGTAGGATCTGGTAGGAGCTGGGAAGCAAACTGCAATAGATTCCTCAGAAGTGTCCCACCATGGAAATTCAAATATTCATTGGAATAATAGATTTGCAGTCATTAGTGTGTTCAATGAAGACATTTTTCATTGGAAAAATTGTCTGTTCTTTGAACTGAGAAAATTTTTCTCTTACAGTGTCAGACAGACAAAACAACTCTCTGCAACAAATCTCACTGATATAGTGAACATCACAGTCATAACAAGTGGGATTCCTGTTAATCCCTACTGGCTACACAATCCCAGCTACAGAGCATTTCACTTTACAGATGCATCTCCAATAAAGCACTGATTTTGATTAAACATAAATATATTTAAACATACTCCCACTGAGTAGGATATATGTTTGTTTTTGGGTGATGGAGTGAGCGGTGTGTAAGAAGGAAAGTCCTCTTTCATTTCTTTTTCTCCCTTCGGGAGTTTATTAAAAAGCAGTTGTGATTTAAAAAGAAAAAAAAAAATTCCTATCCAGAAAGGAAGAATAAAAAGTTTAATTCTCACCTAATTAAAAAGCTCTTTCTCCTGAAATTACAAAACCATCTCCAGAAAAAACACCCTCCAAAAAAGCCCCAAACTCACACAATAGGAACAAAACCAAAAAAAGGCACCCCAAAAAAACCTAACCCACAAAAAAACCCACAAACAAAACAAAAACCCAAACCAACCAAACAAAACCAAAACAAAACCCAAAACAAACAAAACACCAAACAAAAACAATAACACACACACACACACATTTTTTAATAAGATATGTAACATACGTGGAAATATAAACTATGCTGGGATATGGGTCAGTGAGTTCAGTGCAAATTTTGAAGTAGCAAATTTACACTGCGGCATGTAATTTGAAACACGGTCACAATTATTCCATCATTCTGTTATTCTATAACATAACCATATGAGAAAAAATCAGTCAAAACATGGATATTTCTGTCCATGAATATCAAAATGTTCACTTATGAACAGTAAAATTTTGGTTGTTAATAGTGATCTAAGGAATAAGAAAATTACATGGGTCAAATATCTACAACTGCAAGAATTCCCTCACTTTTCTCTGCACATTTTCTACAGCATAATTAAATTACAACCACAATCCATCTAATCTTCATGATGTAATAACTGTATTCAAGCAATAAACTAATGTTTATGAGTTATCTGTATTGCTGAGGGATTCCCAACACACGGTAATTATGGAGAAAATTATGATGACTTAGACTGCTTGTTGTAAGCTGTTCTTTGGTTCCATTTACTTTTAGTTAAGATTAAATAGCCCAGAGAATAAGATAAAGGTTTAGACCGTAGATCTGAAGGAATTTGTAAGATACATGTGTAAGATGCCTGTGTAATAGATTTTTTAAATTCATGCCTTTTATTAGTTATTCCATCAAGGCAATTGAAATTCAATGAAGTAAAAATGCCATGAGAAAGACTGTGTTTTCCATTTTTGGGCCACACTGTTTAAAGACTGAAATTAATATTAAGTAAAAAATTGTACTTTTAATCCTATTTCTGACTTGAATTTTTAGCCATAAAGCCTTTCTATCTTCATTAAATGTAAACTGTAAAATTCAAAGTTCAATATGCAATTAATTGCTTGAGCATATAGTTTTATTCAGAGGAGAAAATCTGATATTTATAAATAAAATTTGCTCCTTGCAAATTTTCCAGACTTACTGCTGATAATGATTTTTTCTATGAACACATTTCTGTCTGTTAAGGTGGGACCCCTTTTCAGTGGTTTGACTGCTGCTGAAACATATAACCTTCAGCAAGTACCAGTCCAGCTTGGGCTACTCTGACATCTGTAGCCTTTTTATTGCTTCATTCCTACTCAGATCATTTGACCTCTATAACTAAGATTTTTAAGGGAAACAGAAGGAGGGGAACTTTACTATGTTTAGTAGCTTTTCCCTAGGGTAAAATAAAAGAGAATAAATCAGGAAAATCTTGGTAGTTTTTCCCAAAGACAATATAAAACAGAATGAAAGATATTTGCAATGCTTGGATTCTTAATGCACCTTATGCAACTCTTGTTAGTAATTCAAGATTCCTAATTTGAATTTTCCAGACAATAAGATGAATAATGTTGTTTGCCTGATGTCTGTTGTTTTGTATGTATACTTAATGAAATGTTGCAGTAAAATAAAATATTAGAGATGTATCAATGTGATGGAACTGGTAGGATGATAATTCAATATGTGTATGAGGATAGGATGGAATATTGTCTGTAAATAATGAATTTGCCTAGAATTGGAATGTTTGTATTAAAAGCAATAATAGATAAAAAAATAAGGAGTTGCATCTTGCACTAACACCTAAACTTCCAGTAATAAATTCATCCTTTTTGAGAGTATATACAAAACAGTATGTGGAAGGAAGATATTTTATCATTGTTTTATAAATGCAGCATAGAGGCACAAAATTAAATGAAAAAGAAGTTCAGAGGACATACTGGACTGTACTCTGAGGCTGTTCTTCATTAAAAAATATTGAGTTGTTCCTGACTGGAATAATCCTCACCGGAGGACGATTGTGCATGGAGGAAGTGGTGACCCACGTAACTGTCAACCTGAGTAGGAGCAGGCTTATGCTGTGGTGCAGTTTGGTTATTCAAGCCTGTGCATTTGACAATAGGACTGACAAAAAGAATTGTTTCAGTTGAAGAAAAATCCTATAATTTGGATGGTCAAAACAGGGTAACCCTTCACAGATAGGATCTTTGTTAAGTGTGCTGCACTTCATTCTTTTTTTCCCTTTCTTTTTAGTGTAAATAATAAATGCTAATAAATGACATTTTGAATGATACTTTTATAGAGTCTCAGTGTCTTTCTTACTGGGATTATAATAAATCAGTACCTCACAATGCAAACAATGACTTACTATACTTAATGTGAAATACTAAAGTCGAAAGCAAGGAGGCTCATAATTAAGTATTTTTGGAAGCTATTTGGTATTTTGGAATGTAGAAAAGTTCTAGTAGAATTCAGCAAAGACACCAGTTTTTTCTACTAAGAGAGTAAAACAGAAAACCCTGATTAGTCATATATGCAGAATGGCTAAGTAACTGTAGCAATTAATGCATTCCTATAAATTTGATTGAGCAACTTTCAATGTGTCTATTCATGAAAAAGAAAACCTCTTCTTTTTTTAATGTTTATTCATATTTCATTTAGTTTATCTGTAGGGTTTTTCTTTGTTTTGTTCTGGTTCATTTTGTGGGTTTTTTTCCCTCATTCCAGTGAGCAGGCTGGTGTTGGCATAATTCTCTTCTTTCTTTGCCAACTCACACAAAATTATTATTTATAGTTATTGTATATAAAGGTGTGTGCATTCTTGCACATTACAGCTATTATTTAGCTAAATGCCTGAGACATCTGACAACTCCTGGAAAATCATAAAGCTTTTGTTAAAATTATTCTATAATTATGTGTCTTTGCATGCTTTGTTGTTCCAGCACCTGTAAACAAAACAGATGGAACTTTCAACTACATTTTAAATTGGTGGTATATTTTCCTGAGAATTACAGTCAAAATAGACAGGCTGCAGTACTATATAATAAATAAAAAAAATAAGATGGAGAGTTATGCTTAATTTTTGGTGGAGACTTCTGTGCATGGTTTGTTGAGTTTTCTGAGAAGACTAGTATCTATGTTAAAACATTATAAAATCACAGAATCAAAGAATGATTGGGGTTGCAAAGGACCTCTGGAGATCATCTAGTCCATCATGCTTCCCAAAGCAGGTTCACACTACCAAGGTGCACAGTGTTTTAATGGCCAGTAAGATTACTTTAAAGCCATCATACGGCATCTGAAATTCATGTCGTGATTTCTCAAATATTCCAGTAATTGTTGGCATTTGTTTTTAACACAATTCACGTTTGACTTCAGTAGTTGCAAATAGTTCAAAGAAACATGCACTGTTCACAGCATTCTGGTAAAATTTCACTTTAAATTTAAGTTTTTTATGAGGCTGTCCAAATATACTTGTAAACAATCCACAGAAGAACAGGAGCAGATATTATACTACTGAAGAATCACACTTCTAGCATAATGTGAGTTCTCCTGTGTGGATTGCTTTAGAAAATATTTCATAGAGTCTGTACATAGGTTGGATATGAACACAGAACAGATTGATGCAAATCCCTTTAACTAGCAACGTGCAGTATTTCATCCCCTAACCAAAATCCTGGTTCATAACTCCTAACCTTTAAAATACATATTTTCATAGGTTTCAACATACCTTGATTACACTGGATGGGATCAGTATTAGTTGGGACTATTTATATTATCTGAATCATCACTAGGATATTGGCAGTAACTGCTTCTTAACCTGACACAAGTATCATTTCCTTTACCTTAATGATTTAGTAGTACAGGACATGGAATCAAACAGACTTACAAATCACAGACATACAGATTGCTCTTTTAGCTCTGACTTCAAGGTCAATGTTTAAAAGCCAAACTTCATAACTTTGAAAGTAATAGAGTTCACCAGCGATGACTGTACAGTTCCTCTTTGCTAAAAGTTTTCTTTCTGGTGAACATATTCAATGTATGTCCTGTTTTGAGACAGGATGCACTTCTGGAAGTCCAGAAATATGTTTTATGTCATTTTTATGTGTACCTGAAGGACTCATTTTTTTTTCTGGGAGAACTAGAACAGAGGACAACATTAGATAGTAGGAGGAAATTCTTTACTTTGAGGGTGGCAAGGCACTGGAATGGGTTGCCCAGAGAAGTTGAGGATGCCCCATCCCTGGAAGTGCTCAAGGACAGGTTGGATGGGGCTTTGAGCAACCTGCCCATAGCAATTGTGTTGAAACTAGATGATTCTCAAGGTCCCTTATAAACCAACCATTCTGTGATTCTGTGGTTTGTGTTCTGAATACCAAAGATTTCTTGATATGTACAGGCCATTAGAAAATGTCCAGTACAATTGCCAATATACAGGATGAAGGGATTGGTGTGTATCTGTGTATTTACAGATGTCATGATTTTTTTGACTCATACGTAATCTCTGCTTGATCTATGATTCTATGATTCATTAAAACCTAACAAATATATTGCAGAAAACCCATATGGAGTATTTTCTTTCTGTTACAGCTAATCTCAACATTTGTTGCAATCATTGAAGTTTGTTCCTGTTGCACACTTAGCCTGATTTTATAGACCAAGATGTTTCTAAATTTTCTGGATATTTACTTATTCTGACCTGCACCAAACTAGAAATCCTTTTCAGTTTAGACTACATATTTATTGTTTTCATTTATTCTTTTATAATAGAATTCTACACATTTTCTCTCTTGTTATCGACAGGATGAAAAATTAATTCTTTTGTTTATGGAATCTATTTTGATTATATATAACTATCATCTTTTTAATATTAAAATGTCAGCACTACTAAAGAATTGTCATTTCAGAACTCTCTGATTCATGCCTTTACTCTGAGATGGAGAAATGTTGAAGATATTATTATTTATAAAGCTTTTGAGACTCTCCAGGATGCAAGTAGATTTGAGCCTGCAATTGGTCTGCACTTGTACTAAATGAAGTCTACAGTTTATATCATATTGTACTTTTCTTTTAAAAGAAAAATTATACTTGAGGGGTTGAGGCTAATTAGACAGTTTCCAGCACTTATTTTGTCATATTAGAAATTCAACCAGAACACTAGAAGACCTCACAAAATACAGTCCAGTTTGGTTCATTTATTGCTTTGAAGGCTCTAAGAGGTAATTAAAAACCAAGACAAATTCTGGGCACTTTTTAATACATACAAACTTTTCCCATTGTACAGTAAGTGTACCTCAAGGGCCTTCCCATATTTTAGTAAAAGTACTTTCTTACAAATCCATTGAAATTGCCTCCATCAGCCAGATGTCTCTGTTCTTGCCCTCATCAGCAAAAGCAGTGTTGCATTTTAGTTACTGCTGTGGCTAATACAAGCATTCACAGAGGAGGAAGAGAATAGTTTGTATGAGAGAAGAGTAGCTTTCTGAAGTCAAGTAATGCCATTAGAAAGTACACTAAAGTTCAGCTGAATTCTCTGGAAGGGGAATCCTATAATGTTATGTGCAGTGCCTGTTAATCTCTTAGGAACTGAAGACTGACATGCCTTTGAAAGTTGAATTATTCAGAATTACACGTTAAAGATATATATGCTAATAGCAGTACTGGAGAAATAATTCCTTGATAATAGCAATAACCTGAATTCATTTCATGATTCTATCCAATAATGGGACGATTAAGATGGCATTGAGAGCATTGTCAAACTCAGTGTAGGTTAGCTTACTTTGCTGATTCCCTGAAAGGTTCTATTCTTTCCCATCTTGCAAATGAAATTGCTGAAATCAGAGTTGCCTCTGATTTTTAACACAAATGTTTACCTGGAATGCCACTGTTTATTTTCTTCACTGCAGCTGCAAAATACATGAGTCATGAAGTATTAGAATAATATAAATCATACCGCAGACAATTAAAATAATGCCTTTGTTAAAAACGTGAAGTGATTGGGACTCAGTTATGAATGCACAATTGTGTCTCCAGATCAGGAATTTAAGGGAAAAAATGCACTTCCTGTTAGTGAAAATAAAATTTGACTTGACACATCCAAGCATAAATACTGTCAAGCTGCTCACTTGGCCTGTTTGAAAAGGGCCCATATTTTATAATTGGAAGGATTAAGTTGTATTTTATGAAATAACTGAATTATCTGGAAACTCAGAAAGTTTTTGTAAAGAATAATATAGACCTATCCTTGAAAGTACAAAACCCTGACATAATAATTTCTGATTTAGACTGCCAGGACTTTATTCTCAGTTGGTTAGCGATAGGTTTTGTTCTTATGTTTTTATTTTAAGATTGTGATATTATGCAGCTTTATGTTGACACTAAGTGAAATGTGTAGTGTAGGTAGTTGAAAGGTCAAAGGCTCAACACCTCATATATTTTTTAAAAAAAAAGTTATTAATTCTGACAACTGCCTCGTTGCATGGCAGGTGCATGTAAATCCATCATTTAGTAACAGATCACCTTGACTGAAACCACACAACAAGCACTTCTTTTATGTAAACGGTATTGCTTTGCTTTTGTACTCATATTTGGGACCTACAGAAATGTGAGCAAAATAATAAAGAAAATTATCCTGACCTGTCTGCCAGATTTTTAAGTGCCATCTTCATTCTCCTGTTCTCTCCTTTTAAGATGATTCTCCCACCTGTTACCAGACTGTTATGCTTGTCAAAAACAATAAAAGCAAATTATTTCAACTGTTAAGAAGAGTAAGACCATTAGGGAATCCTGCTCATCATTCAGCTGGTCATCCAAAATCTATTTACTACTGCTGTGCATGAACAAGAGGTTCTTTTGCATCCAGTATTTGAAAGCTGCTTTTTAATTTTGGCCTTGTTTTTTGGACCAGGAACATCCATCATATACCAAGTGCTAAATTTACTACCTGACATTGAAAAGCTGTTTATTTAAATGCTATTACAATGTTACTGAAAAGAAATGAAACTCATACTGTGTCAGCCGGCTCTTGTAGTTGCTCTGCATTCGTAATTTTGACTGGCATGCTGAATAAAAAGTTTTTCTCAAAAACATAAATCAAAGTTGTCGCATCTTTTGCAAAACTGTGAACATCTCTGAAGGCATTTGTTGAAAACCAAATAATTTCAAGATGATGAATGTGATTCTTGAAGCTGTTAAAACCCCATAAATATCAGTAAAGAAGGCCAGTCGTTGGTACTCTTCAAAAATATATTTCAAAAATTAATGTTGTAGTATTCCTATCTGTTTTAAAACAATGGCAAACACATGTTTTTATTGTTTACATATAAAGGAAAACTGGTAGGTGAGGAAGTGATTGCTGAGACATATATATATGTATATGGAAAAAGTACTTAATACAATCTGAATAGCTAAATGCTCATATTGTATTTTAAAATTTTGCCTAAAATATGTTTGAAATAAAATACTCAAATAGTTTAGCACTGGCTAGGAGAAAGCATTTTTACCTCTCATTTTACTAATTTCTTGTCTAGTACTTTTCAAAAGTTAAAAACAGAATGTGTGAAGGATCCTAAATGAGTCATTCTCTAATGTAGTGAGGAAGTGACTTATGCAGTCTTTTTTTCGCACTGACAAAAGCTAAGCACCCACAGATATATCAGGTTCTACTAAAATGCACTGTCCAACTTCCACAAAGTGAATGCATTAGGTATATTTAACACTCCGTGTGGAAGTGCAATATAATAGAAAATGCTCCAGAAGACAAACACCTGGTATGATGTCTATGCTAATGTAACTAGCACTTTTTTGGAGTACAATAAAACCCAGGAGAGAGATGATATTGCTTATCACTTTCTGCTAGCTGTTTATAACTATAACCTCAGAATATTCATGACAGAGATGGAAAAGATTACAGAGTACAGTAAAACCTACGCTGCTACAGCTGCTTCATAATCAGTTGCACTCTCAACAGATTTAATAGTATTTGTTGTCTTACTGTGCATTTATGATAGAGAATTCTATTGATGAGACATGAGGAAAGGTATGACTTTTTGGGTGGCTGTTTAACTGATTGCTTAAATATTATGTCTAGTAGAGGAATGAAACTGTGCTGCTGTTCACAGGGATCTGTGCAGGCTGAAAGAGTGGACCAAGAGGAACGTTCTGAAATTCAACAGGGATAGAAGAAGGCCGAGTCCTGCCACAAGCAGGGAACACCCTGTGCAGCTGTACAGGCCGGTGCCTACCTGGCTGGGGGTGGCTCTGCAAGGAGGACCTGGGGAACTTGGCAGATACACAGTGAGCGTGAGCCAGCTCTGTGCCCTGTCTGCAGAGACAGCCAACAGTGCCCTGGAAGGTATGCACAGGGCCACAGCCAGCACACTGACAGGAGGGATTTTCACCTTGTGCCCAGCACATCTAGCATGACACATCTAATGTTGAGCCTCCAGTTACAGAAAGGATATCAATAAGTCCCTGACACCAATGGTTCATAATCATCCTAGGCCTCTAAGCTGTTTGGGGACTGGGGCATGTGCCCTCTAAAGAGGGACTAGGAATTGTTTGGCTCAGAGAAGGTAAAATTTAAAGGGGAACTAAGAGCAGTGTGCCAGGATCTACAAAGGCCTCACGAGAAGTCATAGCCTGGCACTTTATAGCACTGTGTTATGGGAGGATGAGAGATATATGACACAGTGAGTTCTGACTGGATATAAGGAGAAACTTCTCACCACTTTGGTACAGTCAAATATTGACCAGAGATAAGCTGACCAGCAGGGTTGTACTCTCTCTTACTGTGAAGGTTTTCAAATCCTGATTGATTTAAGACCTCTGTTATCTACTCAAACCTGAGGTTCTTTGAGTAAGAGGTTGAAATAAAACCTTTCTGAGATGCCTTCCATCCAGAAATATCCTAGGAAAATATATACCAAGAATATCTCAAGCGAGAAGCTTTGGATGCCAGGAAGTTCTGCTACAAATGTCACTTTTCCAGCAGAAGCTGATGATTATGCTCCTGTTGCTCCTGCTGACTACTTGTAAGTGTTCTGAGTAATTCCACAGAAATTAATACTGTTACTGTCAGAATAAGATATAACAGTAAGAAAAACAGCAGGTATAAGCTGCCAGTGTTACTTAAGCCTTGAGAGGCTTATCACTTCCTCTTCAGTTGTGAATTACATGACAATAACACATCTTAACAAAGCAAAATAAATTGATAACTTTAAATTTGAATAATACCTAATATTTGACAGGAAAAAGATAATGTTAATTCTAGTGCTTTTTCATTATTTATAAACGGATCCGTAGTACAGAAGGACAGCTAAAGTGAACAATGTCTAAATTGCAATTATATAAGTAGACCTTTTCTTATTTAAGAAGTTTTATATAATTATATTATTTTATATATGTTTAATGAAGTTAAATTATGCTAGAGACATACAAAATTAATCAGAAAACTCTCCCATATTAATGTGTAATTTAACTTGCAATACATGTTCACCAGAGTAGAATTTTACTGATTAATATTTGCCATGTAAACTGCAATATGCTAGTGATGAATGAGTCTGACTGATTGATTGTATGAATGACATAAATAGGAGTCCCACCTAATAACTTATCAGACTGATAAGTAATTTTGTAGAGAATTTACATGTGAAAATTAATGTCTGCAACAATAAAAATGTGTCCAACAGGAAAGAGAAAAGACTGTTCAGTGTTCAATCATTCTTCTGGCTTCTCCGCTTTTTTACAAGGAGTAAGGATTTCAGGTGCTTCGTTTAGTTCTCACATTGCACAATGAACAGTTAGGTCTTTTTGTAAGGCCTGTGTTAAAATGAACTACATTGAATTGATAGTAAAATCCTGTGGGAGGCTTCTCCAAGTGCTACTTTAGTTTGAAACATAGTTGGTTTATTTTATAAAATCCACACAGACAATCTAGAAATTTAAATTCAATCTGCAACTGCTTAGGACAGAATCATAGACTTATAATACTAACCTTAGTTCTGATCCCATCACTTCAGAAATATTAGAAATATTAAACAGACTATGTAGAACTACTCAGGCAATTTTTAATGTCTGGCATTCGGTATTATGCTATAACTAAAGAATCATCATGGCTATCCTTCAAGCCTACACAGAGGATTTTTTAGGTGAGTCTCAGCATGTGCAGAACTGGTCTCACCCTTCACTCCCAAGGTTCATCTACCAAGCCCTAGCAAGCTTGGACAGTGACAGTGAGGTCCTCAGGACGTAGGTTTACTTAGAGATAACTAAAGAATATCAGTGTAAAGTCTCCCTAAAAATAAAGAGAAAAGAAGATTCTTTTTTCCGCTGGTTTTGTTGAGGTGTGTAACATTGTGGATGTAGTCACGAAGACAGTAGTGCAGTCTCTCCCTGCTGTGTGACAGGCTACATGCTGTATTGGCCTTCATTAAGTGAGAATACAAACTTTTCCATCCGCCTCGTCCTCACCAATAAGTCCATACCTGTATAGATGAAATGAGACCAGTACTGTCTTGGCTGAATTCTGAAAAATACTTTAAAATAATTGCTTATTTATTAGGTTTGCTTAGGCTAATCTAAATATTAAAGCATGTTTGCTACAGTTAAGACCGCAGTTTGATCATACACCTTCCAGAAGCTGAATCCTGTGATTCCTGTGAAACGTATAACTGCTTCAAGCAGAGAAATAATCTTGTCAGCAGTGTTCACTGCATTATGATTTAAATGCAATGGATACTCCTTTTGATACAGCCATCTGGGCTAGGAGGGATCTTTATTCTCACACTCAACACTGAGAGCAGTGATGCTGTCTCTGCAATGAATATCTGCCTAAAATCTACTAAGACTTATTCTGTCTACCCACGAGAAAGACAGATCATCCATTCATTTTTTTTTATTCTTTCAAAAGTAGAATCCCAAGTACTAATAACTTGCTTCTATATTAGAAAGGGAACTGATTTCATGTCATAATATCACTACACTATCATTCTTTATGCTCTGTATTTTATTGTTGAGGAATGCAGCATCTGGAGCCAGTGATTTCACTGGGGAAATTTGTTCAATTCACATAGTTTAAATTGAATCAGTACTGAAGAGGCTTATTGCCACGTAATTAATAGGTAATCAGTGAACTATATGTTGTGGGTCAGTATAATAATTACAACAGATACACTACAGTCCTAGACCCTTATAAAATACCTGCATATACCTAAAAATTTCTAAACAACATTCTCTAATTAATCCTAAAGAGTTTTGTGAACACACACACACATCCTTGTTTCAGAGGATATGTGGGTCAAAAGTATAAACTGTAGCTCTCCACACTACCCCCTGCAGCCCTTAAATGCACACATACAGTACACCAGCCCATGAGGTGTCATGCATACAGAGGTGTGGATTATACACACTGAGGTGTGGATCCCTCCCTGCTGCACTCTGGCACACTCATGCTTCCAGCAGAAAGCAACTCCATCAGACATGGACAAATGCCAGCAGAGTGACTTCCAGCAATGTCAAAACAGACTTTCATTGCTGTTCTGTTATTCTCTCCTTTGTCTCCACCACTGCAAATTTTTATACTCCTTTTATACTTATTGAGTCTTTCTTTGTTTCCAAGGTTTATGATATTCCCTTGTTTACTGTTTATTTTCTTTTACTGTTGGTTGCTTTCTTCCTCTTTAGTGTCACTAGGTTGGGGGAAAATGCCTTCCAGGGCTGTTCCGGATGGTCCACTCAACTACTCACTTGGCACACATGTTCCTATCTTACCGACTGCTGCTATCCAAGCCATTTAGCACAGAGCAGGGACTGTGCAAATTAATCTCTTGTGACATTTTTGTCACTGGTAATAGTCCTGTGTCCTAGTTCAGCCACACCTCCAAGAAGTTTTCTATCTCCTCCGTAAGCTCTTAATATAATTCTTTAGTTGTATGCTCTGTTATCAATGGCATTACAACCCTGCTTTATGTGGGCTTGCAAAAGTATAAGAATGATGACATTAGTTGAGATCAATGGCCTATGTAATTGGCAGCAGTTGCCAGCAATAGATGCTTAAGAAAATATGGAAAATGAAGTGATTTTTCTTGAAAATTCTCTCACAGCCTCCAACATGTGTGGCTCAGAGGTATCCTAAGCCATAAATAACAATTTTAATCTAACATATCACAGTCAATTTCTCTTTCATGACAGTCTTCATCTCTCTATGAACCCACAGTAGTGGCTCACCATCTCTGGAGGTATTTTACCAATATGCATATTACTGACACTGAAAAGAAATGGGAAGCTGTGAGGTCAGTATGGCTGGGGATTACTTTTTAGTATAGCTCTAAACTGCTATCTTCTGTCATCTGATTTTAGAATTGGAAATCAAAATTTTCCCCTGTGCATCAAACACAATCCCCTAAGCCCAAATAAAACCATTCTGTCATTATGAATGTTGCAGCAGAGGGGCATCAGGATGTACAGGAACAACTGGCTACTTGTTGCTGTTGCCATTGCAAAGGTATTGGGCCATGCCAGGAATATTCTCTTTTTTTGTAGATCTTGAATTCAGAGTGCTATTTCAAAAGAAAGAACAGTACATAGCAGTGTACTGTTAACCAGGTATTGAAATGAGAAGGCCATGTGTAAAAGAAGAGGTGATTAGGGCACGCATGGAAAGCAGGGGTCAGCCTTTTCATAAAGACTACCTGTTGTAGGCAAACCATTTAATTTGTTCATCCTGCTTCTGGAACTTCTTCACAGAACTAATTTTAGATAAATCTCTGCAAATCAACAATGTTAAGGAATTGAAACAATAAAAGGTGAAGAAAGAATTTGGAGGGAATTATTCTGCAAGTAAGTGTAGGCCACAGCTCAGCTGTTCAGGTTGTGCTCCCTCCTGGCTTCTTGTGCATGTCCTTACTGGCAGAGCATGAGACACTGAAAAATCCTTGACTTACAGTAAGCACTGCTCAGCAACAACTGAAACATCAGTGTGTTATCAACATTACTCTTACCCTAAACCCAAAACTACTAAGGAAAAATTAACTATATTTCAGCTGAAAATAGGACATTTTTAAAGCAAACAAATAAACTCAACATGTTATACATTAGAGAATATGACTCATTTTGACTACAAGCATTACAAATTAAGAGGATAGAAATTTCTTTGGGAAAATATTTTGTGGGGTGTAGGACTGGGAACTTTCAACAGTGTGACTAATGAATTATCCAGCTTTTTACCAAACTGAAGCACACTTCATCACGGCTTAAAACTAATCAGGGAATGCTAATTCCCTTTATCATCATGGACAGTAATGAATGGGGAGTTACATACTAGAATCTGCATGTTTTGTGACAAATATTGATTTAGTTTTACATAATTTTACAATGTGTTAATTATGTCCTGTGTGAAGTGGGATAGGGTAGCAATGCTGTCACCCCACTTAGACAAAGCTAAGACATAGGACTTTCCTCTGTGTGAAGGCTGTGCTTGGAGGTGCTAAAATCTACAGTTATAACATATCCATTGACTGCAGGGGAACACCTTCCACAGCAAGGTCTCTGTCAGACCGCAGGGCCATCCCTGCTGGGGTTTCTCCTCCCCTCCCGCCCTCCTCCCGCTCTGCCCTCGGGGCTCGAAGGGCTGTTCCTCATCCTGTTCCCCTCCCTCAGCCTTGGCTGCCGGGCAGCGTTTTGCCCTCCCTTGTCCAGGCTTTCCCCGGGAATCTCTGCCGCCTGTGGCTGAGGGGCTCAACCCTGCCTGTTACACAGGGGCTGCCCCAACAGATCCAACACCAGGACACCTGCACCCAATTCCTAAATATACAGAAAGGGAAAGTAACATTTTCTTGGAAGTCTGTAAGGCTAGTCACCAGCTCAAATTTGAAGAACCACTTATTTCTGTGAAGCAGATTTAAATAGCACACAGTTGGTTGGCTGCTTGTCTTTTTCGAAAATGTCTTAAATTGATTTTCATAAAGTTATTTTCCTGAGACAACAGATAAAGTGGGCTGCAGTGTCAGACTACTGCCTGTGAATCTTTAATGACCTGTAGGGTCTTTGCTAACAACATTCAGAGGGGTTGCTGCTTCCTCCCTAAGGTTGCTCAGTTGCACCGAAGAAAGAGTTCAGGGAGCTGAAAAACGTAGGAAAAAGGAGAGAGAATCACCTGCCTTTGAAGGAGGAGGGAAAGAATTAGGAGGACAGACTACAAAAAAATCCCACAACAACAGAAAAAGGTGAGGCAGAGACAAGGAAGATAGCCAAAAGATGTAAAAGTGAATGAAGAGCAGATGGGAGAGGGAGACAACAGGAGGGGGAAAAGGTTTACATGGAACTGGAAGAAATATGTAAACATAAGTACATACTTAGAATCATAGAATCTTAGAATAGTTATGGTTGAAAAAGAGCTTTAAGACCATCAATCCCAACCATCAACCCAACACCTCCATCATGTTCACCACTAAATCGTATCTTCAGGTGCCATATCCACAGTTTTAGAACACTTCATGGGATAGTGACTCCACTACTTCCCTAGTCAGTTTGTTCCAATGCTTGAAAACCCTTCCCATAAAGAAATTTTTCCTAATATACAATCTAAAACCTCCCATGGAATAACTTGAGGTGATTTCCCTTTGTCCTATCACATGTTGCTTGGGAAAATAGACTGATTCCCACCTGACTAGAATCTCCTTTCAGGTAGTTGCAGAAAGCAATAAGGTGCTCTCTAAGCTGCCTTTTCTCCAGGCTAAACAACTTCAGATCCCTCCTCCTCTCCTCATAAGGCTTGTACTCCCTTCACCAGCTCCATTGCCCTTCTCTGAACTTGCTGCAGCACCTCCATGTCTTTGTCAGTGAGGAGCATGCACTTGAGGTGCTGCCTCACCAGCGCTGAGTACAGGGGGACAATCACTGCCCTGGTCCTGCTGGACACACTATTGCTGATACAGGCCAGGATGCCATTGGCCTTCTTGGCCACCAGGGCAAACTGCTGGCTCACGCTCAACTGGCTGTCAGGCAGCTTTCCAGCCAGTCTTCCCCAAGACTGTAGCACTGCATGGGGTGGTTATGACCAGGCAGGGTCCCGCACTTACCTTGTTGAACCTCATACAGTTGACCTCAATCCATGGATCCAGCCTGTCCAGATGCCTCAGCAGAGCCTTCCTACCCTCCAGCAGATCAACACTCTCATCCAACTTTGTGTTGCCTGTGAACTTGCTGAGTGCATTCAATTCCCTCATCCAAGTTGTCAGTGAAGACATTAAACAGAACTGCCCCCAGTACTGAGCCCCAGGGAACACCACTTGTGACTGGCCACCAGCTAAAGGTAACACCATTTACCACCAGTCTCTGGGCCTGGCTAGCCATCCAGTTTTTTACCCTTACATTACTTTCCTAATGTGAATATAAGTAGGGTGCCTTTGTCTGAGGACAGATTGCAATTGCAAACAGGAAGGAATGTGTCCCACCACGAAGTGGTTTTGTAAGATTTGATGTGGCATCTGGAAACATCCATGCACATTTTGAAGCTAAGCTGTGTGTTTCAAGCACTAAGATAATGGAAAAAAATCAATCCTTGTAATAGGGAAGTAAAAGTCATATAACCCTAATTGTTTGCAAAGCACATATGTTTTTAAATTGTAAGGTACTAGTCCTTCAGGGATCTTTGCTACCAAGCTATAGAATCATAGAATCATTTCTGTTGGAAAAGAACTTTAAGATCATGAATTCCAACAGTAAACTGAACACTGATAAGTCCATCACTATACCATGTCCTGAAGTGCAACATCTACATGCCTTTTAAATACCTATGGACTCATTTAATGATACTCCTCCAAGACAGAAAGTTAAAGCATAGATGTAAAGTACTGACGCAAAGAGTAAAGAGGATATCTCATGTTGCCTGTCTGAACCCCATGCCATAGGAAGGCTGAGCACTTTAACGTTGTAAGGAATGGGCTCATTTGAGTTGTGCTAAGAACACAGCTGACAGTACTTCAGAAAACACCACGTAAGAAGTGTTGATAATCATAGAATTTAAGTATTAAGTGCTTTTTAAGTATTAAATGTGTTTTCCTTAAAACAACATATTGTACTTGACCGCAGGGAAGTATGGAAAGATGTTGAAGTGCATGTGTTTTACAGCTTAGTAGTGTGGCCTTACCTTGAATATTGTGTGCAGTTTTGGTCACCACGTCATAAGAAAGAGATTCAGCTATTAGAGAGTGTCCAAAGGAGGGCAACAAAGAGGGTGAAGGTCCTTGAGGAGAAGCTGTATGAGGAGTGGCTGAGGTCACTTGGTTTTTTCAGCCTGGAGAAGAGGAGACTGAGGGGAGACCTCATGGCAGTCTGCAACTGCCTCATGAGGGGAAGAGGAGGCGCTGACACTGATCTCTTCTCTGTGGTGACCAGTGACAGGATCCAAGGGAATGGCCTGAACTTGTGTCAGGGAGGTTTAGATTAGACATTAGAAAAAAGTTCTTCACCCAGAGATGGTGGGGCACCAAAACAGGTTCCCCAGGGAAGTGGTCACAGCATGGAGCTTGACAAGAATTCAAGAAGTGTTTGGACGATACTCTCAGGACATGGGAATTCTTGGGGATGGTCCTGTGCAGGTCCAGGAGTCAGACTCAATGATCCTTGTGGGTCCCTTCCAACTCAGTATATTCTGTGATTCTGTGATCCTATGATATATGTTTTTGAAAATGTTTGCTTAATATAGCTTTTTTATCTCTTGACAAGTACTTTACATTTGTTTGAAGCACTGGTGTTACTTCAATAAGGTTTCTAAAACACATTTTGAAATACATTTCTGAAATATAAAATACAAATTCTAAAATACGTTTCTAAAATAATACAACTATGTGTTTAGAAATGTGGTTTCACAGCAAGATATTGCAGAGAAATCTAGTATGAATGGTTTGTTTATAGAGTAGATAATTTTGAATGACTCCAATAAGCTTGTTTTTGTGTACAGCCACAAAAGTAATCTCCTGCACCTGCAAATCCTGTTAATAGGATATTGATTGCATATTTTGCCTTCTAAATTTTGTGTTTCTTAGATGTAAATAATAACACTGTTCTCAATGTGTCCAAATGAAGGATAGAGAAAATCAAACATCCAGAAAGCACAACAAAAATTTCATCCAGTCAAGTGCCTCTGGCTTAGTTGATAAAACAAGAAATCAATTGGGTGAAATACTCGATCTTATGTGTTTGCTCTTTCTACTAATTACATTACAAGGGAAAAACATGTCCCAATCTTACCTTCATTTTCTACATGCCATTACAAGCCAGTGACACCAGTGATGCCTATAGCAAGAATATATTAGGGGAAAAATGATACATTTATCTTTGGTTCTGTGGCTTGGTACTTAAGTAATACCGGAACAGGTGAGCTAGACTCTGGTAATGATACACTGATAGAAGTGAGAATTCAGCTATTCCATTCTATAATTAGATACAGATGTGAATGCTCTGCTGGCCACAAATTGCAAACCTATGTATCTGCCAACCACTCATTTGTTTGCCATCAGTTTTGAACCTTTAAGAGACAGTACATGTTGCTAACTGCAGCTTGTTGGCAGCTGGTTCACAAAGAATACAGTCTGAACAGGCTTGGCAAAGCTGTATTTTGCAATAACAATGGGCTGCATACTGTCAGTTTGCTTTGTGATCTGAAGATCCAAAACTGGAACTCTAGGACAGCAAAGCAACCTCAGTTACCATCAGCTTCCAAAGAAGACAAAATTCATTAATGCTACCTGTGAGAAAATTCTAATTTCCATTAAACTAGAAATGTATTTCATTTGTTCTTTTGTACATGAAGGAGAGAGGCTGAGAAGCCTCACTATATGCAGTTTCTCAGACATATGTTCATTTCAAAAAATTAGAGTTAAACTTTATTTAAAGAGTGATGATTTAAGTATTGATATGAGGTGTTGAATTAACATTATGTGTAGTACATTTCTAACTTAAGAGAGATCAGAAAAAGTAACTATATCAGTATTCTGATCACAGGAATGTAGAGAGAGAAATATGAAAAAGATGGGTGGGTTTTTTTCTACTCTATAAGAAGCAATGCTGAGAAAGGGTAGTACTCAGCACAGCATCAGCAGAGCTTCATGTGTAACTGCTTTGCTGAATATGGTAAATTATGTCTATTTGATCCTTGAGCAACACCAAGAGAACTTCAGAGGCAAGGACTAAACCTTTACTGCAAAGATCAAAAGCTTATATACTGAATGATCTGACAGCTGCAAAAAACTACATTTAGTAGTGTTTTCTTAAATTTTGTTCTAATTCTTTCTTAAGTTAAAATTATGTTATTGCTTGTTTTCTCTGTAATGTGAAAAAAACCAAACAAAGTTTTAACTACTGTTAAACATTCCCCTTCAGATAGTTCATTTGTTGCCGCTGGTAACTCATTAGAAGAAAAGAGCTATTCTGTTACCTCACTTTGTTGGACCAAATGGAATTACATCCATATGTTATCTATGTATTTGTTTCTCCTGCCCCATGTGTCTCCCGCCCTTTCCAAAAAGTATAAATATTTACCTATTTGAGTGAAAGTTAGATTTATCGAATGCAATATTGGTTTCAATATCTTGCAACAATGAAAAACGTTGGCTAGAAAAATAATATTTAATCTACCAAGAAAGATAGTAATTCAGTTTTCTGCAACAAAACTGCTTCTTGCTTTTCTTTGTTTCCTTTTTGCCCTCTTTAGTAGTACAGTTATTAAATAATAAATGTTGAAATTGTTCTTCCCCAAATAAGCACAATTTCCCTTTTACCTCATGAAAGCCCAGAAAGCAAGTTAGGAACTCATTCTCTTTCTTGCTTCTTATCTGTTCCACAGTCTGTTCATTTATAAACCTAACGGCTAGAAGTGGATGGGTTGAGATGGGCAGCTCCCAAGAAGGGAAGGGTGTTTTTCAAGGTGGAATATATTTTCACAGAAAGGAAGCCATTGTACCCAGTCATCACCTGTTTTATAAGAAAACTCCTATGGAATGGTCAAAGCTCTGAGTTTGGTTTGTCTAGGCAGTTTTGTAAAGCTAGTACCCTTAAAAGACTGCAAAAGTTTTTAAAGTAAAAGCCAGGGGTTTTTTTTGGTTAGGAGTGGGTTTTTTTGGGGTTTTTTGTTTGGTTTTTTTTTGACAGAAACACAAACAGGCAACTTTTTAGAAACAGAATGACTAGCTAGGAGTACTTAAAGAATAAATTCTTTGTAAACAAAATTTCCCCTATCACTCTGTAGCTGTGGAGTGGTCTTTTATTTCAATTTTTATTTACACTGAGTTGCCAAGACTTTCCAGCTGCTTGCAAACTCTGCAGTCTTCTTTATGTCTCCAAGCGAAGTCCCCAGTATCGCCCGTAAGGCTTGACTGTGTCTACCATGTGCTGCACTTCAATTTTCAGGGTTTCATCCGTGCTACATACTCACTGCTTTCTGGCCACTCACTCATTTTCCTCCGTGTATTTCTTCTACACTTTTGAAATATATCTTCTCTGTGCTCGTTCAATTCATTGCAGTATATAATGCACTCTCCAGACCTAAACTCATTACTCACTTCTTAAAGAATTACCACATATGTTACATAAACAAGTAACATGCAGTCTCTGACATAACACCACTGAGATGTCAAATGCTGCTGGATAGATAGAAAGGAAGAGAACAGGAAAGAAGGGGAAATAAAGGATTATGAGAGTGACACAGCTACATAGCCCTTTTCAGAAGGGAAGCTCCCATGCAAATCTCCCTCATTGTCACATCCCGTGATAGTTTTTGCGTTTGGTGTTTTTTTCTGGGTAGGGAGGGGATCATGTCTTAGGACCTTCGCAGAGATCTCAAGATTGTAAATCTTATGTGGAAAGGGGGAAATATCTAAAAAGATAAGGGCCTCAGTCATATCCCACTTTCGGACATATGTTTCCCACGAGGCTCACCAGAGATAGCACAAGGTCTGAGCATATTTTTTATGTCTTTTTTTTTTTAACTCTTTGAGATATTCACTTGTATATGGGTATAATTACTGCAGACTGCTAAAATTAGTTCAATGCTTAATTATTTTGACACAGTGATAGACATGATAAAATGCTCCCTGGTGCCTCAAGCAGATTCTTGGCAGAAGATATTAGAGAGATTTGACTGCGCCCTTCACAACTAGGAGTCACATATATTCTGCACAAAATTGTTTGTGACAGACTGAAGTGAATGAAGATTGGGTGTTCAAAATCTCAGTAAATGTAGTTAGTAACATAAAATGTGAAAAAGAACTAGGAGTGTTTCTTTAAGGTTTTCTGTAAATTGATGTAAATTGATTTAAAATATTTAGATTTTACTTCCTTGTAAGTATTTGTTTCCCAAAACACTTGAACTAAGAATCATTTCCCTAGGGCTACCATATACTTGTTTCTGATAGCTAAACATATGTGAAGAAGAAAGTGAGCAACTTCTTAAATTCTTATAATTTTTTGTAAGAACGTATTTTTCCTTCAAGGGCTTTCACATTCAGCCTTCAAATGAGTACATTTAACCTGAATAAAAATAGATGATTCAATGGTCTTGATTAGTATAATTTGGTTTTGCTTTGAAGTGATTATTGAAAAACTTTACACAACTCCAGGGAATAGAAAAAGAATTAAAAAAAAAAACCACACAAAAAAAACAAAACAAAAAAACCCCACAAAACAAAAACAAACAAAACAAAACAACAATGGCAAAATAAAAAACCAAAACACTCTCACCCCCAAAAAAAACCCACACACAAAAAATATCCCAACCTTGCCAAAACTCATTTTTATGTTTTAAAACACTGATAGGTTAGCTTTCACTCCAGAATATTTCCCCTCCCTTATCAACAAGAACTTTTTTTTGCATCTTCACTTCTCAATTATATACAAAATATTCTTAAGAAAGAAAACCATGTGAACACATTGTAGAATCTTAGAATAGTAGTCTTGAAAAATATATAAAACATTATATGGAGTTAAATTATTACTGTAAAGAAAAGGAATTGTGTTCACTCCATCAGCTTGTAAATAAATAAATAAATAACAAGAGACTCTGCCCGTTTTGATGTACCACTCCACTACTTTTTGTTGGTGAACAATTTTGAACATAGAGAAAGGCTTTGAGCAGAAGATGAAAAGTTACCTACCTTACTTTGCATGCACAGACATCTACAGGAATTTTCCTCTGTTCACTGATGCTGACAGTTCAAATTCTCCTTTATGGCAAGCAGTATTTACAGCTCTTCTTATGGGGAAATGCACAATTTTAAGTAATAGAAACAGATTATCTCATAGGAGAAAGATTCATGTTAGTGTTTTGGAACATAGATGTCAACTTCATTAAACTATTACTGACACTGAAAAGAAATGGGAGCTGTGAGGTCAGTATGGCTGGGGATTACTTTTTAGTATTGCTGCTGATAAGTTCAAATTTCTCTAAACTGCTATCTTCTGTCATCTGATTTTAGAATTGGAAATCAAAATTTTCCCCTGTGCATCAAACATAATCCCCTAAGCCTAAATAAAACCATTCTGTCATTATGAATGTTGCAGCAGAGGGGCATCAGGATGTACAGGAACGACTGGCCACTTGTTGCTTTCCAGGTTATAAAGGAAGGTTCTCTTCTTTTGTACAGCTTGAATTCAGAGTGCTATTTCAAAGGAAAGAACAGTACATATCAGTGTGCTGTTAACAAGGTACTGAAATGAGAAAGCCATGTACAAGAGAAGAAGTGATTAGAGCATGCATGGTTAGCAGGAGTTGGTTTCTTGCAAAGACTAGTTGTTGTGGGCAAACTATTTAATGTACTCATCCTGCATCTGGAACTTCTTCACAGAACTAATTTTAAGTAAATCTCTGTGAATCCAATAATATTAAGGAATTGAAACAATAAAAGGTGAAGAAAGAATTTGGAGGGAATCATTCAGCAAGTAAGTGTAGGCCATTATCTGACAAAGAAGAGTTACTTTTCATTTATTTTTCATCCTCGGTGTTTCTGAAGCATCTGTATTTTGCTTCACCACATGGATTATTCTGTATTTTAAGCTGAGAATGCCTGACAGAAGGGATGCAGATCTTGGAACACTGGTAGTGAAAAACTGCAAATTTACAAATTAAAAACTGTCATCAATTCCTTATATACCTGAAAGTTTATCTCCTTCTTGAAATTAGCCATGGAAATCATTCTATGAACATCAGAAGTGTGGAATATGAGGCACCAACTAATTAAGTGAACTGACAGCATACATACCCTATATTCGTAAGGGATAAGACTTGGTTCTCTGGAATGGTCTTCATGCCCACAAGAATTATAGAGTACATTTATAAAAACCTTTCCTTAAAATAAATAAAAAATTCATCTATGTAGCATGTCACTGCAGTATGAAATTTGATCTGGCACCCAAGTTTACAGACTAATTCTGTCAGGGGATGAAATTAGGCAAGAAACTTTCTTGGTTTTAGAGTTCAGTTTGCACAGGTATGAAATAGGAAATATTAATGCTCATGTTCCCTCATAAGCTATTTTGAAATCTCTTGGTAAGATCACTGTATAAAAGTGTAAAGTACAAAAGCCTTCTTCTCTGTGAAATCCTTTTCCATTTCTGAAAAAAATTCTTGGCATTAATCAACACACTAATGCTCTGGCAATACGTGGAAGAATATAATTCCATTCTTTGTTGTACTGCATAAATCTGAGATAATGGTTTAAAGCAGCTCAGAGACATTTTTATTTTTCAGTCTTCACATTCCCCTAATGTGGGTTCTTCCTGAGTAATTTCCATATTGTGCAGATTGTTAAACATATTAACAGTTTTGCTGGCAGTTACCTAGATTTCTATCAGAAAGCCTTGCCGATGATACACCTTGCTTCAAGGGTGGGCATTTTTTGCTTGTTTTGCTGAAATTTCAACTCTGCTAGAAGGTAATTTACAGCTGTTCAGTACAGATATGTGCATATTCAAATATGTGACTGACAGATTGCTATTTGGTGTGCATGGGACTCCCAAATCTGATATTTTTCTTTAAATTTTTTTTATTTGCCTGATAAAATCTGGTATCTTATCATTTAGAAAGGCCAATATTGCTGCATGAAAAAAGACCATAAGCATCCATGTTCCTTCTCTACAACAAGCAACGGGAGAACTTTCATCATGCTATCTCCAGGGTTTCTGTGGAACAATTGTGGAAAAAAATGGCTTCATAGCAGCTGTAATTTTGTTTCATTTTTTGCCTTTTCCCGGTTCAAAGGCTGAAGGAATATTTTTACATACTACTAAAATCAGGAAGTCCTGATTTATTTTTTTTTTAGTGTTTGTTTGTTCTTTGCTGACTACAGCTTACAATGCCCCAGAAATTAGGTAGGCCTGGGTTCCTCATTTCTTTTAATAATTTCTCTTTGCTGCCAGCTGGAAGCCATTTTCTAATTTTCAGTTTGAATGTATCCATGGTTATCTTGAGTATATATGTCTGTTACGGTGTATTTCAGTTCAAGTATCCTTTTTTTTTTCATTTGGTTTTAAACCCACTAATTAGTATAGAGAAACTCTTCTGATCTACTCTGCGCTATTAGGGAACCTGTCTAATTTAGTTGCCTTTCTCTATACTTATGTGTATTTATTTTCATCTTTTCCCTTCTGTGTGTAATCTGATTTTGCAGAAAAATAACGTTCCTGGTGAAACAAGGGTCGACACTTTCTGGTTTTATGATAACATCACCTTATCATCCAGATTCTGTATGATGAAAATATGGACTCATTAGTCCCTTTTCTTTTACTTCTCATGTCATACCCCAAATTACTTTGTAACAAAAGCATAAAGGTGTCCAATTTCAGTTCCTTTATTCTGATTACCAAGTTGTTCCTGCATGAAAATCCATTGCCTGTCATAGTGATGATGTCTAGCTTTTTTTATCAGATATAATCAAGAAGCTCCTACTTTTATGACCAAATAGTTAATGAAAATGTCAATTACAACAAAGCCAATAGATGAAAAATAACTTTCCATACACCACACAGGTTCTACATGAACTTACTGTTTCCGTAACAGTAAGTTAACTTCTTCATAAATACTTTGGCTAACATTTGTAGGGTGCCTTTTTTAAGTGTTTTAATGCAGTGCACTGATCTCTTCGATGTCCTCTGTATTGATGGGGTATGAATTTCTGTGTGTTTTTATCAAGGAACAGGGTTAGTATGACAAGGTGATTGCTGATGTCTACTGTTATCTTTTACACTGCCCTTAGATGTGTTCCTTGAAAGGTCTTTCTTGTCTAATTGCCATGTCTCTCTGGCTGTTGCAATTCTAGAAGACAAACAGTATGTTCTATCCAGTTAGAATGTTTTTAATGCAATTCAAAGTGACAACTTCTGCCAGACTTGAAAAATCCTTAACGAACAGAAATGTCATACTCAGGAAAATTCCTATTTGTATTGTTAGGCTTTTAAAAATTATTTTAATGCCTTAGTCTTGCTAACCTCCCTTCCATTAATCTGGATAAGTGAGCAAGTTTATATTACTGCAGTGTTTTGATACAGCTTTTCTTTAAACAAGCAGAGAGCTGATAATGTTCTCACGCACTTGAAAACTGTTAATGGGGTTTTTTCTTTTATCTTTTGTCTTCAGCAGTGAAAAACTTCCACCAAAGTAAATATAGACACTGAAGGATAACTGTCACTTATTCAATCGGTAACTCTGCACACCTATGAAACAGTAATTCACTTTCTATGTGGACAAGGTACTAACCTCCATTGCATGCTTTTCTGGTAAAAACTAACAGCTGTCACTGATACACAGTGCAGACCTTCACAAATTCCTTGGAGAGAGATAATCTAGGGACAAAGTAATACTTTTTAAGTGAAAATCTTGACCAAGTAACTAACTAGAGTTTATAAGGGATAAGGCTTTAAAAAACAGTTAAAAAATATCTCTTGGCAGTGATGCCATTTCCAGGTCTCTTATAGAATGAGGATGGCAACCCAATTTTTTAATTGTGTATAAAACTTGCTTACTTCTGGGGAAGAAAATTAGATGTTGATAGAAACCAAAGTTCTATACAAATTAGGCTTGGATTTAATATTTAGCTACAATACATTGGTGTAGATATAAAAATGTTCCTTATTAACTCAGCTCAGTTCCATCATCTTTTCTTTCAGATTCCTGAATTATATGTTCTCAGCTGTTGTGAAGTCCCTTTTTGATAGAGTTTTACTGTGTCTAGTAAAGTAAAAATAGTTCAAGAACTCTTCATTAAACGTGAATGATAAAAAATATGCCTTATAGGTATTTTGTATATGCATTGTACAAAAAAGAAGGGTAAATAGCAGAACATAATTTTAAGTTTTTATACACTGTATTGTTTATACTACTATTTCTGCTTCATTTCATTAATTTTACAGGAGATTTTAGAGGAATATAATGATAATTTTCAGTCCTCTATCAGATCTACTCCTGTATTTAGTTATCAGTCTTACTCTGTCCTGGAGCAATGGAGCTCAGCATAAAATCTTTTTTTGACTTCAATGAATGTTGAATTGGGTATTATATACAGAGCACCCTACCTAGATATTTAGTTTTCAGTCTGTAAGTATATAAAGAAAACAGTCATAACACTTTGGAAAACCAAACAGTTCACTTTCTAAGCTGTGTCATTTAGAGGTAATTTGGGCAACAGCTATGGGCATTAACATACATAGAGGAGGGTATGTCATGAAAATCCAGAAACATAAATTTTTTCTGACCAGCCCTCTTGCCATGGGTAGGGACACCTTTCTCTAGTCTAGGTTGCTCAGTGCCCTATCCAGCGTGGACTTGAACACTTCCAGGGATGGGACATCCACAGCTTCCCTAGGCAACCAGTTTCACTACCTCACCACCCTCAAAGTAAAGATTTTTTTCCCCAATGTCTAACCTAAACCTACTGCCTTTCGGTTTAAACGCCTCGACCTATCACTACATGCCTATGTAAATAGACTATTTTCTGAGTTCATAGTAATAATATAATGAAAGAGGCTTCTCCCTTGAAAAAAGAAATTGTTAGCATAGAAATGTCTCTGACATAAGTGTTGTAATGCCAGTCATAATGGCTTAGAAGTACCTCCAAGAAGCAGTTGCATTCACAAGATTTTGAGTTTAAATTTGGTGAATTATGAGCAGTTTGGTGCATTATGAGTTAACTTGCATTTTTTTCTACCGAAACCCCTTTTGAACTAAGAGAACATACAACCATAATATCTAACTACTCCTCATGATGGTAGTTTATAATCCAGGAAAATGCATTTTTGATTAGGAGCAGCCCATTGTTTCAAAGGACATCGTATAGTTGAGAAAAATTAAATGTACTTCACAAATGGATCCGGAAAATGTTATCTTTCCTACTTGGAAAGGATTGCAACAGAGAATGTTGATGCTGTTAACTTCCACTTAGTTGGAGAAGGGAATAGAACGCAACATTCTTCTCATCTAACACATTTGATCACTGATTGAGTCACAGTATTATACAGCCATTAGTTCAGCTTGGGGCATTATAACCTAGATGACCAGACAACAGGCAGCTTTTTCTGGGCTGAGTCAGAGTATAGGAAGAATTTTCAGAAGAAGAGTGCTTTGTATTTCAGCTAGTCCTTCCTCCAACACCACCGTTCCATAGCTCAATCATAGCCTGCATATTAAGACTGTCATAGTATTTGAATTCTTGTCTGCAAGTTTTGGAAAAAAAACTTATGTGTGCATATGTTTTACATATATATATATATATATATGTTTAATGTTAGAATAATTCTAGTACTTGAGAAGGGAATTCTGCTGGGAAATGTTGTTTACAGAGCCAGAAAAAAGCCACAGATATCCTGTCTCATTTATAAACCTAGACTTTATAGAGTAGGCATCTACATAGAAACTAAACTGCAGAAATATTTTATATATATATATATATATATAATATTTATATTTTTATATATATTTTTATATATATATAACACAATAGAGAAAGGCAAAATTAAACAGTTTATAGAATACATAAAGAAGCTGGACAGGATAGGAAAAGTTTAGAGGCTAGATGAAGGTACAGATTAAGAACAAAGAATAGTGATGGAAAACCATTCCAAAGAATAATGTCTATGAAGGAGAATTTACATCAGAGACAAAGAAAGCTACTTTGCCAATTCCTCTTTTTTTCTTATTTTTTCTTTAAGCTTTTTTTCTGTGTCCTGAAGAAAAATACATGCTTACTATTCAGAATAATAATATACACAAAAAATGAATAAAAATAGATTAATGGAGCCATTTAAAAAAAAAAGTGAGTGGGGAGCCCTCTGTTTTTTTTATTTCTTTACATATTCAATTTCCCATTTTACTTTTACCTATCATATGGTTATTTGGGAGTTTCTTGTGCAGTTTATTGATTAGTAGATTGACTAAATGAGGGCAGACGTTACTGGAACTAACTTTGAGAGCTAATGGAAGAGGAATGTGCCTCTCTAGTAGAAGTAGAACATTAAACATAGCAGCTGTTTCACAATTTAATTTCATTCACGTTTTAACTGGAACATTATGTTAAATAAAGCTTGTCTTAGAACATGCCTTATGTAATGTATCTGAATTATCAATCTTGGTACATCCTCCTCTAATTTACATCTTTTCCATGTGTGTGGGATATTAATATTGGTAAATATCTAACAGCTGTACAAAGGACCTGTTAAACTGCATTGAAAAAAAGTTCTATTACTACAGCAACTTTGGGACAAAAGGAAGCCATGTGACCTATAGGAACTCAAGATTTTAGATATTTAAATCTAGTAGTGTGCTTTGGATACACAAATTTGACATATCAGCTACATTTTGTAAAATGGATGCATGGATTTATGACCAGTCAACAAATTGAGGTGATTGTTACTTTGAGGTTCTTATTGAGGTAAGATATTGCCCACACTTACCAACTGTAATTAGACTATCACAATAGAAAGATCTTTTCGTTTAGAACACACTCCAAATTTTTAAGCACAATGTTAAATCATTGTAAAAAATTTCATTCTATCTAAAAATTTTGAATTTTCAGAAACTCACTGTATTTGAAATATACTGACCGACTTAGTACCACAGTTGTTACATGGAAAGGGAGTGGGAAAGCACCTGTATGGGATCTAGCTGAAATGTTTAATACAGATAGTGGGAGAAAGACACTAGGAAATAGAAGTAAAGGGGAGAAAAGTGAGGTTTATTTATTGGAGTTACAGGACAAGTCTGATCTTCAGTTTTGTTAGGCTTACATTTGCTAAGTCATTCAAGGAGTGGCCTATATGATATCAAAAATGTCTGAAGTTCAGGTGTTGATAGGGAAGTTAATCATGTGCAGGAAAGTGTCTTGAGACTTATATGGTTACAAAGGACATCTGAAAGGATATTCTTTGAATTTGAGACACATATAGATTCAAGAGGTGAAGGAGGAATCATGTAATTACAATGATACAAGAAGACCTATCCAAAAGACACACGAGAAAAACATGGAGAACCAAGCACAGAACCATATATCTGTTCTGTGTGGGTAATAAGACAAATAAAATAGTTTTCAGTTATGTTTCAGGAATAAACAGAGACATTGGATACAACAGTAAAGCTTGGCTAGGAAAAATAGTACTAGACCCTGTAAGCAAAGCAGTCACACTCTTTGGCAAAAAGATCATCCCCATGGAGCAGAACTATGGGGAATGCCAAAGTTCACTTTTTTGAAGGCAGCTCAGTTTAGATAATATTTGATATTGAGAATATGGAAAAAGAAAATTTAAATTAATGTTCTCTTTGGTGGCAATAGGTATATACCTGTGTTACAACTTCAGTGCTATGCACATTCTTTTTAGTGCTCTTAAATATTAAACTCCAAAGCAGAAATAACATAGATCCAAAGGATGTTCTACATTCCAGTGTAAAATCAGTCACTATGGAAACTACTTGAGTAATGTTAGAAAGTATGTTAATAGCAATTCAGAGGGGACATCTCTTCCTATAAAACATAGTTGCAACATTATTAGAATCTGTGTGCCTGTAAGAGGGGTTGAATATGTTGATTTGTATGAATTGATCATAACATCAACTAAGGTTTGTGACATTTTCCTAGTCTTAGACTTCATGCATAATCTGAAAGGTCAGAAACTTCCAGTAAAGTCACTGCAGTGTGTCAAATGTGTCTGAACTGGAGAAAAATTGCAAATATAATGTGAAAGCTTCAGACAAAAAAATCACTGTGACTCAAAAGGCCAATATAATTTCAGGTAATTCTATTAATTTAACTGGGCCATGCTCTGGACTTTAAATTGAATCCACTTCAGGTCTTGTGTCAGGTTGTTTATTTTAAAATTTTGTTCACTTAATACAAAATAAATTCTTGTGAACTTACACTTTTTGGCCGTAAATTACCATAACGGTAAAATACTTCTTTTTATATGATCAAATTCAAATTTTTCAGTCCTAGAGAGCTAAAAAAGTCTTTTTTTCTTTTTTCTTTTGCTAGTGTTTAGTTCTTAATATGGTAATAAAGAACAGGGGAGAAAGAAGTGAGCTAAATAAGATTAATTATTTAAACATGTTAACCTTAAAGAGACTTTGCTGTTTGGAGAATCTGTTCTGGGAAAACCAGATGGCTTTACTTAAAAATGTAACATTTATGAATTCTATGTGCAGGAAGAAAAACCCACTTTTTAACCAGGAAGAAAATGGGTTACTTATGAAACCAATTGCATCTAGAATATCACAAAAGAATCTCCAAACTCTTCATTATTTCCTCTCAATCCTTTCCTGAAATCTGTTCTGGTTCTAATTAATAGGATTAGTAATGACCAAGAACACTGATGCTTAAGCACTTTTAGAGATTTTCTTTTAAATGCTGTGAGTATTTGTACGAATTACTATTATGTATAAAATTTTATTATTATGCATAAAAGTTGAATTTCCTATTGTGTTTTCATTACTTCAAACTTATACCTGCAGAGTAAAAAAAATTATTATCCTTCAAGTAACAAAGCTTGGTAAAATTTTAAGGACAATTGCAATAGTTCTCTGAAATCCTGTGCCAAAATAGTAGGATAGGAAAAGGTCAGCAAGACCTCATAGTGGGGGCTATAGCTGCTTTCTGCTGCATGGTGTGGAAGATCTGTACTGATAGTAGATTGTTTGATCTCTGAAAATTGAAGTATTCATTTAGAAACTACGAAATCTGTATGTCTCAGCCTGTAGAATTAGAAATACAGAGTTAAAATTTTCACCAGACTTGGAACAAGCATCAAGGTCCACGGTCTTCTTCAGTACTGTATATTTCACTTTAGGAAAACCAAGCAGAACAAAATAGTTTATTATGGTAAAAGTGACTTATCAAAGAGTTTTCAGTAGGCACAAAAGTGTATTCAGTACAGTAATTCCCCTCATCATAGCCATTTCACAGTTATTGTTACCTTTATGTCAAAAATTCTGTCCTTTTGACAAATGTTTTTCCTTACCATCCAATTGATGTGGTCACGTGATTATGCACAAATAAACAGACAAACAAATCTGGAAAATGACAGAAATAAAACACTTTCGTACTCAAGAATGTTATATGATCTAATTAAACTGAGTAAGTTTGGCTTTGGTACTGGGAAACTCACTTACAGTGCTGAGTAACATTTAGGGCCATCTCAACAATCATAAGATAAAGTAGATGACTTGAGTGCCTTTTTAATAAATATTTAAAATAATTACTTAATGTGAAAGGGCTCACTCTAACAGTTCACAGAATAACACTCATTATTAATACAGATTGTGACAGATTAATAAGGTTTGTGGTCTTCTGTGATAGGGTGTAGCTGCAAAAATATGTTTTAAAGCAATCTACTGATATATATCAAACAAGCACAAGATATAGTATTAATAGTACTTTAACATGAGTAGAGTATAATTCTTACCCAAGGCAATCCTGTGGGGAGAGAAAATGGGCTCAGCTTGTTGTCTGACCCCTGCAGTTTCAGTGGAGTCTTCTCCAACTTTCTATCACTGACGTACTTTTATATTATTTTTTTATGTTTAGGTGAAGCTTGAGTGGCTCTAGTCATAAATACCTTTTATTTATGATTGGTGTAAACTTCTTTTGCCATACATAATGGGAGGGAGGTAGTTGTGACTTGGCACCTGAGGAAGGGGTTTTGATATGGTTATTGGCTCAGCAGTAGCACACCTTAATTCTCCCCTGGCTGACAGGTACTGTACAGTCTCATGGTCTTCAAAGTACCACAATGTTCCCCCTTTCTGCTGGGATTTGAATGGAGGGAGGCCATGTATTCTCCACTTCATTCCACACTCTGTTCTGTTCCTCTGAGCAGATGATTATCTTTGAATGGGGAACATATCAACTGCATTCAGTCCAGGAAGTTGCAGCTGCTTTTACCCCTGAATTCTTAGGCTGCTCTAAATTTTAACCCTATCCGTCATCCCACAACCCATCTCAGGTTTTGGTGGAAATCTTCTCCTTAAATCTTAAAATAGTTTTCAGACTGATATGATGCTGGCCTTAACAGACCTCCATAAAGATGGGAAAACAATGCTGAACCAAAAATGAGAGAAGCTAATAGATCTTTTCAAATATTTCCTTGAAAACAGAGAGAAATGGAGCCAAATGAAAAGAAATGGCCCTCTACCACAGCTTATTGACTTGTTCTTATCAGTTTACTTCTCAATCTTTCAAAATGCTCCATCTCTTAGAGTCTATATTGAATACAGATTATGATCCTTTGATGACCACTAAACTCTCTTTTAGTACTGGCTTGTGAGGCTGAGAATTTTAACTCAGTGTCTATGTCTTACTTATAGTCTCACAGTCTACCATTTAATTTATTTTTATAATTCCTTATCTGTATTCCTTGTCTACAGTTTCATTTTTAAAATGTCGGGAAGTTGTAAGTAAACAAATGTATCTGAACGTGCAGTTGTTGAAGATGCTCTTTCTTAAATGTTCATAAGCCTGTTACAGCATGCTTATAAGGTAATTGACATATGGTAGCCATGTGAGTGAAGTCTATTTCTTCTTTCCTTTGGCAGTCTTTGCGGACTGAATTTTTATGCAGATGTGATTTAATTTGTCTCTTCCAAGTAGAAAATTTCTTTGTTTTTTCCCAAGTTTTCTATTTGTGTGACTTCTGTGTTTATATGTCCCCATTTGAATGTTCTGTCTGGGAATTTTTCATTCACCAAAAACCTTCATAAGATAGAGAGAGGAAATAAAAGGCTCATCTGCTTTCAAGTAAATGCCTTGTCTGTGAACAGTAGAGCAAAAGAGGAGAATTTGTTGTCAAGCATGTTGGAACTAAAATAAACCCTGCCTGTTCTAACATAATGCCCTTGTAAAACTTGTGCAGTGAATGGACTGAACTATTAAGTTCTGTTATTACTATTAGATATTCCTGAGAGATAACTTCTCTACAGAAAATGTGATAGCACCTACAGAGACACTCATTACAATATAATTTGCATTAAAAAGTTTTCACCACTTTGCAATATCGGTAAAATCATCAACAAATTTCTTCAATTTGACGATGGTAAAAATTATGCTCTGATGTTTGGCCAAACACTCCAAGTCTTGAAGATTCTAATTTTATTACGTTTTGCATCAGATAGAAATTTTATATAAAATTGCTTATAGTAACGTTAAAAAAGGAAGGACAAGTGCTCTGAATAAGAAGTACTTTTTAAGATAAATCAGTTCATTTACAGCTTGAGTTGTTTCTTTGCATTTAGCTCTGGAACTCATTGTTTGAATGGTGTACTGCAGTAACTTAGCCTCCGAAAACTGGTATCATTTTTAGCAGATGATGTGCAGTTTAACATCATGTGTTTCATTTTGATTTTAAATGTAATAGCAGAGAGAAGTTTACTGGTCTAACCCAGATTTGTACATATATGATATCTTCATGAACCAAAATAAGAACTGATGCAATATTAGAGCACGTAAGAAACATTTTCTGAATTCAAACTTTCAACTTTTAAAGATTGAAAGCAATAAAACATTGAGGATGAAGACTTAGATCTGTAAAGTGTGACAGCTCATATGGCCTAGACAAGCCAGTTTTTTGGTTCTGCAGCCTAAAAAGAGCGAGTAGCTGTTTGCCATCTCCTAGAGTTGATAGGGCTTAGTGGGAACATATGTACCTCCTATTTGTAACCAACAAACAGTAATTGTGCTCTTTTGATGACAAGACTAATCTACAGAATCTCTCTGTGTGAACAGAGTGGGAGTAGAGAGAGCACTGTGCTATCCAGCACTGATAAGCTGCAAATTTTAGTGGACTCCCAAATCAGTTTAGGTGGGAGTCTATATCAAGATCACAGATCATCAAGAAGAGAATTACCAAACATGGAAGTATTACATCTCTTGTGATTCTGACTTTGTATCTTTTTCCATGTCACAATATTCCTCAAAGAGAGCTTGGACAGTTTTACAAAGCCAGAAAGTGATGCCATCTCTTAAACTTTGTGCTTTCACTGGAACCAAATGAGCTTATCCTCATTTTGTTTTTCTCTTTCCTCCGGTCTATTAATACTGAATAGGAACAGAGTGTGATACACAGTCCAGATTCATATATTTTATTTCCACTGTAAATTTGATTTTCCAACTATGCTTACATTTTGGTTATACTACCCAAGTTTAGAAACATAAAAATCAACACATACTTGCTCTGTGCTGCTTCATTTGGTAGTGAAGTACAGTTGTTGCATACTTGAATTAACTAACAGAAATAAATGATTTTGTACAGTTAGTCTCACCAGCACCACCTGCCAATGCCTCTCCTGCAGCGCAAATCAGATATGCTAAGTGGGCAAGCAAGAGATTTCTCATTGCATTTACCGATATACAGCAGTGCACTCCTAATAAAACTGCTGGCCAGTGGCATGAGGCACGAATAGCGGATAAATTGGTAGAGGTTTACAAGACTACTGTGTGCTGTTTTCTGAAAACTTGCTGTAAAGCAGCAAAACTCTGCTTTGCAATTCTTTATTACAGGCTCTGTACATCTGCAGGGGTTTCTGTTCTGTGCAGAGAGGCAGACAAACAGTCTCTGGGACACCAGTGCTGGGTCATCGGCTGCTCATCAGACTGAGGAAATAAAAAGGCAGGGTGTTCTAAAGTGAAAAGAAATAGCTTTTGACAATCCACTGTTGTGGAACACCAAAAATCTGTCATTCATATGACTCCTATAAACTGATTCAAAAAGCTAATTAAATGCTCAAATGAACCTTGAGTATTATATAGCTGGTCTTGAAACACATTTGTGATTTTGCTGCATACTCCTGAAGTACAAGAATAATAGATAGATGCAGTATCCACCCTTCTTGAAAACAGATTTTTCACCTTGTATTAAGGTCTTCCTGTTATAAAGTTTTGTCCCATTGCTTTACAACATTACGCATTGCCCATCATTTTTGAAAGTTCATTTGAACTAGTCATTGTCCTCTTTGCACTCAGAAATAGCAAAAATTTTCTATTGTTTCCCTGAGATAGTGAATATTGAATTGGTTGGTGGTATCTTTTAATTCTGCTCTATTTTTCAGTATTCTACTTTAAGTTTGAACTACTTGAGACAACTTTTTTTTTTCAGGTTATTAAACCCATGAGCTAAAAAGAGGAAGGTGAGATTGCTTACAGTGCATTTATTGATCTAACCACTAGATGACTGTGGTACTGTGGAGGAATTAAGGAGAGAATTCACCTGCATTAATTGACAACAAAAATTTGTTGTTAAATTTGCCTTTACTTCATATTATCTAACAACATATAATAGATAAGAAATACATTTTAGTAATGCATTTAACTGAAATTTATGACAGTGAAAAAAGGAGGGAGAACATGACCTTAATTTGAAAATGGACCATGACAGAATTCACAGGTTCTCTATTGCTATCTAAGTAGTTTTATTTATTCCTGCCTACTTTATACTTGCCTATTCTCCCTGTCATTCACATACAATAAATTAGAACTGCAAAATTTAGAGTGTTATAAATCTATTATATTTTGCTATTATATTTTTATTTTTCCATCCTCCCTATACTCTAATACAGTTTGCAGAAGCAGAAATCCCTGGTGAAAGAATGAGTAGGCAGCTGCTAATACCTGTGCTGCTCTTAACCTCCTTGGGTACACTCAGAGAAGAAAATTTAGCTGCCAAATGATTTTGCATATTTCTTTTCCAGTTCTTTAACAGTTCACTGCTTCACATCTAGCCAATGTCTCTGTAGAAAGCGTTAGAAAGTGTTTTGAATTGTGAAGAGCCTTCAGTACTATTGAAACCTTGGACATCCTGGACAGTAGTTTTGTCAGACTGGAAACTGAAAATGCCATCATGCTGCTAAAGGGTTTCATTATATTTGAATTGTTACAGCTTTTGAATGAAAGTCACAATGCTACCTGTAAAGGTCTGATGTTATGAGAGATGGCAGCTCTTATTGTCTTTGTCTGATTCTGCTGCTTTTAACTTGCTTATGTTATCTGCAGATTATAGTCTAAAAGCACAAAACAAACAAACAAAAAAGTGCATTTCAGGTATCCCTGATGAAGCATAGCAAAGTTCAGAATACTGACTTTTTTTTTTCTTTTTTCTTCATGACTGCGTATTCATGACTGTAAAGGTCAAAGGATTTGCAAAACTCAGAAGTAAAAATCCTGTATTCAGTTGCAAGACCTTGCCCACTTAATTATCTTATGAGTGAGTGAATTCACATGGTAGCTAAAGTGATTTTTATTTTTATCTAAACAAGGTACTGTTACTAAATTCTTGTGTAAGAGAATTAGCTTTGGTCAACTGTTTGGGATAAAAAAAGATAAATTTTTCCCTTTAGAACTGTGTGTGTCTAACTCTGATGAATGATTGTGCTTTAAAACCCACAATGAGTTTATTTTCAATAAATAACTTTAGATATTTAGATATTTATTCTTATAATTACGTGCCAATACTGATTCCCTAATTAAAAATATTTTATTTCTCACTGAAATCAAATCATTATTTATATGTGTAAAGTAAGCAACAATTCAATTTGTCATTTAATAATTTTTATGTCAAAACTGAGATCCAAAGCTGCATCCTGAAAGAGTTTGTGAAACTTGCATGTCTATCTAATGGGTACAGTATAGAATTGCAGCTGAAATGATCAAACAACTTTAAAAATTACCTCAGGCAGAGTGTACTGCAGTCACATAATTCTGCAGGATGGTAAACACAGAAGGATATAAACTGCTCTTTAGTGCTATTTTTTGACATCTTTGAACAGAAACATGGCAGAACATGGTCTATACCAGAAAAATAAACAGCATGCCCACACTGATTCAGACTAACAATGAAAGTAAATGAAACATGAATGTAGTGATGGTTCTGTTTTTATCTTTTCCCAGCTTACAGCAAGTTGTGAATCAAGTACTTCATGAATTGGATGTATCTCTTTGTATTTAATAGGTCAAGATAGATTTTTTTCATCATTACTTTTCTTGCTTTCTGAATTCATGTACACTTTTGTCATCATCTACATCTGTGGTACCGTCTAGTTATGTGTTCAGTCAAGCACATCTTTTATTTTCAACATGTCCTGTTAGGTTGTTTTGATGCTCTCTTTTTTCATACTTTGAGACAATCAGTAACCATCCTTTCTTCAGTATATTGTCCTGCCCATGATGATTTTGTAATCAATTATTATTATTAATAATAATTAATCAATTATTTTCTTTGTCATCTTTTTAGTTGATAATAGCCTTCATCTCTTAAGTAGTTGTTCACAGAAAGACATTATGGTCCTTTGTTTGTCCTTGTTGCCCTTTTCTGTACTTGTTCTTTTTCTACTGTACCTGTTGAGGATGGGAAGTTTTAAGGAGTGTTATTGAAATATTTTGATTTGGTTTGTTTCCTTACAAGTAGTTCATAATATTCAACACTTTTTAACTGTTTTTCACTCTAAGTGTAAGATAGAAATATGAAAGTTTAAATTTTACAGGGCAGATGAACAAGAACAAAATTTATGATCATGCGAACACTATTTGATATGTTAGTCACAAGGGGGAGAGGTTATCCAGGTTTTATATTACGTTCAGTGAGAATAATATGAGCAATTTGAAAGATAGATATTAAGTGAGCTTTTGAGTTAGTGCAAACAGTTCATATGAATATTTATTTTGCATCCAAATGTTTCCTCATTTGATGTTTGCTAGCTGCTTGTAGCTAGTCAATGCTTAGTTTTTGCCATTTACTTTTTCAGGCAGGAGTAGCATACAACTAGACTGAAATTCATATTCATACTAGTGAATAACTGCAGACACAACCTAAAAAACAGGACTGGTTGAAGAGCAGTAGATGAAATGGGCCAAATTACACTGACAGAGACAGTGTTTCTGATGGCTAGCCTGGGGGCCAGGATGATGATCAGAGAGAAATGTTTTTATATAATTTTGACCACAAACATCATTAAATTCGGGAAATTCATTGTTAAGTACGCCAATTTTTTTTGATGGTTTGGTCTCTCTGGGAGTTTTGCATTTCACCTGCAGTCCTCATTAGATTATAAAATCCCTTAGGAGTTTCCAAGGAATACAATTTTTTGTCTTTTCTTCTGTAGTGAAAAATGTGTATAGACTTTGTCTGGATTCTACTCCTGGGTTCTGCTCATCTGTCATTTTTTGTTGTCATTCTACATTCCCACATTGAAGTTTTATATATGTATATATATATAAATTCTATATATTTGTATACACAGATATTTAAAGTTCAACACCATTGGCTCTGCAATATCTGTCTAAGCTATCAAAATTCACAAATCCTAACCTACATTAGTTTGCTAGGGAACATTTGCAACTCATGTTCAAATCAGTTCTTGTTGCAGGAACATGATGGATATGAGCAATTTTGTATTGCATTCTGTAGTTTTATAAACTCTGTTTTAATGTAGCTTTATAGACACTGTAAACTATAATTGTCAAGATGGCTGTGAGCCTCTTAGCTAGAACAAAGGGAACATAGTGCCAAGAAGAAGGCAGGGTTTGATAAGGTAAATAATTACCTCATTCTGGTCACATACCTGTTATAAACCAATTGAAAGTGTATTTGTAATGTATGTTTACATCTGGACAGAACCCTGTAACCAATTGTATGTATCTGGTCACGGGACATGGTGTGAAGACACTATAAAAAGTCACAACTTTGTTAATAAGGCCGACATTTTGCTAATCTCATAGGTTGTATGCATTATGTACCCAAGCCCCTGTGTTAATATATGATCCAGGCTGTCATTGTCTTTCCATACGGCATTTCAACCTTCCAGCATATTTAACTCCTGCCACTTCATTCTCATCCACATATTTTGTAATCACACATTTGATCCAATCATCCAGATAATTTATAAAGATTAAGTAGTAGGAGTACTAGTATCTGTTCCCTGGTTGCTCCATGCCCAGTGTCTGCCAGCTTGACTTTGCGCCATTCACCACCATACTTTGAGCTCCGTAACTTGTCCAGTTGGCAGAGCTCTATGCACAGGCACTTGAGATGACATGCCATCTTCCCCTGTCCCTGGGAGAAGTGTGGGAGCCCACCCCATGGCTCATCTCCATGCATGCTTTCATCTTGTCCTCTCTGGCCCCACTTATCTCCAGGCTTCAGACAGCACTCCTCATTAAACTGAGTTTTAGCCTGCTCCTGTTAGCCAGCCCATGGACAATGTGACACAAGCTATGAAGGCATGTGCTGATCAGGTGACATGTATACCCCTGCCTGCATCCTCGCACTGCACTGACCAGATTCAGGAGAATGCAACCTTGGTATTATTCCTCTTTCCTTTAGTTCTTGGGGCTCTGTTGTCCTATTTCTTTTTCCTGGATTATGTTTTACAATATTGATGGTGCCCACATTGAAGAAGAAGGTGGAATCCTGTGGGTTGGATCAGCTGTGTCCATCTCTCCATGATGTGCTGGCTTTGGCTCCAGGTGTGCAGCAAAATTTGTGTGGCTCGGTGTCAGGTCAGCAGATGAGTGTCACGGTGTCCTGCAGGAGGGAAGTTGCATGATCCTAATGTCCCTTCCTTCTCACTGAGGACTTTGACCTGTTGAGCAGGAGCTGCTGGCATGGTTCTCTCTTCCAGGCACCCTTGTTTGTTCTTCCCATCTTTTGCTGGGACTCCCTGCCTCTTTTCACCTGAATTTTTCCAGGTGAGGTGTGAGCTGTTGCCCATCAAAGGCAATTGTCTCTAATCAAGTTCTTTTAGGTGTTCCACATGGAATGTTTAATATCAAATTCACTAATGTGATATATTTGGCATTACATGGAATTTTTATTTAAGTCATACAGCAATGCACTGTATGATATAGCAATTGCAATATATAGTTTCATCGTGATACAGTGTGATTCCTATTACGAGTCTCTGTGTCCTGACACTGGGTCTCTCCAGGGAAGGCTGTTTATAGAAACTGATGACTCACTGAAGCAGCCAAATAGCCAAAACAAAGGGTACTCTCCAGTTCCCCCTTGTTTGAAATAAGCTTATCTTGCTTTATAATTGATGGTCTTTCTTGACATTCTTCCTTTTTGACCCTAAACAAGATTTTGAGCCTATCACATGGGAAAAGTAACACCTGCTAGGTAGCAGTGCAAGTATTTTACTGTGTTGCATGTATTTGACTTCTACTCAGTCCCACTCACAAAAAAAAAAAAGGTTTCTGTTATCTTATTATAGATATGGCAGATTTATGATAAATGGCAGTGAAGGATACATTCTACTTTTCTTTTTCCATGAACCTTTTTGTTCTTTATGTATCCTGGACATTTTTTTTTCCATTTTATTTTTGGATTATGTGTGCAATATTCAGTGGGTACTTTTTACTGTTGCAGCGGTTACAGTCAGTGGAGTAGTGAGGAGTGCATGAATTACAGATGACTATTAGATCCAAGAATCTTAGATGAATAACAATGTTACTGGGTAAAATTCAAGTCAGAAATGTGTTCTAATAAATGAACTTAAGTCTTCTTGTATCTGCCAAGAATGTGAAATACCAGCTAAATATCAACTAAGATAACGTAATGTTAAGAAATCAGTCTACCAGAAAGTATTCAGAAAGGAAGGTACACTTACTAGAGGAAAGATGTTTTGCAGCTGTCATTTTGTACATTACTCTTGGCAGTGATGAGACTGCAGTTAAAATGACTGTAATTAGTATAGTCTCATAATTGTTATTCCTTTGTCTCTCAACCTGAGATGAGGCTGTTCACTTCTTTAGAAGTATATAGGACTCACGGCTCAAGTGCAAGACGTATTCTCACATACTAATAGCTCTTTTGAGAAATACATTACAGAACTCACTGAGTTTTGAGTTGTTTGTGTTTGTTTTTGTCAAATCCTATCCATGCAAAATTAGGAACTGGATATAGGTTACTGCTGTGATTTTTAGCTATATAATTTCTGAAGGATTAAAAAAGTGTGAAAGCTGTAATGGGCTGTTGATTGTGTAGGAGCATGAGAAGGGGGGAACGTTTGAATCTGTGGCTCGATATGATGAGACAGAATAGGTGTGTGGTGAGGTATTAGTGATTTGTGAGGAAAATTTCTAACAATAATATACAAAAGACACAGAGTTACTAAGTGATTTCTTTCCCATTGGATAGCTATAATGAAAGCTGGAAATGTTGTGTGTTCCTTTTATTTATTAGTCTCTGCAGATTTAGTTATGTTGCAAATGTCTTGAAAGAAGCAGAAGAGAATAAAAAAAGTAAAAATAAAGGTATTTATAGGGAAATTACAAAATTCTCAAAATCATATGTAAAGGTCTCTATATGACAGCTACTAGGGAAATAGGTAGTTGGAAATGAATGAATGAAAGCTTTTCTGGATGCAGTGAATGCTGGTTTGATCCCACATTTACTGCTTTCATGAATTTTGAATGGTTTCTGTGGGAAAACTTACCTTAAGGCTGTTTCACTCACCAAAGTGGCAATGTGGTTTGTAAAGTGACCTCCTGCCCATGGCTGGTAGCAGGAACAAAAGCACTTTGAAATTATGCCCCTGGGGAAGTTATAATGGTTTCTCAGAGGATTTGTAGAAGCAACTTGTACTCAGCTTCTTGGCCTGACCATCTTCAGGTGGTATCACCCACTTCATCTTAAATTGGCTTGCTGGAAGCCCACATGTATGTCATTTACTTAGTTTTTATTCTACTACCCAATCCATCTGGGAGCTCTTCGCGGAAGGCTATACTGGGTGAATTTTTGCATGTTATATCCTGTTTCCGTATATCTGAGAAATGACTCATACCTCTCAACTGCACCAGCTGTTAGCTGGTTGTAAGAAAGCTTATATGTATCTTGCTATACTGGAATATTAACGTGCAAATTCATGATTGCAATTGCCAACACAGTGCTGTACTATAATAGCAGAACAGACAGCTAGCTCCAAAATGCCATCTTATGACTTCCACCACACAGCTGCCTTCTATATGCCATTCTTGGGCATCTTTAAAGTTGGTCAAATACTGCATCTGAATTACCCAGTGTGAGCATTTCTACGACTGTCTGCCATAACCCGTTTCCTGGTGGAGGTCTCTAACTCTTAGTGCGTTTTCATTGTCATTATCATTATCATACAACAATTGGCACACTCTAGATGGAGCTATATATGTAGCATAAATCTTTGCTAAACAATCTGACTGCATGCACATTTTAATGTTATCAGTAATGATATGGGCTGCAGGGGCACAGCTGCCCCACCATGGTCTGCACCACGGGCTGCAGGGCTTCAGCTCCAGTGCCTGGAGCACCTCCTGTCCCTCCTTCTGCCCTTGGTGTCTGCTTTTTTGTTCCCATATTTGCGCTCTGCTCTTCCCTGACTGGAATTCTTCCCTGGCATTGGCTCCATGGGACAGGGGAAGCTTCTAGCAGCTTCTAACAGAAGCCACCCCTGTAGCCCCCTTTGCTGCCAAAACCCAGCCACAGAAACCCACTACAACACCTTGGTAGAGGATTGAATTCCATGAGTATGTAAGTACCTATGTTTTTGTTGATGTTTCTGCAGTAAGAATAATTTGACTAACATTTTCCCAAATCACATCTCAGAAGCTTTTCCATTTTTTTAGTTAGTAGTTAAAACATTGAAAAAAGTATGATAAAACCACCCTTTTAGTTGGTTGATTACTTAAATGCTGTATAGAATATTTATTTTGAATGTTCATTTTTAAACTGTAGTACTGTATCTGTTTTATTGGGAGGAATAAAATTCTCTAGAGTTTTGCAAGTGTGTCTTCAACAGCATTAGTGAAATGGATAATGAAAAGGAAGGTACTGCTGTCTTATTTATATACATGCATTTTATTCTTGGTGAGGAAAACAGCTACAGATGTACAAGAAAAATGACCCTCTAAAAGAAGCATATGAAAAAAAGTGCAGAGATTGATCTTTGATTCCAGATTACCTGCAAATTCACACGTGTTTTTGAAAAGTGTAGCTATATATATCCTCACTCAACTATTTTTCCAGTGCAGAATGACCATTTGTAGTACCATTATTTTGTAGGTAAAATAACTGTGAACAAAATATGATGGCAGGTTTCTTTGGAAAAAGGATGTTTTGAGCTACCTGTATTTATGACAAAAATCTAAATATGAAACTAGACCCTGACATTAGTGTCTTTAAGGGTTTTATTTTTTTCTTTTACTTTCTTTCTTCCCCCTGCCCCCCTCCCCCCCCAGTATTTGGTAGTGTTATTACATTAAGATTATTATTAAGCTATTATTGTATTTTTAAAATTCTCTGAATGTCTGTAACATTTTCCTAACAAATACTACTACTTTCAGCATGAGTCCAAGGGTTTGGGGAGTGCTGTGGACATCATATTCCATTGAGTCAGGTGAAACAACCATATTAGTGTTTACATCAGCCTGTTTTTTTTTCTTTCTTTTTAAAACTCTGTCTATATAATGCAATATCAGGTGAGTTAGATAGGATTTTAGTTGAATGAATCATAAATTTTGTTATTCTAAGTATGATCATTTTGGTGGAGACAGTTAATACTGAAACCCTAAATTATAGCACTTAGTCTCATTTTTATGACACTAATTTTTAAAAATCCACCATGGAATATAAACTATGTAAAACGAGTAGTTAATTTGCTTTTGCAGATTCATTTTGAAGAACTATTTTCAAGCCAGAATCCCTGTCTGCACCAGGTAGACACAGCAGTATTTTATCTCAGGGTGTGTTCATGAAAATAAATGTAAACGCTACACAAGGTCTTTTTCAACCTTGGAATAAGTTACAGAAAGTCCCTTAGGTGATCATAAACCATAAGCTTGTGTTGCTTTGGTGATATATTTTCTGTCAGTGAGTTAGACTCCTCAGTAATGAAATAATTACCCTGATCAATAAAATAAATTAGGAGTAAAAGAGGAAGATTCTGGGTAAGACAGTGAATTGGGTGTCGGTATTTTAGTTGTTTGATTTTTCTTTTACACAAAACCTGAAAAATCTAAAAATAGAAATGCCGAGATTAACTTCTATTGAACAAATTTTATTTCTAATCTTAAATAAATAGTCATAGCCAGTCAAACCATAAATCTTTGGCTCAAAACACCTCCTGGAGTTTGATAGGACTTACTATTGTGACGCTGAAATTCTGCAGCCAGCACTGACAGCTTTCATGACCCCCTTCCAAACAAGCAGATAAAGCGTGTCAGGTTTGTAGAATTCTATGGCATTGTATGGGTTCTTTGGATGCTCAGTACATGATCATTAGAATTAAGGAGCCTGGGAAAAAAAATCTGTTGGGTAATTTGTGCCCACAGTAGCAACAGCACATGAAGCAGGAAGAACTGCCTTCTCACTCTACAGCAAGCTTGTCCAGCAGTTGCAAGGTTGACATAACTGTATTTAAAGCTGGTGACTGTGTGGAAAAAGTACAGTTTAGTGCTGGCAGGATATTGTAAGTTATTTGACCATTTACTAAGCAAATTAAGCACAAACACACAGGAAGGACCAGAGGCATAGTATCACCTTATCAGAGAGAATAAAGAATAAAGAATATTCAGTTGGCTCATCCTGCAGCCAGCCAAGGAGAGCAAAGAGGTGTGAAACCCACTAAGATGATACAAGGACAGAAATGCATTCCCTAGAGAACCATTTAAACTGCCAGTTTACAGATGAATAGGATTTTCTATGGGATGTAGGAGAAAGAGCATCTTGCAATGGATCAGTTGTACTTTCAGGGATTTTATGGAAGGGGATTTTGGTGATGTGTGCAGAGTATTGTGGGATTCTTAGGGAAAAGAGCAAACTCTTGGAAAAGGAGGAATCCCAGTATGGTGGGGAGGAACTGGCATGGGAAAACAGAGGGACAAAGACTAAGTGGGTCTGGTCATGTTTAAACAGCTTGCTGCTCTGTAAACTTGTGTGACACATCTCTTCTGCTTCAACTGCAGTTTGTCCTATGTTCTCTTTCCTCTGTGTGTCTAATCTAATCCTTTCTAGTGTATTCAGAAATATGAATAATTAATACATTTTCCAAACCTTCATAGTGTTGCTTGAGGAATATGTTATAAACTGGTATTAAATATTAAGTCTGGAATATAGATTTGCCACATTTAACCATTTTTAACAGTATGAGAAGTAAATTGATTGCCTAAGTATAGTGTTCCGGAGTGCCAATTTCAGGTCTTAAAAATCTGTTTTGAGCAAAACAGCCCATTCATAATTCCTTAAAGCTTTCTTGTTATATAGAAAAGTTGATGCTAGCAAAAAAAGAAAGCTAAGAGCAGATTGAAGCTTTTCTATGTCTTATTTATTAGGCTGAGTAATGTATGAGACAGCTGAAGTAAACATTTTCATGGATTTTCCTTTTGTTCTGTAACTGTGTGTTGTCACTTTTGACATTAACGTAGGTCTACTATACAGAAAGAGAGGGCAGCAGCATAGACTTTTTTTGTACCTCTGCAGATGTGTGAGGACCCCCTCACTTCAGGCTGAGTTGAAGAGAGATTAATTAGCATTAATTCATCTTTATAGGGCTATATTTGTAAAGTAAAACAACAGGTGCTTGATAAACAAAACAACTAAAGCTGAGGACTGGAAACTCACAGTATATGCATCAAGGGAACTTTAGACTAACTCTAGTCTGGTGCTCAGGCACGGAATGTACATTAGAAATTGGGCTGCATCTTCTGGTTTAGCCCCATCAAAAGAAATGCATCACTCCACTTTGTGAAACAAAGCACAGCAAGTGGGGACAATCAAAATATTTGTTTCAACTACTTGTCTCCATAGTTTGTTAGGGAACTACTGGGGAACTGCAATATTTCAGCTGTATGAGTGACTGTACAAGGGGAGGAAGGCTATGCAAGAACATGGCTAGGAAACCTAAATCATCTTTAGAAACAATTAATTATGGGTCACATTATTTGAGGGACATCCCAGAGCCATGGGTACACCCAGCAGACACAATAGAAGTTATTAGAATGTGTTAAAATTGAGTTTAGTGTTTGATTATGGCTTTAATGATGTTTTATTTTATGATTATTTTGCAGAGTATATCTTTGATATATATATATTTATATATATTTTTATATATTAAAAAAGGGAAGATGTGTGTACTATGGGAACCATAGCATGCAAAACAAATTTTGGCATTGTTCCTGCTAGATTTTCTAATGAAATGTATAGGAGAGTGCAGAAAATAGATTTTTTGATTACAGTTTCAAACAAATGTTTAGAAAATGATGTTCACATAGAAGTTCACTATGGACATATTCCTGAAAGTCATCAGTTTGTATTAGGAAAAAGGAAACAGTTATGCATTTCTTTTTGTTCTCTCACTTGATACATTTCTCTTGGACAGTAGGAGATATTGCTTTCGCTTTCCTGAATGACTTCTGGATTTCCACTATATATTGGTTGTACATTGCTTTACAGACATGGTTGTTCTTTCTTGGGGAGCTTAGCCACAGTTATTGCACCTGAACTGGAAGAATGTATGGACTTCTACAAGTTAGTAACAATCACAGCTGAAATTGGTACAGAACAAGCCCTCTCTGATGTAGAGTGTATGATCTGTTGATTTACTAATGGTGGTGAATCTCTCATTCATAGTAGTTTTCGTGCTCTATATCACTCATTAATCCTACAGGGATCTTTACATCAGTCAAAACAAGATTAACCATGTGCTTATGTGTATATCTATATCTATATCTATGACAGTGTGTGTGTATTTGTGAGAAACTGTTTTCCAGTCTTAAGCTTTTCCTTAAGCTTTGTTGATAGTTCTGCACTTACACTGTACATGTCATAATTGTTAAGACAATTTCATGAATGAGGTGCACAAATGTGTTTTTTTTTTCTTTTTAGGGAAGAAGTGAGCACATCATCAGTTTGTGTTCTATTTCATTTTTTTCCAGAGGTATATTTAAGTGACAAATTTGTCTTGTTACTTAGCGCAATATAGCAATAATCTGGAATTGTCTCTTTGGCTGATATGTTTTAGCTATTTGAACTGTAACAATGAGGTAAAAACATTTTTTTTTTGAGACTTTGCAATCTTTGTACAAGCTAATATTTTCTTAGCTTGACTTACTGGTGTTCCCAGTGTGCACATCTTCCACAAATGGAACCAGGCATCCCACTCCCACTCAGTTTGTTAGGAGAGCAAAGTGACCTACTGAGGACAGCAGTATCACTGGAAATATGAAGCAAGCAGATATGGCTCCTTGGCTGGTACAACCTTGTAATTTCATGTCTTTTCCAGGGTTTACTTCAGTGTGTCAGCTCTAGATTTGGACCTTAATAAGGTACGGAAACAGATATTCTCTCTACAGCTACTGTCATTTCATCCTTGAAATTGCAGCAAATGTTCTGACTTTCATGTCCTTACTGATGGGATTGTATGTTAAGAAATCTACTAAAGTTTCATAAAATGAGCACCCTGGTTTTGTCAGTTGCCCGGAGGAGTAATTTCTGTAGGTTTTTTCATCTTTCTTTCTAAATGCAGAAAGGTCACTGAAATTAACTGTTTCAATGTGAAATGCTGCTTTTTAATCTATCAACATTTATGTAAGGCTGAATGTCACTTTTCATATTTCACAAGGCACAATCACAGCTGTCATATCTTATGCAGTAACACTCCTTTGCCTACTTTTTCCAAAAAGAATCAGAGTATTTTGGAAGGTGTTTAGCATTGGTTTCTCAGTGTTGGTTTTTTTTTTTAAGGTGATGTAATATGAAATGCTCTTGAATGTCTTTCATGCAGAGGTTTAGGAACTCATCACCCTTAGGAAATCACGCCTTATATAGGTCATGCATGTGTATTGCTTTGAGTTTGGTGACCTAGTGAGAAGCAGTGAATAAAAACTTCAACTTGCTGTTGCATGAATGATTAATCCACTTGAAATGAATGGGAGCCTTCTTCACAAGGCAGGAAAGAGTCAAGGCAAGATGGCAAGCAAAAAACTAGGGAGACAATACTCTGATCAGTTCAGAGGGCTAGACCTGTGCTTACTCCATGAAGTGCTGATGAAGTAGTAGATGGAAGAGTTAGGAGAAACAGATGATGATGCAGGAAGCTATTGAAGAACTTTGCAGAAGAGCTGCGCTATTTCCATTCCCTAATTATGCAGCTGGAAGTTACATCCAGAAACACTGTTGCCTCCAGAAAACTCACTCTATCTGTTCCTTTTAGGATGCTGGAAGGTAACTTTAAGGCTGTATTCTAAATGGGATTTAGGGTGCTTTTTTACAGGATAGGTGACCATTTTCTGTGTTCTGTGTTGAATGCAGTTTGTGACTTTTTGTCTGTGACTTCTAGGAAGGTGATTTTTTGTGGGTAGAGAAGAGGCCTGTTGTTTTTTGTGAGTCAAAGCTCTAAGGTAAACCTGCAGATGGTATGTGAAAAGACTGTCTAATACATAAATAGTGAAAGGTTACCTGCTCCATCTGAGATTTTCATTTCCCAAGAATTTCATAGCTACATAGAAAAATACAACGTATATGCATAATCATATATCACTGTGTATCCAGAAGGACTCACTTTAAAAAACTTTTCCCCCCTATTTTCTCAATACTTTGTCTAGTTTCTAACAATTCTAGTAATCTACAAAACTGAAAAGTTTTGCCCATGTATCTGACTGAAAATTACCTCATTTGGTATACTTGATGTCAATCAAGGTTTTGACAGGGAGAGGTTTCTGTTAAATTCTTCACTCTTTGAGATAAAGTCACATATTTCTGCGTGTTAGATAAGTCTCCTTATACAGTGTTTGTTCTTTTGTTACCTTCCTCCAAAGTCTCTAAAACAAACAAACAAACAAACAATAAAAAGAAAAGGGTAGACAACTGATTTGCAAATGCAGTTGCGGATCATCCAAGTTTTCCTTCTCATGCACATACATGCAGAAACTTGCAGATAATGAAAGGGTATTTCTTAAAGGTGCATAGAGCAAATGATTTATCATTCTATCAGACCTGGTTTTAAATATTTTTTTTTTGTTTGACTAACAGCCTTGCAGTAACATAAATATTGCAAGGCTGCTTCATAATTACCAAGCTTTTGAATGAACAGATTTTGACAAGAACTCTTTAACTGCCCAGAACCAAATGGTAGACTGATAATCTTTACTCAGACTTTATTCTAATGGTTCCCAAGGAAGCTTGAACATGAAAACCTTTGCCTCTCTGCTTAAACTGAATTAGAGAGCTATCTTTAATATAAAACTGTGCAAAGTGTCCTAGTAGTCCAAAGTGGTAGAACACCAGAGGTGGCCTCTTGTATACTTCTCCTGGTCTCTAATATTAGGAGATTGTGTAGATGTCATTTTTACATATTTTGGCATGAGTAGAGAGGGGGATTTTGTTTCTTTCTTTCTTTGGTAGGCTCCTGTGCAATACTATTGTAAAAATGCATAGTGGTAGTTTGAGAGATAACTAAATGTTTAATTTTGTTCCTCTCACTAAGGACTTCTTACTGCTGAGAAAACCACTGGCATGTAAAGATACAGCTTATGATACGGAGATAGACATGTTCTTTCCAGTGGCAGAGAAAGGGTGTATTTTCACAGAAATTGTTGTTCAGCAATGGTGATGTAGTTCTTTAATGACTCAGAGAGATGAACCACAGTTGATAACATTACGTTTATATCGTGGTATATTGCAAAAACACTGACATTTTAAAATAATTTCTTTTAGGTAAATATAAGAGGAATCACATTACACAGACTGAAATGTGAGGGATATTAAGTAAAATTTCATGAGAGAGATTAGAAGGTTAGTTCTTTGGTTACATGGATTATTCTGCCTAAGGCAGACACAGAAAAAGTAATTTCTGTTCCCAGGTTCTTTCCTTTCCTGTGTTCTTCTGTTTTTCTCTGCACTACACTGAAGACAATATCCTTTCAATATTTTGATTTTCTGGTCTTGAATGTTTACCTACACATTCTCAGTCTCATTTCTGTGAAATAAACCTATTTTAAGCAAAAAAAAAATCGTAACAGAGCCTTCTGTCAAGAGAGCGGTGAAACTGATGTGATGGAGCGGCAACCACCAGAGTGTTGTAAAGAGATAACCAGGGTGATAATAGTTAAACCCAGATCTGCTTTGACCACAGTCCAGGTAATCGTGCTCTTGGGCAGGATTATCCATTTAGTTTAAAGCAGCTAGAAGGTAACTTTCCAGAGATACTTCAGCAGCATTAGTCCTGCTGTGAGGCTTTTTGCTCCCCTATGGCGTCATCTGCTTTCTAAATGTCAATGCAGTGTTTGACTGCTGCCCGTACTTTGATTCTGTACAGCATTACTCTATAAAAGCTAAAGGTTACTGTTCTACTGGTGGAAAGTGTGTGAATGATTTGCAAGAGCAAAGCTGAAATCATAAAAGCAAGGAACTCAATAGATCAGGGCATGCCCTAAGACATGATGGCACAAAATTAATCAAAAAAGCTGTTCCAGCCCCTGCTCCCCCTCTCCACCAACTTAAAGGTTGGGAAAAATAGAGGAAACAGCAAAGAAACCATTTCTGTATGAGACAGATGGCATCTTAAATGTTTTGAAGATACAATTAAGCATTCTTATGGCAGGATATAACTTTCTTCAACTTTTCCAAGTCTAATAGCTAAACTACTGGTACTGAATATCGCTTAGATAAATAAAGATTTTGGAGACAGTGTGAGGGTTTGATTATTACACTGAATCCTTTAGGTTATTGCACAGGAAATGCAAGTCCTTTGTATCTGGTCTACTAGCTATTTCTAGAAATGAACAGCAAACTTTGATGCAAAAATTTGCTGAGGCACTGAAAACAGTTTTAGCAGTTACTTTAGTGCATGCATGTCTGATTATAGAACAAGCAACCATATGGAATAATAGCTGTAGGGGTCTGCAAGAGAAATGTTGTTACATATCTGAAGTTTTCTTTTAAGCTTTTCAGCTCATTCATATTAAGCTGTAATTCCCTGAGGACTCGGGAGCTAGAGCTGGGATGTCTGGTGTAGAACTGAAGCAAAGCTGCTGGGGGCTTCAGGGAAGAACAGTTGTTCCTTGTGAAAGGTAGTCATGTATCAATATTGAATATTCAAATTTCAATATTGGATGAGTAGAAAGAAGTTGGCTTCCTTGCCTCTGGTCATCTGTGTCAGTAGCAGCTAAGATGCTGTACTAACTTGCATTAATACATTCATAAGTGCTGTCTTTAAAACCTTTCCTTGGCAGCCATTTTTTAAACTCCAAATTATTGAAAGAGAAAAAAAAGAAATCCTTTAACCACTTGAGTCTAGAATAATATATCATCGTTCATTCTGTAAATATATAAATGGATGTGGACTGCCAGGCATGAAGATCACTAATACAAGAAGTTGCATATAAGCAATGATTTTTGATTCCAAGTTCTCTGCTCTACAGGAGACTTAGGTGGCACTTTTTTCAGGTACTGTGTACAGATTGCCTGTCAAGCTGAGTTTTCTTCCACTAAGTGCCCCTGTATACTTTAATGAATACTTAATAAGGCAAATCATCCTGTGTCTGACAGGCTGTGTGTGGTATGGTAAGCTGTGCAAGCCATGTTTCCCTTCTTTTGCTCATTTACTATTCTGTCTCAGTGCCTGAACACAAACCTCCTCTACCACTGCAGCTTAAATGTAACCAGTCACTTTGATGATCTGACTAATGCTCAAGTACAACAAGCATGACGATCAGCATCCTCTGCCAAGAGAATCTCCATGAGCAGCTATTGTGCACGGAGGTGAACTCAGCAATGGCTGATTTCTTTGTTGCCCAGCACTCTGTACCAGCAGAATCATGCCTGTGACAGTCAGTGTGTACCCTGTGATTTCTGATGTTATGCTAAAATCAGAGCCAAGATAATTTAGCTTAACCAATATTTGATTATCATGCAACCTTCTCATATTTTAAAATTTTTTCACCCTTTTCCTTCCTTTTGAATACTGTTCTTCCTAGAAATATCATTGCAGCAGCAAAACTCAATGACAGCTAGAGATGAAATGTAGTGTTTGATTTCTCCCAACATCTGACATTATGTGCAAATGCCAGTGTGTCTTTTTGAGTTCAGTTCAGAATGTACATTCTCTTTTCCTCTCCCCCCCGCTCCAAATACGCAGGATGATATTTAAGAAAACGTAGTTCTGATATTAAGTGAACTACAGGTGATTAGGAGCAAACAGACTGTCAAGAAAAGGTTATGGGCTAAAATGTTCCTCATTGTAATTTCAAATCTTTTCAGTGAACTCTTCCATCATATTCTAATAAAATCAGCCTGCTGCAGGAAACCTGGTTTCTGACATTCTTTGTGCCAGTTCTTTCCTGAAATAAATAAAACTATTTATTCTTGATTTATCTGGAGCTTGTTACTCACTTTTTAGATACATTAATAGCATTTAGCCCTGGATCTTGAACCTCTGTGTCAGTCAGAACAATGGGTGTCAGCTTCAGTTTCTGGCACCAGGCTGAAAATCTGTATTTGAATCATAGAATATCCTATATTGGAACAGACCCATAAGGACCATTGAGTCCAACTCCTGGTCCTGCACAGGACCACCCCAAGAATCACACCATGAGAGCATTGTCTAAACAATTCTGGAACTCAGGCAGTCTTGGTGCTGTGGTTACTACTCCAGGGAGGTGTTCAGTGCCCAGCCACCCTCTGGGTGAAGAATATTTTCCTCATGTTCAACCTAAATGTCTTCTGACACAAATTCTTGCTGTTCCCTGGAGTCCTGCCACTGATCACCACAGAGAAGAGATCAGTGCCTGCCCATCCATTTCCTTTATGAGGAAGCTGTGGACAGTGATGAGGTATCCCCTCAGTCTCCTCTTCTCGAGGCTGTGATCAAGTGACCTCGGCCGCTCCTTACATGGCTTCTCCTCCAGACTCTTCACCGTCCTTGTGGGCCCTCCTTTGGATGACCTCTAATAGCTTAATCCCTTTTTATATTGTGGTGCCCAAAACTGCACACAGGACTCAAGGTGAGGCCACACCAGCACAGGATAGAATGGGACAATCACGTTGCTCAACTGGCTGTGATGCTTTGCCTGATGCCCCCCAGGACACAGTTGGCCCTCCTGGCTGCCAGGGCACTGCTGACTCACATTCAACTTGCCATCAACCAGGAGCCCCAGGTCCCTTTCTGCTGTGCTGCTCTCCAGCCTCTTGTTCCCCAGTCTGTACGTACACCCAGGGTTGCCCCATCCCAGGTGCAGAATCTGGCACTTGTCTTTATTAAACCTCATACAGTTGGTGATTGCCCAGACCACTAATTTGTCAAGGTCTATCTGCAGGACTTCTCTTCCTTCAAGGGAGTTTTGTCCAGAAGGATCTTGTGAGAGATGATATTTAAAGCCTTACTGAAATCCAGAAAGATTAAATCTAGTGTCTTTCCTTGATCAACAGGTGGGTTACATTGTCATAAAAGGAAATTGGTTTTGATAAGCAGGACTTTCCTCTCATGAAGCCCTGCTGGCTGTGACTGATGATTGTGTTCTCCTTCAAGTGTTTTTCAATACCTCCCAGAATAATCTTCTCCATAATTTTACCGTGCACTGAAGTGAGACCAACAGGTCTGTATTTTCCAGGGTCCTCCCTCTTGCCCTTCATGAAAACTGGGGCTACATTTCCAAGCTTCAAGTCAACTGCGACCACTCCATATTCCAAAGACCTTTGAAAAATCATGTGATCACCTGCAATAATCTTTCCAATAGTTACAAAGGCAATCTGTAGAATGTAACCATTATTTCCTGAAGAAGAGAGATTATTTCTTCCTTTTTGTCTTTTTAGGGTTAGTTCTTCATGGTTTAGCTCCCAGGATTGGCTTGCCATACAGTCAACTTGATACCTCTGCAAGTATGAAGAAAATGGGGTAATATCCTGGTGGGAGTGTGGGACAGTAAGGACGTAGGCCGACACTTTACACAGTACCTGCCTGCTAAATTGATTTAGTGGTAGAACAAAATAACATGTAGAGCCTTGATATTTTTTTGACAACAAAATAACTTTCGGCATAAATTTCCTTTGATCAGTCTGAAAATTATATTTTTTTTTTCTTAGTGTTTTGATAATGCAGTACTCATAAGCTGTTAATTTAATCAATCAATTAATTTAATTGGATCAATCAGTGCAGTTATCTGGATTGGTACATGAGGAATTTTCCTCAACAGTGAAATTTAAGAAGTTACATCTGGAGTTAATCAGTGTACTAAGCAGAATAGCAGTAGCATTTCCATTTAATATAAACTAAAACTTCCATTTTCTTCCCTATCTAAATTAACATCACTTGAGTTTTGTTTTCAAAATGGAAAATATAATTTTAGTAGTGGTTACTGTATCTTGACTGCCTCCCTTTTCGTGCAAAAGCTCAGTTTCCAACATAGGAAATTCAAACTGACGAGTCTAATATCCTGGCAGAGAAAAACAACAAACCAACAAACACATGAAACTAGAGAGTAATAGTACAAAAAATTTGAATTTTAATAAACTGTACTTAGAGACTAAAAAATAATTAAAAAAAACCAACTAATTTTATCCTATTTATTGCCAGAAAAGAATAATAGATACAACGATAACACTTCAGAGAGAACGAAATTACCTGGGAACTCAAATCATTATCTCAGTAGATTACATGGCAATTACATGAAGCAGAGCCTTAGAGATTGTAAAGAACTTTTCTGCTGTGATCACAAATATAAATTTACAGGTATTATGCTGTTTACACCGGATCACAGCGTACCATTCTGTCTGCTGTTCTCCCAATGGTCCTTTTATAACACCATTTTTGGAAGAGGATGCCCAGGAAGGGCTTGAGTCACCATCCCTGGTGGTATTTAAAAGATGTGACATTTTAAGACATCGTGTAGTGTTGGACTCGGCAGTATTAGTTTGGTGTTTGGACTTGATGATCTTTCCAACCTAAATGATGCTACGATTCTAAGATCTATGTCAACTTTGTTGTCTCTGCTCTCAAAGCAGTGATTCTCCCCTATACTTGTACAGCTTTTGCCATGTTTTAAACTCTGCCTTAATAGGCAGGGATTCTAATGATCTCTACATCAGCTCAGAAAAAGAACTTTCCAAAACCTCAATAGAGAGACATAAACATGATTTTTTTTTAGTTAATTACAGAAAGACTTGATGAACATTAGATATTAGGTTTTTGTTTAATTGAACAATCTCAGCACTTAACTTCTCCATTTTACCAGATACCTAGCTTATTTCTTGTCAAACAATAACTATCCAAGCAAAAATGCTATGCTACTCCAAAGAAAAAAGAAACCTTAAAAAATCCCCCTCAAATATCAGCTTCTAAGGAACTACAAAACACAGATATTTTTGTCTATTTCTTCATGTTTTTAAAGCAATTAAAATATGTGTTTGTTTACTTAAATTTATACTTTAAATGTTTTCTTATTATTTAAGCTAAAGGAAGCAAGTTTGTGTTTTATTTTATTTTGATCAAGTGTTAGACTTAATTGCTTGCTGAGTGGACTGATATGACGTTTTAATTTAAAAGGAAGATTATGAATGAGACTTTGCCTGATATCTTCTGAGAAATGTTCTGAAAAAATAAGCCTCATAGTTTGTGTCAAATGTTAATGATTTGTTTTTAAGAGTGACTTTTGTGAACCCCTGTGATTAAACTAGGTCTCGATAGAGGCAATACCACTAATAGAGAGCAGCTGGGCTTGCTATAAATGTGGCTTTCTTCTTGTGGATTGGTTACAAACTTTGCCCTGTGGCTGGTTCTGCTCCAGTAACTGCAGATACTTCAGTTAGCGATGGAGTTTTCATCTTCTCTTTGCTAGATACCAGCTGAAGCCCATATATTCTGATGAGAGAAGAAACTTGTTTTGTTGATGCATATTGCACAGAACAGTTGGAGTTTTATGCAAAAAATAATGCTAAATTTTCCCAAGGGAAGAAAGGGAAGAAGAGAGACAGGGGAGGAGAGGAGAGTCTTTATAGCTGTCTGGCATAACATGATTTGCTCAATGACGTAATTATTCTGTCCTGTGCTGTTTTTCAATATTGCAGGTGCTCGATGTCTCAGAATCTTTTGACATGCCTGCTGTGATATAGCTTTATGTCCCCACTGCTTTGTTCAGCACTTGTTGGCTCTCAAACTTTTTATTGCAGCATATGGCTGTCTGATATTAGCATTTCACCATGGACAACATAATGAAGCTCCAGCAATCTATTGCTCCCATAAGCCTCGTGCTAGCTAAGTGGTGGTGAACTTATCTGGCAAATATAGTGCTGTTTCAGAAGAACTTGACGTGAATGTCTGGAATGTGAACAAGGACCTTTCCACCTTCCCTTCCCTAATTAAAATTGCAAAATTTTAGTTTTTGCTCCAACTCTACTTTAGGTCCTGGCTTCTTTTGATTTTTAAAATACTATTTGTTTTTACATATTTAAGTTTTGATTGTTTTGCTATTCCTTCATGTGTAGCAGAGGTCTTCTTCATAATTTTGGTTTCTGTTCTTAACTGAGATGGTGAGATAATAGGACCACAAATTGCAATTTTGAAGTTGTGGTCCCATGTCCTAATAATAAGTGGCCCTATTACCTTTTGATTTTGTTTCAGTCCTACGTTTTCACAATTTTTTTACTAGCTTTTGTGTGAAATGATAAGCTGTTCTTTTTTCTCTTCTGTTCTACTTTCACAGCTTCCTATATTTATGGTCTACACTGAATATTTTGATAAATTTAAAAAAGTGTTTAAAAATGTTGGCAGATTCAGGAAAACACTAAAGATTTTGAAAGTTTAATAAAATACCATGTAACCTCCATAGCTACAGGTATTTCATTAGGGGGAAAATATTGCATTGTCTAGGAGTATAATTTTTGAACTTCATCATCTATTTTTGGAAAAAAGGAACAGAAAGTACAGTGGAGGAACTGAAATCTGAAGATAAATCATGGTGATATATAAATGGAAATGAGGTGTTCATAAAGTTTGGTAAAACTTTATATACTTATGGAAATAGATAGGAACATACACATTGGTTATCTCATTTGATGAATTGGTGATTTGGAGGAATGTTATTATATTCTGCTTGGGTTAAGAAACTGGCCTGAAAGTTTCATCATTTCAGACTTGCTGTCATACTTTAGTGCTGTGGTGATGTGTTTCTTTGATAGTATTACAGTCAAGGGTAATTCACAGTTGCTCTCATATTGAGCTATAACTTTCAGCCATTTGTTTAATACTTTAGAAATTTTAAAATGAGGCTGTTAGAAATACTCTAATGCATGCAATATGAAGAATCAACATTTGCCACTTAGATGAAATATTTACAAGACAAGCCCCTGCACTACTTACATGGCATTTTCTTAGGACTCAGTCTTCCAATACAACTGTCAGAAATTCAGAATGTTTGATATTTTCAAAAATTTCACATCAATTCAGTCCAGTACTTATTATACAGTCATGATGTTTTATGTGTTTGTTTTAATATATTAATTGGTAATCTTATCAAAAAACAATGGGATATTTTGCTATTGCTGCTTACCCTGGTAGTCTCTTCTGGTACCTGAGTGCAATGATGGTTAGCAGTATGACATCTTCTACATTAAATTCATTTGTAACTGCTTCTGTTTGTTTGTTTCTTCTTTGATGGAGTAGCTTCATTTCTAGGTGCATTTAGAGATAATATTTACATCCTATTTCAGTTCATCATGGGCAGTGCCTATAAAGCTCAAGTGGCATTGAGGTTTCTACTATCGAACAAATTTAAACCCAGGAAAAAAAAATGTTTAGTCAGACTATAAAGATAGAATTAAACCAAATCCTTTATGGTTGATTTCAGCTGTAGAGCTCTGAACTCATGAAAATCATTAAGTGCAATATGAATGCTGGAGGGAAATCCAAGTCTGCAGTCCAATGATGTCAGAATTTTTAAGCATAACAGCCTAAGTAGTGGCTATGAAAAGGTCAAAGAGCTGCAAGCAGTGTGAGTGAACAGATTGCCTGGACCACTCTGGAACATTTATACTGGGTAGGTTATAAAAAGGCAGTGGAAATTACTGCTTGAGGAGCTTCTTAGGTTGACTGAATCCCTACTCAAGGGATAATGTTGATTCCAGTGGCAGAAGAAGAGTGTTCAAAGCAAGTGTTTTGTCATCTTGGTATCTTGTGATATGTATGCGCTTAAGTGATTGATCTCTACAGTAATAAAGATTATTTGGTTTTATGTTAATTGTATGCTAATAGTGACCATTAGTAGTACTGGTCTGAGGAATAACTGAGAAACCACAGCTTCTGGTCTTCCTTTCTAGTGCCTTCAAGTGCCCAATACAACATTTTGATCAACTGAAGCCTGCCATGCTGTTGTGTTTCTGGTTTCTGTTAGGGAAACAGTCACTGGAGTGACTAGGAAACACTGTGTCCTGCCAAATATGAGCCAGATACAGCAGATGTTGCTCAACAGATAGACTAGGGGTTTTTAGGAAAGACCAGAGTGATGGAAAGGTTTTGTCATCACTTCTGTCCAACAGTAAAGGTAATTTATATATAAAAAAGATATTTTAATATATAATCTACTATAGGTTTTGGGCTATTGTCATAGTTTGCTTAGCTTAAAAGAGAGAGAACTGAGGATATAACAGCACTATCCTATTCTTACCTGTCAGGGTATACAACACCCTTTTCCCACATCCTTCTGTTTTGGTTGCTTGGTATACAGACCAAATTTGATATGGCATCAGTCTGACCTTGAGTTAGCTACATGCCTGAGCAAGACCTTTCCAAAACTTTAATAGGTACCTGTTTCCTTCACTTGGGTGAGGCTTTCAAGCTCAGGCTCTCCCCATTGGGGTCTGCCTGAGCAATGCTGCAGCTGTGCCTTTGTCTGGCCACGTCTTGCTGCACTTCGGCTTCCTAGCTGGGCTTAGACTTGCCTCATCACCATGGACTTCTCTGGGGATCACTGGTCTTATGCTGAACTTTGTTACCATCTGCAGGCTCACTCTGCTCAGCTTCTGTGGGTAAAAGTCTGTGCCTTGGTCAATGAGGGTGCTGTTTTTCAGGCTTGCTGTCACACCGAGGTCACCTCCCTTTACTGAGCAACCCACTTCTGCTCCTCCCTTTGATAGCTGCCAATACATTTTTTTTCCATAAAGTTCCCCAGTTTGCGATCATGTTGGGGTGAGTTGCAAAAATAAGGATTTTTTTTATAGCACAGCTTTTCTTCAGTGTTTTAAAGTTCTGTGACAGAATATTTATGATAAATCTGTTCCATCCCCTCATATTTGAGGTTAAATAGTTTTTGAATCAGGTGTGGGATGGACACAAAGAACATTTCCTTTTTTAATTAACTGTTCTGAAGAATATTTCTATAGCATAGGAATTCATATGGATGCACTTCCAATTATCCTAATAGACCACAGTGCTCCACAAAATCATTAAGTTAATCATGCATGCTGATGACTGTGCCCTTGAAATAGACATAGCAAAACATGAATCTGATTATGAATAAATTGGCATAAGCAGGAAATAGCCAGTGTTCAGTTTATGCATTGGTTGTTGTCGCATTGGTCTTTGTGAAGCACCTTTTATATAGATCCGTAATCATAGCTGGAGCACAGAGGGTTAAAGGCACTTGTAGGTTAGCTCATTTTTTCAACACCTTATTCAATCTTCTCATATAAGGCACTGGCAAATCCAATACCTCTTTTTTAATGGTCAGACAAAATTTGGATTCAGCGTTACCTAAAAATGAGTCCTCTGTTTAGGTGACAACATTGCCTTTGCTGTAGATGGATATATATGGCTTTTGGCTGCGTTCAGATGTATGCTGTCTTATATACAGTGTGGCAAGGTGTAATCTGTAACAATAACCTTTTGGAGTGCTGTAGGATCCTCAGGATTGAAAGCCTGACAGTGATAGGATATTTTTGTTGGGCTAGGAATATATTTGGAATGAAAGACATTAGAATGCTGAAGCAAATTTTCTCATGCTGAGGCTGAAGTACTGCACTGAGTAGCCTTTGAAACTCAAATCACCAGTTCTATTTAATATCTTTATTAATGATGTGGATGAGGGGATTGAGTGTACCATTAGCAAATTTCCAGATGACACCAAACTTGCGGGGGAGTGTTGATCTGCTGGAAGGCAGCAGGGCTCTTCAGTGGGACTTGGACAAGCTGGAGAGTTGGACTGATTCCAATGCGATGAAGTTCAACAAGGCCAAGTGCCGGGTCCTGCACTTGGGCCACAACGACCCCCTGCAGCGCTCCAGGCTGGGCACAGAGTGGCTGGAGAGCAGCCAGGCAGAAAGGGACCTGGGGGTGCTGATCGACAGGAGGCTGAACATGAGCCAGCAGTGTGCCCAGGTGGCCAAGAAGGCCAATGGCATCCTGGCCTGGATCGGGAATGGTGTGGCCAGCAGGAGAAGCGAAGTGATCCTTCCCCTGTACTCACCACTGGTGAGGCCACACCTGGAGTGCTGTGTCCAGTTCTGGGCCCCTCAGATCAGGAAGGATGTTGAGGTGCTGGAGCAGGTCCAGAGAAGAGCAACGAGGCTGGTGAAGCAACTAGAGCACAAGATTTATGAGTAGAGGCTGAGGGAGCTGGTGTTGTTTAGTCTGGAGAAGAGGAGGCTCAGGGGTGACCTCATCACTCTCTACAACTACCTGAACACAGGTTGTAGCCAGGTGGGGGTTGGTCTCTTTTCCCAGGCAATTAGCAGTAGGACAAGGGGGGCACGACCTTAAGCTGCGCCAGGGGAAGTCTAAGTTGGATATTAGGAAAATATTTTTTATGGAGAGAATAATCAGACATTAGACTGGGCTGGCCAGGGAGGTGGTGGATTCACCATCTCTGGAGGTTTTTAAGATGAGACTGGATGTGGCAGTTGGTGCCATGGTCTAGTAACCACGGTGGTGTTGGATCAAGGGTTGGACTTGATGATCTCTCAGGTCTTTTTCAACCTGGTTGATTGTATGATTCTATGATGAGGAAGTTATCAAATGCCTTCGTAAATAAGGAAAACTCACTAATATTGCAGTTACAACAGGCTGTTACAATGTCATCAACAGATTGCACAGGTTGCTAGCACTGGGCTTTAAAATTGTCTACCCTCACAACTGCAGGCATACAAATAAAATAAAGTGACAGGTCTCTCCCTCTCCCACCCCCTAATAATCATCAAGAGAGAAAAAATAAGACTTGAATTTATCTATCCTGTGTCTGTTTGCCTTCCCTTCCTTAGTGTAGGCACATTTAAGCAATTTTAAAGTTTTAAATAGTACAGGCTTCCTGGTGATCAACTAGTATTTAATGAGCCTCACAAAATTTTGTTGTCATCATTTTATTTCTAAAGAACAAGTAATTAGTACATTTCCTTGTGCTACCATTGATATAAGACACTGGAGAGTCTAGATTTTGTCATTTATACTGTCATAATATGTTCAGACTTGTGACATTTGTTTTTGTCATTCTGAGTTTACTAGTAGTTTGTCTTGCCATGAACCATCAGCATGTTCATGTTAAGTACTAAACCTCTTCTCTTGGTTGATCTTTTGTATTCAAGCTTCATGGCTGTGGTTTTTGTTCTGAGACCAGTGTTCTTTCTTTCTGTTATTGGAGATGGGGAAGAAAAGCATCTTCTAGATGAATTGACTAATACAACTAGAAGGGGAAAAAAAAAAAATCACTTGAACTGTCAAGGACCTCTGTGCCTCCTGACCCCTAAGCAAGTAAAATTCCTTAGGTGCCTTTCTATGTCGAGAATCAAGGCCCTTTTCCTTTCTGCAAATTGAAGCACTCTAGCTTTCTGTTGTTAAGTGATCCATGACAATTGCATTTTGCTTGAGTACATAATTTCCCTCAATTCAATTGCAGGATACTGTAGCTTTTATGGTTTGAAATTCAACTTCTGACCAGCCAAGTAAGTCTGACTGACTTGCAGCCAATATTGCCATTATAAGTGACAACTGTCTACCTTGCTGTATTTGACAGAGTTTTCTTCATTATTTCTCTTTCATTAACAATTCTGCTGGAATAAAACTAATGTTAAATGAAAAAGAGTTAAAGTAAATACTTCAAAGTTGTCTTATACATGCAGACCTGAGTGACAGTATGGAATTCTGCTTTTTTATGCAAGTGTTTTGAAAACAAATTCTACTTGTGCTACTGACAGGATCACTCAGATAATCTAGTTATGGTCACAGTGTTATGCTAAAGGGCTTCGCCATGACTACAGTCTCCCTATTGACTAAGACAGTATATGTATACTGTAGCCATTGCTGCAAATGATAATGCTGGGAAATCTCCTTTTCCCTTTGTAAGACCCCAGGCCCGGAGCCACGAGCTTATTGAAGGGGTTTTACTTTAAAAATATACAAGGCTCCAAAAATTCACCTGCTGAATTTATTAGAAACTCTTCAGTTCTTTTAATACCTTGAGAGGGTGCAAGGGAGAAGACGCTACACAGGTTTCCTCAGGAGGTCAAATAACCCACTTTTATTGGCAAACTTTAGAAAATAAGGGAACTTGGCAAAAGTTTAAAGAGCAACATCGAGCCAAAAAACCCCAAAGCATTGACTTAGCACATCCTAACTCATACAGCTTAGCAAAATCCAACCCGTCCAGCTTTAAGACACCCAAAATATCAAGAAAGGAGATTAGGAGAAGAAGAAGTACGAGAGAGAGCGAGAAAAAGAGAGAATTATAGCTACCACCTTGAGTCCTATGCAAGTCCACACTCCATCCGTCCAGGTGGTAGGGTCTCAATCACATGACGGCTGTGTGGTGCTGCTTTTATTTGCTCTGGCCCCACTGTGGCCACTCCCACCACCCAAGATGGGACTTTCAGTGTGCCAATCACTCTGGCACTCTGGGGGCTGGATAAGGGGCTCTGGGGGATATGGTGTGGGCAGTGCTCCCAGTGTCCAGGTCTGACAGCTGGTCTGGGGCTGCCCAAGGTGGCTCCAAGGGCCTGGATGGGGGCAGGGCACCGTTCCATCTTTGTGAAATTCTAACTGTCCCTTCTCCCCAACACACACTTGTGTTGGTCTGAGCCAATAATTGATACAATAATCCAGTGTCTCACACCCTTTCAGAAATTATTTCTTGCAACTGAGAATTACAACTGTAGGGTGCTCTGATTCAAATATATCCAGATCACAGGTTACAGATCACAGATTAATGAATGTAATGAGTGGTGCTGGACTTGGTGAAATTGTGCTTAGTGCATGTTGTTTATATTAGTCCGAAGTTCAGAGATTTAGAGACAGTATTATTTTTCTTTAGTGATCATTTCACTAATGATTTGTGTAAAAATTTTTCTTCTAGTTATTTTATTTTAAGTATTATGTAGCACACAGAAAATTCTCAATCTAACTCCCAAGTTATTCCTTTAATGAAAATTATTTAAGAATCAATAAAAGAGGGCATTTTAATAGTTTATAAACTTAGGAAACTTAAGAAATACAAATGCCATAATGTTGTTTGTTTTTTAAAACAAACACTTTGTATAAGAATAGCGAATGCATTAAATAAAACATTTAAAGCTAGGTTGTTTGGTTTGGTTTTTTTTTGTTTGTTTATTTATAAATGCCCACGGTGTAGTTCTGATCACCAGTTTGTTGGACTCTAAAAACAACCTATCTTGCAGAAACGTCAGGTGTTATATAAATAACAAAATAATTTGCTCTTCTTGAAAACTAGAATAAATGCTTTCTTGTCTCTCTAAAAGTGTTTTCTGTGCTAGATAACCTTGTAGACCAAATACTTGTCTGACTTACTCAAGAATAACTGTTTGAAGAACAGACCAGATTTCATCTATGTATTAGCATTTTTGATTGTTGTTTTATCTCACTCTTTCCTCAGTTGTTTCCTTGAAAATATTTGCTTTCTAAGTTTTTTTTAATAGTCATTCTTCCCTATTAGTCTGACTGTCCTACTTGTTAGGACTAATGTTAGGACATTGCACAGCTGTTTTCCTATGTTATCTAGAAGTAAAGTAATGCTGTTATTTTATATACCATCAATACTGAGCATATAGTAACAACAGTTTAGTGCAGTGGAAGCTACTGGATAGAAGACACTTTGGAAAGGTGCAAAAATATTCTTCTGATCTTTTCCCCTCTCTTGAGATAAAAGCAGGTTGTGGAGGGATTGGAGTATTTTACACAACAAAATGTCCAACAGAATGAAGGGAAGGGTTTCATGCTCAAGAAAAGTAAGTCCTATAGACAAGATCTGGATGACAACAGGAAATCCAGACTATGCGGCTGAGGTTTAAGAAAAGAGCAATTTGAAAAAGAAAGATTAAGTTTCATTATGTATTAAAAAATATCATGTCAGAATTATATTAGAGTCTTTTCTGTAAACTGCTCTTTGTTTGTATAAATAAGACTGTTCTGATTTTCCTGCAGGCTCTCCCTAAAGTAATCATCCTCACAGATGCACAACAAACATCTATTGGGAATACCTTTTTGTTGTCATCCAGGTTGCTAGTATAAGGTTCAATGCTCAAGAGGCAGGTATATGTGTTGCTGTCCAAGATTAGGAAAATCTGGATATTAGTACACAGTGCTGTGCAAAATCTAGTTTCTTCATGCAAGTAAAGCATTAATGCATCCTTTGCAAATGTCTGCTCTTGGGAATGAACACTCTATAAATATAGTCACAGAATCACAGAATGGTCGACCTCCTTGTTTGAGCAGGGAGGTTGGAAGGGACCACAGTAGGTCATCTGGTCCAATCTCCCTGCTCAAGCAGGATCATCCCAGAGCACATGGCACAGGATTGCATCCAGACAGCTCTTGAATATCCCCAGTGAAGGAGACTCCACAGCCTCTCCGGGAAATCTGTTCCGGTGCGGGATCACCTGCACAAAAGAGTTCTTCCTCGTGTTGGTGTGGAACTCCCTGTGCATGTTTCTGTCCATTGCCTCTTGTTCCATTGGTTGGTGCTACCAAGAAAGCCTGACTCCATCTTCCTGACAGCCTCCCTTCAGATATTTACACACATTGATGAGGTCTCCTCTCAGTTGCCTCTCCTTGAGTTTTGCATTTTCATATGACAATAGTTAAAAAGTGGAGCTATGCAAAGACACATCTGAATTCAGTCTCTATCAACAAGGGACTATTCTTTGTGCTGTGATATGCCTCATATGTGGAATCAAAAGACCTGCACATAGCTTCTAGCAGAAACTGACTTACTATGGAGACTAAGGACTGGAAGAATCTATGTACAGTTTATAATTTCACAAAAACTTTTTATAAAACATACAAATCTAAGTCTTGAGAAAGACTATAAACACAAAAAATTTCACACTTGAGAAAATTTGGAGAATCTGTATTTAACTGCTTGAGGAGCATGAAGCATCAAAATTTGAGAAATAAGTTATTGTAGGTAAGGAACTGTCTGTACAGGTTTTTGGACTACAGCTCTGTGTGTCTGGTTATCAAGATCAAGAAGACCAGTGGCCAACCAGGGAAATCAAAAAAGTACAGACATTTCAAATAGATGTGTTCTGAGAGTGCAGGTAGAGTTATGACCTAGACTAAGCTCCAGTACATGTTTCATAGAAAGAGAGTGTATTGTAGAAAGTCTGACACCTTACTTTCTCTCACTCTTATTCTATTTATTTCTTATTGTTTGCTAAAACATGTCTTGTTATGCTCTTTTTTAGTCCTGGGAGAAGAAAAAGAGTGAAGAACTAAGGCAGTGATTTTCAGAATATGAGGCATCCTTCACAAAACATGGTCTGCCCAGCCTCTTCTCTCTTTGATACTGTGTATCATTTCACAGTAATTTGAGACTACCATAATAACAGTGCAAAGATGGGCAGCATTCACCAACTGCAACACTTATTATATATTTATAAGGCACATGGCCAATCTCTTATGAATGCATAATCAGTGGAAGCTGGGGTTGGGGAGAGAATGAGAAGCTCTGTGGGGCTTAGTTGCTGGCTGGGGTTAAATGACACAAAGAGTTAGCTAGAATAAACATATTTCCTTGCTTGTAATAAACTAACTTAATATTAGTTTGTTTATAGTGTAATTTCATAACAATCATTGCTTGAATACCATGTGAATCTTTTTGAGTAAAAATGGTGAGTTGGGACAGTCAAAGGAATACATGGAAAACAAAGTAAATGTTCTCCCCAGAATTTTCTCAGTTACTGGAAAGTATTTATATTGCAAAACAGTTGGCTTGGTTAAACCTGGCCAGAGTTGGAAGTGAGGCATAATTAAGTTTCAGAAGATGAGTAGGTATCCAAGATACCTAGGTATCCATCTAACATGTAATGTTTGTATCTAATACAGTTTGAAAGGCTATCTGCAATATTACCCTACTGCAACTTGAGTATAACTCTTTCTATTGAAGACTGATTGAAATCAAAACTAATGCAGTTCCTCTGTTTTATGAGGCTATTCCATAGTTTTTCACTTAATGCACAGCACCAAGTGGGGAAAAATGATGGCTGAAAGTGATAACTATAGTCCTTTATATGTTTGCTTCATTTTGCTTTCAGCTCATGTCCTGAAAGAGAGAAAAAATGCAGATTTTTTTTCTGCAAGATTAGATTTCAAGGAGGAAATTCATGACTTGCTAAAAAGCCTTTGGTTAGATCACCAGTTCTGTGAATTCATGTCAACATTTGATCTATCAAATTTATTTGCACAAAGGATGATGAAAGTAAACTCTGAACTTGGAAAACCTTGTTATTAGGAAGTGATTATATTAATTAGACCATCAGATGTCATGTTTTTCTGTCAGGCTTCTGCTTCATTTATAATGGATAAATTAGATCAGCTTTGAAGATAATAGGAGACTGTATAATGTGCAAGACTCCTGCTTTCTTTCTTTGCTGAAATTAAAATGTATGTGTCATGTAAAGCACAGCATTTTAGAGAAAGAAAGGACCCTCATGTTATTCAAAGGGCTGTGTGCTGTCTGGAAGAACTGGATTTATTCCTAATTTTTCTGTAGTTAATGGTTCTGTTTGGATCAGATGTATGATATGAGTAAGATGCAGCAATACTGGCTGAAGTTGAATGCCTAAAATAGTAATCTAACATACAGCCAGTGAGAATAAGAGATATTAAAATAAAGACAGAAGAAAATATCAAGGCCTAGCTGTTCATCCTGGCAACCAGTTATGAGAGACACCTGTTCTGCAAGCACTAGCTTAAAATATCTAGGCTTTGTTCCCTGGTGGTGAATTGTTTATGAGTTTGGCTTGTCTATCCTTTGAAGGTGAAAAATATTAATTAAAAAAACCACAAAGAAAGCTTCCTCAACATATGTATGCATTACAGGTATGGTAAGAGAAAAAAAAACCCCAAGACACCCAACCCACCAACACCCAAAATAAGAACGCTTACATTCAGTGCTGTATTTAGTACCTATTATGAAAGAGGACAGTACTGCAAAACAGCAGAACACCACCTAATTATTTTCCCAATGTAGTGGTTATTCTGAGTAAAAGCAATACTTGATAATTTATTACTGGAGTGTGAATTTTTTTTTAAAAGTTCTAATACAAAAGCATTTAGGTAGGAGGCTTACTTTACCACTGTAATTACAAATCTCATGAAATAGTTTAATATTCTCATTCAAAATTTTGAAATCTTAACCCCTGTAAGCTTGTTAATTGGTAGCAATCAGCTGATGTCTTGGAGCTGTTTAGTCACGAATGTCTAATGAACGTTCAAGATTATTGCCAATACCTTGCAGCTGGTAATAAAGCCTTAATAAGGCTATGTTCATTTAAGAAATGGATGCAGTTGATAAGATTTCTTTTTCACCTACAGCATCATTTTTTTCCTGAAACAGTAGGCCAAGGCAAAGCATATATTAAAATCTATTAGATCAAGATACTAAAACACAGCCATTGCCCTGAGCACGCATGAGATGAATTAAATAACACAAGCCATATAAAAGAAGTTGGCCTAAATACCTTTTCATCCTCTGTCTTCAACTAATTCTGGATAGCCTGGGAAAGCAAGGTGTATGGGGAAAAGTACTGATGCATGCTAAGGAGGGCAGGACTGGGTTACATATCTATTTCAAAGAAAGATAAACGCTACACTGGTTGAGACATAGAGAAATGTTTTAATCTGCAATTAGAATAAGTGCTAACTCACTTCCAGTGCTTCAAGAACAGGTATTCATTCATACTCTTCCTGACTGATGTTAATATCCATCTCTTTTTCCATTCTGTTTATTTTCTAAACAATATGTATGGTCCTGTTCTGGTCAGGTTTGCAGGTTTCCCAACATCTTTCAAGAAGCATTTATTTAAACACTTTTTTTTCTTGATTGGAACATGCTAACACCATTATTGTGAAACCCAGCAAAATAAGGCTTGACTACAAGTCAAGATCCAAAACTCTGACACTTGTACCAGTTGATGCTCAACATCCTAGTGAACTGATTAAGAGAAGCATTTCTGCTCTTTCAACAAATGCTCTGGCCATTTTGGAGAATTATAAAATCAGATTATAAAACCCAGCATAGGAAGGAAAAAAATTACAAAAATCTTGCTACGTGAAATTTAATCTTTTTAAGTGAAATGTTGCCTTTGACCCTAATTCTGTTCATGTTTTTATCACATATATTCACTCAGTTTCCGTGTTGTCATTCACAAGCACTGTTCTATGAGCAGTTTGCAACATGCAGATTCCTCCATTCACCCATTACAGAGGTGTTTATTCAGCTATGCAGATTTCCTTTGTTTTCAGATATATTGAATAGGAATGGATTTCTGAATTCTTGCTGTTTCATGCTCACCACTTCAACTTTTGTAGTAGTACATGCAATTCTTTTCTGTCTGTAGCTATTTAAACATCTGTTTCAAGTGCAACCATTATCAATGGGCTTATTTTTGCTATTGAAACGTGTTATTTCCATTGGAAATAAGGGGAAAAAAATTTGCATTACTTCTCTCTGTACAGTCCATTCCTTCAATGTATTGCTTTTTTTTTATTTTAAAACTTTTTCAGTGTTTTCCACTAGAAAAGTAGATCATAGGACTCATAGAAAAAAAATAAATAGAATGGGATCTCAGCAGGTCACCTTTACCAACCCCCAGCTCAAACCAGGGCTAGCTTTACTGTTAGATCAATTGTGCAATGTATCTTCCAGTTGAGCTTTGAAAATCCTTCTGGGCAGAGGTTTTAGAGTGTTTCACAGAAAATTCTTCCTACACTTTAACCTATGGCACTGTGTAGAATTATGTTTTATGGGAATAATTCTGATTTTTTTGTTGTTGTTAAAGTCAGTTGCCATAGTGGAGATTAGTGAATCCCTTTATTATCATTATCTTTTGCACATCCAGGAATTTCTTGCACTGAAGTACTAAGAATCAGTTATGGTCATATCTGAGTACAGTACAGATGTAGGAAGTCTTGAGTGAATGCATCATTTACCACTGCAAAATAACCTACCAAAGGGTTCAAGGGTTTGCTGGGGACAGTGACTGGAATTAATATTATATTAATTGATGTTTTCTTTAGAAGTCCTTTCTGACTTTGATTAATAGACTTCTACATAAAATTGCACAGTGATTTTAGACTTATCATAAAAAACACCTGCAACCCTTTCTGCTCTTCATCCACTGCTGCAGCTCAGACTTTGTCCTGTAAGTATTGAGGACATACAGCTTGAGTGATTTGACTCTTTTGGAGATGGTGTGTTTCATGCATGGGGTGTTTTATCTTGTTCCTGAAGAATACACTTGGGTCACATCCATGACATTGTTCTCATTGGGCAGCAGCCAGAGAGAAAGAAGGTGCTGCCTGTCTGTTTCTGGTTTTGTGTGTATTACAGATAATAAAACATCTGTCAAGGCTCTGATAGTGGGCATTCTGCTCTTCAAACAAGAGAGAAATTTCAGCAGGAAAAGGATTTTTATGTAAGTGAATTTAACATTTGTCAAACTTCTGATGTGGCATACACAAAGCCTGTGCAATTATTAGGTTAGTTTTCTTGAATTTTAATGTGCAGATATTAATGTCAGTAGGAAGATGAAGATGTGATACAAATGAATGAATTCTGAATGATAGAGACTGTCATTTGGACATGAATCAAGACTGATCAAAGAGACAGTAAGTTTTTCTTAGTCTTAAGGGAATCCAAAAGGACAGATCGCTGCTTATCACCACCCACTGTCATGCTAAACAGTCTCCCAACAGAATTGTAATAGCTGAAAACATAGCACTGTGAATGAGTTACTGAGGCAGAGCTCTCACTAGGGAACGTATAAGTAAGGCTTCCCCTCTGTATTACCAGAAAACCTGCTATTCAAAGCTGAATTCCACCAATTTTGCCCCTAAATTTCTATTGGAAGAGATAAGTACTGAATTAAATTGTAATTATTCTTAAAAATATTATTTTTTTAATGTTTTATATTTCAATTTTACATGCATTACTATGTTTTATTTGCTCGTTTATGTAAAGAACTCATTATCTAGATGATCTAGGTAACTCATATAGTAGATAACTCATATAAAATGCTATTTAGATGAGCTTATGATTACTACTGCAGTTGCTGTCTTCTTAACTGTGATTAAAATGGCAACTTTACTTTTTGCAGCAGAACAAAGTAGTTGATGGTATTTTTGCCGTCTTCATAATGAACAAATGAGTCTACCCTGGAAGAGGACATCAGTCTCCTTGGATGGTTTTTGCACTTATTGTTTGCAGAAAAGGATTGTGTCTGAGCAAATATTACCTCAGGCTACTATGTAAAGCCAACAGCTGTGGGGCTCTAAGTCACAGAATTTTCTTTATTGTTCTTATAAACTCTGATGACGATGACACAAGAAGTTTCCAGCTAATGGAGCTTTAATTGCTAACACTATTTGGGGCTCATTTCTTGATTAATAAATTGCTATCTCTGCCCCACTCGCTGCTGGATTCTGCTCTTTATGAAAATTCCCCTCAAGAAATCCCAACTAATTTGGGGATCAGAACGAGACTTTGTGGCTGCAGCACTGAAATACACTAACTGTAGAAATGAAACTGAATACAAAATTCTTTTAAGATATCTGCAGTCCTGAAAATACTATTAAGAATGAACTCAGGCCAGTGAAAGTAATTTTACAGGTAACATTTTACTCAGTTCTATAAGTCCATGAGATTTACTCATATATAAAATTATTGTAGAAAGTGTCATTCATTTGTATTGAAGAAATAGCATTTTATTATGTGAGATTTTTTCTTACAGGAGGAGAAATGAAATTTGATACAAATGTCTATATATGCTTATAAAATACAGTTCTTGAGTGGTGATTCATTAGCCTGTTTTTTAGATTTATGAAATAAATGTATAAAAATATATTTTATATAAAATTTCATGATATAAAGTGTAGCTCAAATTGTTAGTGTATGAATTTGAAGTAGTGGGCTGAACAATTAATTCACAAATGCTTTCAAGAAGATTTCAAGTAGAGGTTCAAATTTTGTAACTTTGGATGAAAATAAACTTAAACACCATTTTAATTCTTAGTGGAAGTTCAAACAAGATTTTAATGCAGTTTAAAGATTAAGTGATATTTTTCCACATGTCAGTAATGTTTGAGTGTTTGTTTCCTGTAGATGGTTAAATTTACCAGGGCTGTGGGATTTAAAATAAATTATTTTAAAAATCCTCAGAATAGAAGCACTTTACATCACAATTTGCTTATACTATTAACATTTTTACACTGTCAGGTACAGTATCAGGTTTTACAGTCGTGCCTCTATGATGCCATACTAGTATTCTTGAAAAAATGGATTTGAGTTTTTTGATGGTGAACATGAATTGCCTGTTAATACAACAATAAACGTGTTAGCCTGAGCCAAGAGTCAGAGTTCTTCTCCTAGAATTCAGTCATAGAATATTTATGGCACATTGCATCTTTCTATGCCTTTAGAAATGGGTCACCGAAAATTGCTGGGAAAGCATCAGAATGAAACTGACTTCATTATTTCATAGAACTGTTGTAGAGAAGACAGCAAGAGCTCCCTGTAGCATGGACCTGATAAAGCCAGCAAAAGCTTCTGGAGCCTTATGCATGCCAACTGACTTAATAGCAGTACTCTCATCATCAGCTGTCAAAGAGGTGACAGCTCCCAGTTGACATGTTGGCTGTAATGAGCTCTTGGCTAAAGTTCGATTTTTGAATTGGGAATATATCTGTGCAGCTTTCTGTTCCCATGCTTGGAAACCTTTTCATTTCTTCTCTACAAGCATTTTCTCCTCCACAACCATTTGTTCACTAGCCAGCAAAGTCTTCTGAGTCATTTCTTCTTTTCTCTGTTTTATTTTTGATCCACACATCTTTCAGCATTTGCGCTCTCAGTCAGAGCAAGTTGAGCTGCTTTTGGTCATACCTCTACTGTAACAAGGAGAAGCACATTGTGGAGACATCTGAGTTTGCGCCAAGCAAGGGACTGTGGCACAGTACATCACTGACAGGAGGTTACATGTACTAAATACTGGAAGGTATTTAGTAATCTTTATGCTGATGTGACTATATTGCTTCTGGTTCGAGGTTTTGCAATTTGGACTTTATCACATTGCAAGCAACTAAATCTAAAGCAATTCGTCTTATCTGCTGCTAAGGTTATCCTGACCTTTCCTGAATAACAAACTGCCCAGTCATAATTTATTTTTCCCCAGAAGAAAAGAGGGAATCTATAGTATGCTACACTGGCCAAAGTACAGTTATGCAGGGATTGTTTGTTCATACTTTATCTACCTAAGGTCTGCCCTCAGTGAGGTCAAACATTCTAGGAAGAACATAAAATTGATATTGCAAAATTATTAGCTTTTCAGTTGTACTCCAGAGCTTTTAAATCATGGTTATATCAAGTATCTCCTCATGAATTTAGATTACTGATTTATGAAGATGACAAATGCTGGACTTAAGTAATAAAATTCTGTTAAACTCTTCATAATATATGGGAAGGAAATTATATACCTTCATACATCTGAACCTTTGAAAGGAAACACCTTTTACTTTCTGTAGCCTCTCCTTTAATTCAGACATAAGATAAAAGTGTTACTGCATTTTTCGAGACTTAATCATTCATTACATTTGTTGGACCTACGTGGCAATATTAAACACAGCAGCTCATGACTTACGTGGATTATTGCAGTTTCCTAGATAAAATGGGTTAATTAATTCCCTGAGGGGATTAATGAGGCTGTGCTTTTGGTATAATCATGTTAGTTTTCTGATTGTGTAAAGAAGGTGTAAGCAATTGGACAAATTCAATAATAGATCCTCTTAGAAAACTCTGTAATTCTGTAAAGTGCTATATTTGTTAATTATCTGGTTAATGTCATGCTGGCACTCTGTGTTAGGAAAGTAACAAAACAAGTTTACCTAGGTGAATTAAATTTCGTTCATGTCAGTACTGACTCCTGTTCAAAAGAATCAGTTGACACTGCTTAGCAACAAAGGAATACTATATTTTTGGGGAAACTTTGAATCAGTCCATTTTATTTTCATGGACTATTGTATTATTTGACTTTTCCTGATGGACTATTAGAAGCTATAGCAGGAACTCATTAATTCACACTGGAAGGTCTAAGAAAATATATCCCTATTGGTTTTACCTTCCAGTGTTGTTTTACAAAGGTAATTGAGATTTAGTGGTATTATAGCAAAGTTATCTAACATTTAAGTCTTTATGCATCTATGACAATCAGGCAAGTTATGTTTTCTTTCAGAAGAACTAAATCCTGTAGAACAGCAGTCCAGGGCCAGGGATACATCTAATAAGTTCTTGGTTTTTTTCCAGACTGACTAGATTTTCAGGTGCCACGAGTACTTTGATGAAGAACTTACTTTAAAGTAGTTCTCAGTATTTTAAGTGCATGCGTCTTGGAAAGCACACCGATACATTTTCATTTCTTCTAATTTTAAGTAAGACCATAGTTTTCATTTATTCACATAGCATAGTATAAAGAAATAAAACATCTACCTTAAAACCAAAGCTGTGGTGCAACTAATTTCCCAGAGTCAGCTTGTACTAAATAACACATAATAAAGATCAAAATGAAATATATTCTGACCAAAACTCATCTTCTGTTCTGTAGTGAACAGATGTTCAGAAATTAATTTTGCTGCTAATATACTCCTCAAAAGCAGGAGGATATTTTAGTATTTTAACTTAAGACAAAATTGCTGTCTAGTTTATGTTTTGTTATCTCTGTAGCCTCAACCTCCGGCTTCTGGTGGTACTTTTTGAACTTCAGGTATCAGTTTTAACACTATTGCAGCAGCTACTTCAATTTACATGAAAACAGATAAAAGTATAACAGTTCGAGAAGTCCTCTAGTCTTTAGAAAGTGAGGGATATTTTAATCTGAACAAATGTAATCCTCATAAAGCAAACATAGATTTAAATTAGAAAAAAATATCAAAAACCCAACTAAAATAACATACCAGATTTTAAAGCACGGGTTTTATAATGCAACTTTTTTGCCCACTGGTTGAAGAATAACCAAATTCCTTTCAGACCACCTTCCTCTGACTCATGTCCTTGCAAAATACATCACTTATATTAATATTATGATATTAATAGGTAATATTATAATGATGTAATATTAATTAATATTATAAAGTTTTCCAATAGTGAGCATTTATAAGCATTCTTCTGATATTATAAACACTTTCATATTCTTAATTTAGAGGCTCTTTGATTGCAGAATTAAACACATTTCACAGGCTTACTCTGCTCTTCCTATTTTTTGGAGTGCAATTACACAAGATAAAATTTTCCTTCTTCTTTTCATTTTGTTTAGTAAAAGACCAGTTTGTTTCTAACTGGATGTTTTTGTTTGAAAAGAAAGCTGTTGCAGAATCTGAATTATAAATAGAAATTCAGGGAAATTTCAGAGTAAATGGTGTGAAATCCTGGGAAAATTATTTTAGGGAGGTAGAAAACGAAATGATTCCTACGCGAATCTCCAGAGACAGAACCATCCAAAAAGTATTTGTCCATGCTTGCAAAAACCCCAGTTAATATACTCAGGAGAAAATTGAAGAAAAACAGGGCACTTTCCTCTAAGAAACTTGCTTTGTACTTTTACAAGGAAGGACTCTGAAAAAGCTGACTCTGGGTTCCCACTCTGGGTGGAGACAGAGCTTTACCTCTCTGACTGCAGTGCTGAGTACACTCTAGAAATGACATCTTAAAAGCTCTGTGAACTGAGGCTCATCAGGACTGCTACCAAGCTGCTCTATGAAACTAAGGCCTTTCAAATCCCAGTGTTTTAATTATCTGTGTCTTTTTGTGGTCCATGGCTGTCTCTTTCAGTAAGAAATTCACATTCATTAAACTTTGTTAACTTTGTTTCTCCAAAAAGAAGAATGTTTAATTTTCCTAATATGAAAGCATAGTCTTACCAGTGCGCCCATATGCTTAACTTCTGATTCTTACCCATGCAAACTCAGATGTGATATTATCTGTTCTTCAAATTTAAGCTGCTTGGGCTCCTCCAGTCTCTTAAATTTTGTCCTATTCTTTCAAGTGAAAGATAAGAATCTGAACTTCTGATATCAGTTATACCTATGTATTGCAATGTCTTTCTCATTCTTCTGTACTCCTGTCTCTTACATCAAGATTTCCCACAGCAATTCATTTTCATTTCCATATTTATTCTTTTATAATCCTTCAATTTGTGACAGGTATATTTTTTAATGAACAGATATCTTCCGTTTATTTAATATTTTATATTTATTATGAATTAAATTGAGTCCTGTGTATATGCTTGAATTTCAAATGCAATGCAAGTTTGTTATTTGCTTCAACACTGCTACGACTGAAAACTGCTACAGCCTGTTAAATCTTCTGTTCATTTGAAATGAATTCTCATATTGATCAAAGTAATGGTATCTGTATGGCATAAGTGGACTTATGAAGGTTGTTGCTTCTAGAAAACATTAAGCATAAACATTGAGCTGTTTTTCTTAATGGTTCATGTGTTTACCAGGTTATTCTCACAGTAAAATTGTAGATCCTCTTGGAAATCCTTAAGCAAACATCTTAATGCTTGACAAGAGAAAATTTTGTTATGAGACGTGGATTACATTTGGAGATGTTAGACTATGGTTCCACAATATTATTTCATACTATTGCTGCATTACTTCCCGATTAGTTTCCAAGTCAATAACAGATTTCATGTAAATGGATAGAAAAAAAAGACCTGGAGGGATCTCAGGTTTAACTTTCATAATGATTAATAAGCCATTTGATAACAAGTTTTCATTCTAATCTTAACCTCTGAGAACATTGCTTTTATAGTTGCATCTCATGATAGAGAAGAAAGCTTTTGAATCACTGCTTGGATTGTAATTGCAGATAAATAAATTCTGCAATAAAAAGAGAAGTCAAATATAAAATAGTCAGCACTATAAACTATGTCTTTAAGATGGTTGTTTCCAGAAAAGCTTCTTCAATCCCTTTGCAAAGAGAAAAGCTGCATATCTGCACCATTAAGAAGATAAAAGCAACAACTATTCCACACTTGAGAAGCAGTGTAATATTTCGGAAAAATATAATTAAGCTCCTGGCAATTCATTGTTAAAGAAGCACTGAATAATTTGGGGCTTTCTGAGATATCACAGTGGGTTTGAAGTTTCCAGTTGACACTTTAATGACAAAAAAAGTATTCTTTTTCCTACATGAGTGACTTTATTTAACTTAACATTTTAGTGCTGTAAAATAAACAATGCTTTATTGTTTGTATGTGTCTCAAATTACTTGTTTGTTTCACTATAGCAATAAAAACTATCTGTTCCTAGAAAAAAAGGAAACCAACAAATCGTAGAAAATCATGAAACCTTGAAGAAACACCTAGTCTTATGCTGTATGACAATTTAAGGGTCAATAATATCTGAGTGTGGAATTGCCAGAGCAGTGATAAGCTCTACTGCAAGAACCAGGCAAAATAACACTACCAGATTTGTATCCTTTTCTGCTGAGCAAGGGCAGTTATGCTTACCTAAGAGTGTTTTGCAAACTGCTTATAGAAGTCTAAAGGTAACAGTCTTGGTGCTGAAATTTATCAACTAGAACTACGTAATTGTGTCAAAACAAAGCTTCCTAAGCACAGTTGGAAATCCTTGGTTTTCTTTAGTCAAATTTAAGAATGTTGAGACTTGTTTTCTGTAACTCTATGGCAAATCTTCTGTAAAATGTCATAGATTTAATTACAAATTGCACACTTTTATTACAACTTCTGATTTTCTGATATTTACAAATGTATGGAATGTTATGGCTTCCATTAATTTTTGATCATTTGGGAAAAATAGTGATGTTAGTTAAAGTGGAAATATACTTTGTTTTCAGTGGACAACATTTTTTTGGTTCACTGAAGACAATTGCTAGTCATGATATCAGAATATATTGACTTTAAGTCCATAACAAAAATACAGGTTTGAATTATCTATACTGGTAACTATTTTAAATGGATATTATTGTTAGTAAAAGTGGACAGATTTAGTGACATATTTTTATTAAGAGGAAAATTTTCATTTATGATACAATCTGAAAGCTATACCCAAACAGAATAATAGAATTGCATTATTCAACCTGCTGAGGGTTATTTACTTGTGATGACTGTTTACTACACCTGCCTTTTCCTTTTTCTTTGTTTAACTGCACACACTAAATTATACTGCAGGAACTTTGTAATATTTATAAAGATATACAAATTACTATTAAAATGATTTAAAATTTTTTCTCTGAATTATGGAATTATCTTCCAGATTACTTTTTTCTTCATCAGAATGAAACTGTCTTGCTCACTTTTTACTCCTGAAATCCAAAATTTTACATCTGTTAATTTGTTAGGTATAAGAGTGCAGATATAAATCAACTAACCTTTTGCACACAAGAAGACTAGACACACTAACTAGTGACTGTATTTTGTTAAACTGGTGTTGAACTAAGTTGAAAGAAATATTTTTATTAAAAAAAAGAAATTAAAAAAAAATCCATCAGGATGTCCTATTGTGGTGCAACAATACTACATCAACTTTTTTTGTGGTTAAATGTAAAAGAAGAATATTTGAAAAATGCTTACAAATATTTAACCTAAGGAATTGCAAAGATATGCACTCAGGTTGTTAGTATTAATGAAAAATGTGTCTCACTGCAAGCATAATAATTTGTCTGAACTCAGGGTTTATTAAAAAAAAAGAGAATTGAGGATTTAGACTATTTTTTCATTAATTAATAAAGATACAATTATAAATCTTAAGAAATTAATAGTACTTCGGAAGTAACAGTACTTAAAGACATTTTTGTAAGTGTTGATTGTGCTTAGCTAGAAAGAAAGTAAAAATGAAATGAATTGCAGAAAGGGAAAAAGACTTTGTTGTTATTGCTGAGAAATGATGAAAAACCCTGCAACAACTACCAAAATAAAAATAACGGAAAGGGTCTTACTGAAAGAACTATTATACTGTTGTATTAGTCCTAATTTTTCATGTGGATCATCTAATTGTAATAACAAATTAGGTCTTGTTTTCTGACAGTATTTGCTGAGTAAGTGATGGAATATATTTTGTCAGAGAAATGTTATCTTCTCTCTCAGTTGAGGAAAGGAAATTTTGTGTTTATCTGAGGCCTGCAATACCTCAGAAGAACCATGGAAATAGAAAAATATAATAGCTTAATGCCAAATGGAGATCAGTCATGAGTGGTGTCACTTGGGTCCATACTGGGACAGGACTGTTTAATATCTTCATCAATGACATAGACAGTGGGATCAAGTGGAACCTTCATCAGTTTTGCAGATGACAGCAAGCTGAGTAGTGCAGCTGACTCGCCTGAGGGATGGGATGCCATCCAGAGGGACCTGGACAACCTCAAGAAATAGGCCTGTGTGAACTTCATATGAACATATGTGAACAATAACCCCAGCTCTGGCAGCCTTTTCTCAGAGGAAGATGTTCCAGCCCTCTGACTATCTTTGTGATCCTCCTCCAAAAGGTCCAACAGGTCTCTCCTCCTCGTGTTGGGACCCCAGAGCTGGATGCAGCGCTCCAGGTAGGGTCATGAGGGCAGAGTAGAGGGGCAGAATCCCCTCCCTTGACCTGCTGCCCACGTTGCTTTTGATGCAGTCCAGGACACAGTTTGCTTTCTGGGCTGCAAATGTACATTGCTGGGTCATGTCCAACTTTTTATTCATCAGCACCCTCAGGTCCTTCTCAGCAGGGCTGCTCGCCAACTGTTCATTCCCCAGCATTTATCGATACTGGGGTTTGCTTCAACCCAGGTACAGCATCTGGCACTTAGTTTCTTGAGCTCATTGAGACATGTTGATTAATGACCAGGAAAAGGAGTAGAAAATATGCCATGTTAAGTAAAATTATGTATTTCTGGGAAATACTTTAATTTAAAACAACCATGTAGGCCCTTTTTTATATAAGTGTTCCATATGTTGAGACTTTACCACAAGCACAGAAGAATCATTCATATATTAGACTAAAACTAAAACCCAGCATCTTTCTGCTTAAAAAACTCAAGGTCACAAGTAATGCTTAGGCTTCCCTTTGCTCCTCTGCTACATGTGTCATGGCTTCAGTACTCCTAGGAGAACATAGGAGACATTGCTTTGGCCATGTGTGTGTTCTTAGTGGTCTATTTCTGACTTGATAGAGTTACGTATTGAAATTGCCTAGTAAAGAACCATAAGCACTGGAAATTAGAAGCAAAAACCCCAGCTGGCATATTTGTCATCAGAAAACTGGTTATTGAACACTGTGTGCAACAACTGTCACATGTACATTCCCCTGGTATGCTTCAAGCAAGGAGGCGTGCTAAAACTCTTGAATTCCTAAAGCATATGTTTAAAAAAGCAAATAACTCAGAAAGACTAGCAATTTTTATCTTCTTACTTTGTTTAGAAGGAACTGGTTATACTCTTTATTTGTGGTACTTCAGATAGGGCTCATTGCCACCACTGACTGCCTGTAGAAGCAAGATGTAGGGACAGACAAATGTCCTTTTTCTATGACAACCTGGCACTTAACTTTAGGTATTAAATCTTTATTGGATAGAAATCAGCAGAGACCCATTACAGTCTATTGAATTATATGCCTTTACAACAATTAAAGTTTTGAGACCATACCTAATTTCTTTTTTTTTTTTTATGTCTTTCTCTTTTTAATTGCAGGTTTTTTCCTATTAATATTTTATTCCAGGTGCAATGTGCATCACTCCACAATCAGTTTTTTTTTAAAACGTCAGCTTCATTTCAGTCTTTTATTCCTTGCTAAAAACTTATTTATCACATAGTATAAGTGAAAAAGCATCTCCAGAATTTTTCTTCCTCTAAATTTTAAATGTGGCAATAAAGTTGGTTTCTTATAGTGTGGTTAGACATTTGTATGTCTACTACATAAAATTCTATTATGCTCCCAAGATGTCATGTACACATATTTTCCTCTTAGCAGTAATCTACCTTTTTGTTACTATAGTTCTTGTCACAGCTACTCATCTATTGTACCTTTTATTGTGTTCAACCAATACCGAAGCTAAGAAAATGTGTAAGTTAAAATCAGTAAGCAAAGTATCTATTTGCCATAGCTGTCTTAGGTTTTTCAGCAATTTCGTGAGCAATCAGCTACTACTTAACAGTAAAACTCTAAGCATTTCTATAAGCATTTGACCATTGTCTAATTTAAACTTTTAACACTAAGGACAGTACCTTAAAATCAATTCTCTGCTGTGCTCAGATTTTAAGGTTTTTTTAGAAGAGTGCACTCAATAGATGTAATACGATGATAAGTATTTCGTACTCAGCATAATAGTAAAATGCTGGTGAGCCAAAATATGCTTTTATCTGCTGCAGCTTGTTTATTCCAAATTCTTGAGGTATACTTACAGTTAGGAGAGTCTAGTAAAGACTGGATTTTTTCCTCTGATTGTTTTTTTCTGTACTTTCATGCATAACTGACTCTCTTGGCATTTTTTAAAAGAAACTGTTTTTCTTATCTCTTAAAAAGAATAATTTCCATTCCAGTTTCATGCACCTACCTATAAGCTGGATGACTTTTCTTTTCCTCCCATATAACCTTAAAAGCATAGATTGAGTTATATAATTAAAATAGGTTCTCTGGATATGTTCAGAACTGAAAGTACCCAAAACCAAAACCCAACACTGGAAGGATGTCTAATTTACTTATCTTTTTGCCTGATAGCTATTTGCATTTCCATGTCTGATGCAGAAGGAAGACACGCATAGTGTGTAACCAGACATTCACTCTTACTGCAGATATGGTTCTCACAGCTTTAAAATTTATCGTGTAAGAATAACTGCAGGGAAAGAAAGTCCTCTACCCTTTGACTTGTCTGAGTTCAGAAGGAAACTGAGTTCATTTGAAGTGAAAAAGAAACAATTAATATCACTTCAATTTCAACTCTGAATATATATCTGTCTGCCTGCCTATCTGTTTAATTTGCCACTTTTAAACTTCTGTTAAGTATTCTGTATGAAAAGGGAAGGAGAGGGACAGAAGACCCACATAAAGTCATTGGCCATGTAGTAACAAACGTCTTTGTGACTGATGGGCATTAATTCTAGAAGGTAAAAGGCAACTTATACAATGGCATGCCACTATAGTAGCTAGGAATCTTGATATCTCTTGATATTGTGTACGTGTGGAATGAGAATAGCATTGTATTGCTGCCGTGCTCCTGCTGGAAGAAAGCAGTAAGGGTTTTTCAGCTGTGTCTTGAAGTATTATCCCATTCAGAATTGAACTCTCATTCCTCAACACTTTAATTTCATGTAGCTACTGTGACAAATAAAAATGTTTGGATTTTTGCTTGGTTAGGTTTTGTTTTTTTTTTGGAGATAGGAGACACTAAGTGGGATTTTAAAAAACATAGTCAACAAGCTATTACTTGATATCTGAAAGAATCTTGGAAAACACTATGGCCAAGTTATCTATCTTATTGTGTCTACTGACATCTTTGTGCCAGTAAAGCACAATCCTAAGTGATATAAAGAAGGCACAGTAACTGTATCTGTACTTTTACCTGTAATTTTCATTAAGATTCAAACTTGGTGTTTATATATGAGAACTAAGTGGTTGATCTATACTTTAATTACTACCCATTGCAATAACTAAGTATATCTGAGCATTCTAGCAAATAAACTTAATTGATTTTGCAACTTTAAATCCAGAGAAAAAGCGCTGCAACAATGTTCTATTTAGTTTCTTCTTGTGAATGCAATCAGGGAATAACTGAGTTTTCACACTTTGTTTCATGTCCTTCAGCCGTTTTCACATATTTGAAAATATTAAATATTCAAATATTAATGATCCAAGAGAAATAAGTATTCAATTTACATTCACACACTTCAGCTTGATTAAATTAATACTGAGAGATGTTTCTAACAAGAAGGACAAAATTGAAAACATTTCCCCCTCTTATGGTATTATTTCCTTTTAAATTTTCTTCTTACTGTCCAATATATAAATTTTATACATTATCTGCATCACCTTGCAAGACTATGATCCCAAATGGAAGTCAAATATGCAGATCTGAAAAATAAAGTCTGGTCAGAGAGTGTTTGTATCAAAATATTCCATACAGGGTTAAAATGTAATTTATTTTCCCAGACATTCACAAAATGTCGGTGTTTCGATCACTGATGTTTGAACATTCACATTTTTTTACTTTCTTATATAAAGTGAATATGAGTAAATGAGTTGTAAAATGTGAGTAAACTAACAAGTGGAAAATCACTTTTCTTTAGCAACACAACTCTAAGTAAAAATCAGGCTATTTAAAATTCTTTTTCAAATTAGTTTAATCACTCAAAAATCAGAAAAAACCACATTGTTTCAATGTAGCATTTTAATATTTTAATTAAAAGGAAAATTGTTACAGTTACACCATCACTGCAAAGATGGATGAGCATTTTGAGAGTAACTTAAAATTAATCACAGAAATTCTTTGATAAATCTTTTTCATAAAGAATGAGACTGTGCTTTCTGAAGAAGGGAGATCCTTATTTTCAACAACCCTTTGAAATGACTGAGTGCTCAGTCATTTTATTTTGGCAATTTTGCAGGTGATTTCATAAGGCTAAAATGTTGACCTACAGTTGATGATAACCCTTCCAATTATTGATAGAGGGTCTTAAATTGTTCACCACCATTGTTTCTTCCTCAGCTTGTACAGGTGAAACTGGGAAATTGCCTGGTTTGCCAATAGAGTTGTTAACACAACAGAAAGACATGAACAGAGCTAAGACACCCTAGATGTGACTATAGGTGGTTGATAACACTGCCTGCAAATCAGGCTGTGAAATGCTTTCAAGTGTAGCCAAAATGTTTTTTCACTTTAAGCCTAAATGTAGAAAAAATTGTTCTCCTATTGTGAAAATGCCATCTTTTTTCTGTAGTGTTGCCGTCCAAGGAGAAACTTGAAATCCTGCCAGGAGCTGGCCTTTGCATCTTTTGATAACCTTGTTAAAGCCCAATCATCATTAATCAAATCTGCATTGATAAGCAGATCACCATCCTGAATGCCTTCCTAGTCCTTAACAGTTTAAATATCAGACGTTTCTGTCCATACTGACCCCATGAAAGATTTCTTAGCTCTCTGTACTAAAAAGTCGAAGCAGCCCAATGTTCTCCATTGCTATAAGGTGACAACAGGAAAACATTTTCCTCCAGTCTCTGCTCTGGGAAGAAAACTGGCAAGTTCTGAACTTCAGATCAGCATTTCCAGTTACCCAGAAGCCAGATACTTCTTGTGAGTTAGTGTTTCTCAGTCTGTGACAGCCACCAAAGTGCCAGAAGGTACTTCCTAAAGTGATTTGCACATTCAAGCACAAAGGAAAAAAAACCTAAACATGTATCACTATGCTCACAACTAGGGGCTTCAAAAAATGGAAAGAATATTAATGGAAAGGGAAACCTAATTTTATGTGATTTTTGAGAATAATTATGAAAGCACGCTTAGCATGGTTTCTCTGTTCCTAAATTGATGTTGGTCCTGATCCACTGTCTGTAGGTTAATTACATATCATTAAGAAATCAATAAAACACTTCACTTCTAATTTGGTTTGAACTAGGTGAACTGAACAGTTTTCCCTTAATCAGAATTTTTTATGTGTCCAGCATTGGTCCAAAAGCCAGGTAACAACTTGGTTTGCGCATTAGCAAGGATAGATATTCCTAGAAGATCAAGAAATTTTTTAGAAACATCACAGAAGATGACCTTACTCCCACCTCATACATACTTTGAAAGCAATTAAAAGAGTTAGACTTAGGGAAAAAAAAAATTGATAAAAAGAATTAAGAGAGAAGGAAAGCAACATGCCTTAAGTCAATTCTAGCAACTGAGAGGTCCTGCAGTGTTCAGCATGGGTCTGTCATGATTGAGTGGTTAGGTTGCCTAAAGAATCACCAGCACAGGTATTGACAAAAAAGCAGGTTTTAATATGAATTTTTGAAAGTGTGACTTTAATAGAGTTGAATGCCAAAGTTTACTATTACTTACTACTTGGATGAAGCATACGTAGGAAAACTGGATTAGAAACAATTTAGAACAACTTTCATGGATACCAGATGTGCAAAGGATATGGATACAAAAAGATGAGAGTGAAAAAAGGTTTATCAGCACTTAAGCATTGACTAATTTACCATCTATGACATGATTCAATAAGATTTTCTATAATTATAACAGTGACAATATCAGATTTACAATTACAAAATTGATACAGAATCACAGAATTACAGAATATGCTAAGTTGAAAGGGACCCACAAGAGTCCAGCCCCTTGCCCTGCACAGGACCACTCCCAAGAGTCACACCATTATCAATTCACATGCACATACACAGGCACAGAGATGTTCAAAAACCAGGTAGATGTGGTGCTTAGGTTGCACAGGTTGACACAAACGAGACCATCCATGTCACCCACAGGAGGCACCTGCAAGTAACAAAACCATGGTACCAGAAGTGGGGAACTAAACCTTGCCTGTGAGGCAGTGGGAGATTTGCCATCATTCTGCATGTATGGGAGATTAGAACTTTTTGAGAATAATTATGAAAGCATGCTTAGCATGGTTTTTCTGTTCCTAAGTTGATGTTGGTCCTGATCCAATGTCTGTAGGTTAGTTAAGTATCATTAAGAAATCAATAAAATACTTCACTTCTAATTTGGTTTGAACTAGGTGAACTGAACAGTTTTCCCTTAATCAGAATTTTTTATGTGTCCAGCATTGGTCCAAAAGCCAGGTAACAACTTGGTTTGCACATTAGCAAGGATGGATATTCCTAGAAGATCACATGGCTTTTATGCTACATATTTTGATGTCAATCCATGGAATTTCTTGTTGTCAGGCAGATTTTCCTAAAACATGGGAAAAAAACGACAGCAATAAGCATCTCAAAAGAACATTAATCAAAATTAGGAAGTGTAAACCACTCAAAAATTTCCATATGATAACACCACATGAGATAACATATTCTAAATATTAAAATAATAATGATAAAAACTTAAATAAGTAACATAACAGCAAACATTTTCAGCATTTTCTACCATAAGGACTATGACTTTACCACTTAACAGTATTTTTTTAATGTGAGGAATTCCATTTCCATCTGGGTATTAACTAACATTTTAAAAATGTTTATCATAATATGGAATAAAAATTCCTTCTAAATAATAGCTATACTCAACCAGAAGAACATTTAATAAAAGTCTGTTCAGCTCCGTAACTAATATATATACTTGAATGTGATCAGTTTTTTTATCTAGCTAAATTAAGGCAAAATCAGTTCAAGACTTTTCCAAAACCATAGCTGAGAGAAAAAATATAAAAGAGAAGCATTATGCCTCAGCTTTCTTTTCAATAATGTTTTCATTGTAGTTCCAAAATATCTCCTAAAGAGTCTATAGAGATTTGGTAGGACAGTGATACGTGCTGAACAGACTTCACTTATCTCAGTTTCTAGATAAAGTATTTCAAGGACAAAGGAATTTTTTATTCTTTTTTCTGGTCTTTCTATAGAATCCTCAAATTCTGGTTCTGTTCATTCTTATTTTCTGAAGTTTTTGTTTAATCGTAGTGTGTTTTGTCCTTTGTCCATTTTGGACAAGGAGAAAGGGAATAGGAAAAAGTATTTCCTCCTGCTGGCACACCTGAACCAAACTGGACTTCTTTAAACTGTCGCTGTCGTGTCCAAAAGCACTGACTCCAAGAATCCTGTCTGCTTTTTTAGCATGCCTAGACCCTCCAACAAAACGTTTCTCTTCAGTAAGCAGTCACCGAACCTTGCTTTCAAATGAAATTAATTTCATTTAATGTAGAAACAGAGAAATTTTTGCCAGTGCTGTCTACAGAATATATCTACTTCTTTTTTTTTTTTTTTACTTCTGTGTCTTGTATAGGAATAAATACCACACAGCTTCTTACACTTGTCTAATGAAAGTGTGACTTTCTTATACCTCTTTACTCCACGGCCTTCTTGTAATACACTGACGAACACGATCAACATGATTGCATGATCAACAGGAGGGCTGATGAAGATATTCCCAAGAAATATTCTTATTAAGTCCAAGGATCAGCTGCTTAATAATGAAAGTCTACAGAGTATGGAAATGTAGCCTAGTTTACATAATAAAATAAATCACAGGCTTAAGAGCCTATAAAGTTTATTCTAATTTCTTGAGAGTAATAAAAGGGAAAAGTGCAGTAATAAACTAAACACATGATGATTAAGCAACTTTGGACTGAACAAGGTCTCTTTCTAATAACTTATGTTATTCACACTTTGCTTTGTAGCATATTTATTTAAATTTTTATGACACTGCATAATCATGCAGAAGAAATTGAATCACTAGTTACATTCACATGAAATCTAAGCACAAGTACAAATATAATTACATAACTGACTTGTAATTATTTGGTCATTATCAAAAGAAGAAAAGATTATAAAACTTTAATAACTTTGATACTATTCAAAACATTTAAGTAAACAGGTTATGGGAGATACTCATCCCACAGAAATGTTGTTCTCACAATTTGACAACAAGGACAGAAAATTAATGGAATTTCATCATAATTCAGATTAAAAACATTAATTTTACTTGCTGCCAGATACTACTTATTACAGTACAAAAATAAGACAATATTTCTAGTATTAATATTTATTTCTCTCCACTTCAGCCCTTTCTCCTCTTCTATCTCATATGACTACACTGTGATACTTCTGTTGTATTCTCATGAAAAGACCTGAAGAGCCTAATTGCTATTTTACTTCTGAAATATCTCAATTCAAGATTTAATTTGAGATTCTTTTTCCAGGAAGTAACAGATTATACATGAAACTTCAGTTCTCCCTTGTACTTTGGAAGTATAGGTTTATCTTCATTAATTACCCAAAACTTACAATTCAGTGCTAATCTGGAGAAGGATTTCTGAAGGCAGTCTCTGCTTCTTTTGTCTCTATCCCTATTATGAGTATATGAAATTCATAAAATGAGCATTGACATTGAGCTGTCAAAGGTGTGCTCTAAGCCTCAGACATATGCATGAACTTGATCAATTCCTTGTCACAAATCACAGAAAATAGCTGATTAAAACATAAACATATTACAAACATGTCACTACAAAGTCACATGGCAACCCCGTGCTTCCAGAAAGATTTCTTTGGAAGATATTCTCCCTCTGGATTCCTGCTAGTTGCACTAAAGAGTTCTTTTTTCAGCGACATAAAAATCTTCCCCTCCATTCTGTACTATGCAAGTGGAAACATGGCTTAGCAGAGGTAATTTTAAAACACATTATTTTTACTCAAGAGCTTTGAGTCTTGAAAATAACTTGAGTCCTAAGAGACATCTTCACTTGTCTGTATTAGCTCTTTCGTGATTCTATGGAGGCAGAAAACTAGTTCGTAAAAAGATGAAGCGATGCGACAACAGCTCTAAAGCAAGCTTCAGGGGGCATATAACTCAGATTCCTGCAAGTCTCAGTAAGTGCAAGCACAGAGTAATAGTTTCAGCATATATTCACAGCAAGTGGAAAATGATGCCTCCAAAGATTTCACAAAATGAAGCATCATTCACCTTTCCCATAATTTTGCAAATTTACATTGTGAAGGGCATTGCTACAAAACTTCTTTTCATGTCTTTGAAGATAATTTTCTTTTCACTGTTTTTAGCATCTTACATCACTTGATTTGTTTCACCACACTGTTTTTAATTAATATCTCATTGTTATCAGAGAAGAAAATATTAAAAACTATTTTTTAAGTAAAAGAAAAATAGTATTTCATGATGCTAATTGGACATCTGAATAACTTCAGTTTGTAAAGACACGAAAACCTGCTATCTCCCTTGAATTCAAGAACTCATTGAATACTTTACTCTTTTTATTAGTATTCACATAATCCTTTGGTATAATTATCTGCATTCCTTTTGTGAGATTCTATAAATGAAATGTAACATCTTTTATCTTTGAAGTCAAAGAACAAGTAGACAAAGCATTATTTCCCTCTTTTTAAACTCTGAAAGTTAAGATAATAGGTTATTAAACAAAATTTTAACCAATTGCCACATTTCATAATTAAAAAATGAAGGTACAGAGGAGGGAAATGAGACTATCTTCCCAATTAGTGTGTTCTGGATTGCTTTTTATTTTGCAATATCAATTTTCAATCAGAAACAGAGAATATTACCTAAAAATTTCTTACTACTAAAACAATTGGCAAAAATGTAACATTTCTTTTAGACAGCAACAATCAAAAAACTAAACATTGGTTTGCACACCGTATGAATTAAGTTATATAGAAAGCAAATGGTCATGATGGAAAATACTTTTTGCCATCACAACTTCTACCAGTTTTCTAGAGAGCATTAAAATTGAAAAACACAGATCCGCTTCTTAGGCATGTCTTCTTTGAAAGGAACCCATGATAGGGTCATAGAGTCATAGAATGGTTTGGGTTGGCAGAGACCTTAAAGAGCATCTAATTGCACCCCCCTGCAATGGGGAGGGACACTTTCCACTAGACCAGACTGCTCAGAGCCCCATTTAACCTGGCCTCGAGCACTGACAGGGATGGGGCACCCACAATCTCTCTGGAGTTGTTTCAGTGTCTCACCAGCCTCATAGTAAAGAACTTCCTCCTAATATCTAATGTAAACCTATTCTCTTTGTGATGCATGACCTCTGTGTTTTTTCAGAGAAATTTATGTATAGATATGTAAATCCATGGCAAATTATAAAATACCATGTAGCAAATACAGGAATAAAGGAGTAAATAGGGAGTAAGGTTGTTCAGAATAGGTCAGAAGGACTAGAGAATTAAAGATGGTTAGGCGCTTCACAGTGTGAAAGATGCTATTAAAAAGTACCAAGTAATGTAGTGATTTTTATTCTTATTCTCTGCTATAATAGTGGGTTACAGCTAGGCCAAAATATTTCACATGGAAATTAAGTCAGATCCATTAAATGAAAGAAATTGACCTTGTAAATTTGCAATAGTCAGAAGCTATTTATGACCGAAGATGTCTGACACTTATTGCACAAATTAGTATCCTGATCTTATAGAAGTCAAACTATGCAGCATCATGAGCACAATAATCCCTAAATTTAAAATGAAAATTGTTTCACTGGACAACTCCTAAAAAAAAAATCCCAGAAAACTAGTGGTCTATTCTCTTCAAGTATTGAAAACAGCTAAAAGTTGTTAACTGATGCTCATTCAATGGATTATGAGAAATGAATTGTCTCTATTGTTTTCTAATTATATACAGAGGTGTAAAGGAAAATATTAGGCTATGATTTAAGATGTGGAAAGGGGGAACACTTTTCTGTCAAACTGAATATGTTAAGATACAAATTCCAACTCCCCATGTTAGAAAACAGCAAATTTCTATAAAATAAAGAGCAGCTTACCTGTCATTGCTCTTGTCTAAAAACATATATGGAAGTATAATTGTCTAATCCAAGATATAATTTGAAATTCAGGTGACTTGTAGAGGGGATTATAAGTACTGTCTATGCCTCCTAATTCTCTGTTAGTATGAATTGCAGATCACATTTCAATATTGCTATAATGATATATGTTAAATGCTTAAAAATTGTTATTAAATTTATTGCCTTCCTTCTTAATCTTTAAGGAGAAATATCACCTGCTTACAAGCAGCATGGAACAGGAGGATGATGTATCAGTTTTACAGCTTTGCTTTTGAGGAGATATTTCCTTCAATTAGGACTTACATTTTTGAAGTAGTTAAGGTCTGTTTGAATTCTTCTTTGTAGGGAATTCTCTGCTGTTCTGCTCTGACGCCACAGCACTCCACAATGCTTACAGCTTATTTCACTGTCTGAGCCAAAACAACCAATGAGTTCCTGGAGTGGGGAAGTTCAGACACAGGCAAAAGGGTGACTGCTGGGACTTGAGCCCTACAGGCAGCGTGGACATGAGTGTCACCATGATTGCCTCCTCTGCCTGAAGCAGCCTTGAATCAGACTCTGCTCTCTCACTTACTGCCCATACATAGCACAGAAAAGGGAAGTTCACAATTCCTGGTAACAGTCCCCATTATATACCCAACAAGTTTTCATCCTTCGTTTAGATGAGAAAACACCAACAGAGGCCTGAGGTTCCTTTACATGCAGATTGATGTACTCTGCCCAGAGTATATCTGAGCAGCTATTTGCTGGTGGATGAGCGTTAAACAATGACATTTGAAATTAAAAATGTTAGGGCGGCTCTGGCACATAAGCCCACAGACCAAGTAGCTGGTCTGTTGCAGATGAACACAAGCACCCCTGTCAGCCTGACCTGCACCACACCTTTGAATGTGGTAAGATATGAGTAACGGACTTCTGCAGTTCTGGGTCAGAAACAGTCTCCAGAAAATGCCCAGACAATCCAAATCCTTGTCCAGACCTCAGGAATCCTTTTTCATCCTTCCCCACAGGTCTCAGCAGCTCCACGGGAAAGACTCTCCCGGGGTAGAGGGATCAGCACTAGCACAGGTTTTGCATCTTGTTTCGGTTATGATTGCTTGGGAAAGGGAGTAAATACGAGCAATACTTTGTGCCAGTGGTCACCTTTTGGCAGCCAGAAGAACAGCTTCAGAAAGCCATGGATTTGATCATCGGGAGAAAGTCCAGAGTTACCTGTCTTCTCCCACTTCCATTTCACATGAGGTAAGAGCATACCTACTAGCAAAATCGCAATATATTCTTTCTAGGGATTCAGAAGCTTTCATTCTAACTTATGGCTTGATTCCTCTGGATTAAAAAAAAATAATAAATTCCTATGCAAACGATCATCTCTTTTGTGAGTTGTCAAAAATCAAACGGGACTGTTGCTGTCTTCAGGTGTCTGTGTATCTGTAAATACATAGTTATTGTTCTTGGAAAAAATACTTAAGTGTTTTAAAGGAAACAGACTCACAAGCATTTTGATGATTTTTCTTTTATGGGTGTATTATTGCCAAAAATAACAGAATGATGTCATGCTTGGACACAGTATTTCTGCATTTTTCCTCCAAAATCTTTAAAATAAATTTGTTTCCCACAGCTCTTTACAGAAAGTAGCCCTAAAATTTTGCTTTAGAACAGAAAACAAATACATCTTGTTACAATACATTGCTAAACAGTGCCATTTTTATAACTAGAGTATGAGTAAGCTGAGCCAATTACTCCTAATCTAATTTTATGTATATGTCTTTTTTTTATATAGACATGATTTTTTTGTGAAATCAGATATTCTATAAAATATCTATTGACAGTGAATGTAATGTCAGAATCAGTCACCTCTCTCCTCCACACAAGTGCTAATGCTTCCTAGATGTAACAGCCATGAGAATCACTTTCCCAGAAGAGAGGGGCTGGAGCTCTAGCATGGCTGGGGATGTGGATCTCTGCAGAGAAAAGACGAGCATGCTGCCCCTCTCTATCCTCATCCACAACTAAAAGACTGTATATGCTCATAAATTAGCCAGGAATCATATGTGGACAAAACCAGTCTAAATTATTTCAGGAAAAGCTTTATCTCCATAACCAACCGGTGCCCATGGCTTGAGATGTGCTGTACATTGTCTCAGGTGGCTTCACCTTTTGTACTGTAAGGGCCTTCTATCTGCACATCCGTGGGCTGCTTTCCAGGTGCAGCTCCATAATCTTCCATCCGAGCTGCCAGAGAAATGGTTTCCCCTGCTGTTCTCATGTAATTGCCCTTGTGTTGTTACTCCCATATCCTTGCATTTGCAGCCTCCAACAGTGCTGCTACAATGAATCTCCTAGTCAGGGAGTGCATCATGCAGAACCTGCCCTTGATTTAAGCATGCTCCAGTCAGCAATAACATCTTCTTGCCAAGGTGGCTAAGCTTGTAAATGTTACATTTAACTTGATAGAAAGAGTTTCAAGTGTATTGTGTGACACATGAGCTATACCATTTACTTAAAATATGGAAATTAGACACTTTAGTGGAGAAAACAAATTTGCATGCAGTCTGTATATCCACTTTTCTGAAAAGGAATCTGACATCCCACCTTATTCCTAAAAAAGTAATGACAAATGTGAGTTTGACATGTACACAGGTATATGGTAGATGACATAAAGAATAAAGATTTAACCGGCCAATTTTTACATAGAAGTCAACAAAATTTCAACCACCAGTCACTTTAACTTTCATGAAAGACTATTCTCACCATGCTCAGTGATTAATGGCCATGTTTAGGCAATAGAAATTCTCCTCCTTCAGGTATTCATTAGGAACTAATAAAGAGGTTCCTACTATCAAATATTTCCTGTAAAGGTAAGTGAAATATACTGTCTTTAAATCTTTCAGTTTGCAAATCATGCATTGCTCCCTGCCTTGTGTTGCTTGCCCAGCAGTGAAGTCTCCAGAACCAAACCTTACACCTCAGTGTAGTACTTTTCTTCCAGACCTACATACCCTGAAAACAGTGTCCCTGGAACTAGGCAGCTGAAGGATGGGACTGTGCTGTATCAAAATCACTCATTTTTAGGGCAGTGATGAACCCAGCAGACACTCATGATTCCCAAGGGTTATTGGTGAACTGCTATTTTTCCATGTATTAATTTTTTCACCAAAACATTTCTAAATACAAGATCCTTATTTGCTTCAATTTCCTTTTGATTACTACCATTATTCAAGCTTTCTGTACACAGCTGGCTATTCACTGTGCTTTCAGTAACAGGAGGAGCTGTGCCAGTCTATGCTCACACAGCACTCCAGAAGTATGAAGCTACTGGGGATTTATCTGGTCTGAATTTAAATTAAACAGCTGACATCAGACAGTATTAACTTACAGAGCTGAATGGTTGTTAGTGAAGTGTGGAAATCTTCCATGAAGAAGATTTTGGAGGTTTTAAAGTTGGACTTGTATCAGCATTCTGCACTTGGGGTGAGAATGTGTCTAGGTAAGTGTTCCAGTTTAGGTAGTAGCAACATCTTCACAGTGCTAAAGAATCAATATTTATATGTTAAAATGACTGAGTTTCAAAAATGCAAAATGCTGACCTTTCATATTCGGCTTCTTCTCCAGCAAAACCATCAGTGAGTAGCTTAGTAGTATGTTCCCATTTAAAACTATTAAAAACACAACTCAGTGACTGAAAATCTGTAGCACCAAAAGTGTTAGGTGTTGCCCACATATTTCACTTGTATGTTTTCAAACATGCTCTTTTTATAGTCCCTGTTTTAACAGTTGATGTCAAGCTATCCTGGATAGCCTCAAAGGACATCTGTGTCTGTCCTACAGTGCTGTGTTTTTCTAAACATGCAAATGATTTTGAAGTGTCTTATGATTTTACTAATAGTATTAATATGGCATGACTAATAATTTGTATAGTAATAAATAATAATGAATTATAATAATTATCACACTTTTATAACAATTTATAATAATTTTGGAATTCCTTTGAAAGCAGCACATGGAAGGCATTTCTAGAAAGCAGAAAGCAATGCTCCTGCTGTATAACAATTGAAGATACATTTTTAAATAACATCTACATCACACTAGGATTGTTTCTACAGTGTAAGATAAATAATAAAGAATGATAATGCTTAAAAAAAGTAATTATATTTGGATACCTGTTATAGATAACTCTATTAAAATTAGTCATTTTGTTCCAGTATTTTTTCATCAGCTGTTGCTTTAAGTCCCTTTGTCATTTACTTAATCAATTCTCATTTGTATTCCCCAGTATCATCATTTTATTCACAGCACTATAAACCCTAGAAATAAGTTTCTTTCTTTTCTTTTTAAAGGATGTTAATAATTGGAGATTTTTCCCCCAAAACTCATTTTCTAGCAGAATCCCACGTTTTATTTCATACATCATTTACAGCTTTCTTCATTTTAACCCCAAAGGCAGTATGTAGGTAGTAAGAAAAAAAAAATTGGAAACAAAGGCCCTTTTATATTTGTGGTCACGATTTTGTTGAGAATGTCACTGATTATATAATAAAAATGACTACTTTTTGTCTTAAAAACATTTCTAGGACTTTGGTAGGGTGTTTCAAAATGAAATTGTTATTCTGTGAAGAGCTCACTGACATACATCAGAAAAGGAAAGAAATAAACAAGTTGACATCCTAATTTAACATTGCATGTTGGAACACTGAAGCTACACAAAGTTCACAGGAATACAGACACAATACCTTTGGAAATATCAATCAAGAATCAAAACAGTGTTTTGGAATCAAGAAAGAATGTTGGCAGTAGTGTCAGAAGGACTTAACTTTTTTAAAGGTAAGACTTGCATCATCTCTGTGATTGACTTTGTTTCTTAAAGTGAGTAATACCTGAAGGCAAAAGTTCAAAAGTCAGCAAATTCACTGAATTGTGTTAGCCTAGTGGTATGTCCAAAGACTTCTTGAAAGAATATCTTTTTATATTTCAGTACCTCTGTGGGTACATGTCTGAAGATCAAACTGCTGCTGCATTCTAAATACCAGGTGTTCTGTGACTCTACAGTAGAACTGTTGTTACCAGTTTACATGACCTCTGCCACCGTCCAAGCGTGCTTGGCCCCGGCAGATGAACCTTAGGATTAAAGGGTGGGCTCAGTTCCGCGCACACTG
>JAWMRA010000078.1:76918665-76968949 GCA_035584735.1 Pseudotriccus pelzelni
AAAAATCCAATGCGCAGGCTGGAAGGTGTAAAGACCTTCCCCGGTTCTTCGTTCGCGAAGACTGGCCATTTACATGACCTAATGGTTTAACAGAAATTTGCCAAATACATCTCACTATTTCATCAGGGTTTGGTTTTTTTTTTTTTTCAGTTTGAGTGAACACAGCATTTCTTTGCAAATTCAAGCCAGTTATGAATACAAGATGGAGAGAACTGGCTGTCATTTTGGCTATTGTCCACTTTAGGGTTCCCTTCTTTGCATAGTTAGAGGCAGATATAAACAATGTTTAAATGAATGATCTGAAGATAAAACTGTATTCTGTTCCTTTAGATATGATTACTTTTTGATTGCTTGTAATATTGATGAAATATAGATGAGGTATTTTTATTAGGAATTCAGCTCTATGACCCTAGAATAAACTAACTGTGTTCCTGTTAATATTTGCTGATAACATACAATTCAAAAATTCTTCTGCATCATAATTTCAGTCTGGAGACAAAATAGCTGGACAGAAATGGCACTGAACTGGGATACATTGTGCTGTTGCATCTGTTTTGTCTCTACTGGGGTAGTAAAGCATATTTCTCTGGACAGATAATAGTGGAATTTAAATTAGTACGAGCAGCTGCTAGAGTTTCAGGTATTTTGGTGCTATCCTTATTGTGAAGTCAAAATCATCACTTCATGAATTAATTAAGTATTAAAAATATGACAAGAGGAAGCTGAATAAATGCCTTTCATCTTTGTCACCTTATAAATAAAGATGGAAATCTTTGTAAAGCAGATCCCAGCAAAGATGCTAACCTGATTCTGCGTTATATAATAATGTTCATATGCAACTCTGGATAACCAAATGTTTTTTCAGAAGTAATCAGAAATATCAATTAACCAGCCCTGAGAAAAGTGTCTTGGAAAGAGGGAACATGCTAAAAATACTAACTGCCATTGTTATTTGTAGTAAAATTCATCATATATGAGTGAAAAAAAAAGGTGTAAAGCACAAAATATTACCAAAAACCCAGTAGAGGAAGTAAATACTAAATGTCACAAATTTAGAGAAAAAACTGTCCATTGCAATCCCAGTTAAAGAGTTTATGGTAGAGATATTATTACACAGTACATTATAGCAACAACTTTATGACGTGGAAAAGTCTGCACATAATTATAGTAATGTGCAACCTGCTCTATAGTTTTAACTTTTTCCAGTGATGCTCATTTGCTAATGTACTCATAGCCTACTATAATTTCTATTGTAAACACTAGCTCTGGCACAGTCAGCTCTTTGCACCTTGATCTAGATTACTTTCTTCTGGTGGCTTTTTATATGTCTTGCCTAAAAATAAACCTTCTATGAATGGAGCTAATTTCCATTCAAAAACTTTTATTTTTCTTTCTGTGATCTATTTCAAATCCCTCATGCTGATGGAGCTTTTCACTTTCTTTTCTCTTTTAAAACGCTTTTCTGTTTTAGGGTTGCTTTCATACTGACCTTTGGAATAAAGCACTCTTTATCCTCCATTTGCCTTCATCCAAATCCCTCATTAGTTAATAATGCCCACCTAAAAAAAATGGAATAATAGAGTGCAAACTCACTGATCACTGCAGTTCCTTCCTATTATGAAGCAGTGACTACTGTTCCTTAGTCCATTTAATATTATACTGTTTGGTTTTCAAATGATGAAAAATTCCGTCCTCAGCAAAGCAAAGAAGCCTCCAGTACTGTGGAAAAGAATAAAATAAATAGAAGTGTAAAGGAAATACTAAAATTCATTCAAAGTAACAGTTATTGCTCATGGTGGTTTAGGAATAGTACTCTCCAGTTTAATTCTCCCATAGAGACTTTCCAAGCTACGCTGTTGTTCACTCAGCACCCTCACCGCCCTTCTGCTCTGACCCTACCCTGCAGGTGGCTGAGAGGAGAATTGGAGGCACTAAAGGCAAAGATTCCAGCTTGACACAAGAACAATTTACTGGAAACAGCAATGATATAAGAAAATAAACAGTAACAGCAACAATATTAATAACAAAAGCATACAAAAGGAGACAATGAACAATGGTCAACACATTCCCCACCCTGCCACACTTTTATTCCACTGGAAAGGGGTACCCCTGCTGCAGTTACCAGATGTTTTGAACATCTAGCTTGCAGCAGTGTCAAACCCAAAAAATCATTTCATATTGAGTTAATGATTTGCCTACCACATTTAAAGAATGATTTGTACATGGTTTTCTGAATGCATCTATTTAAAGGGCCATTTTGTTCAAAACAAGATTGCTGTGTCTCTCAATCTCTGTGTGTATACTCCTCATGCAACAAGACTTATAATGGGATATGTTCCCTCTCCGTCAATAAATAAAATAATAAAAAGCAACCCCAATTTTATTCAAGTATTCATCATGTTTTAAATTATTTAAGGATTCAACTGTGTGCTATGTGAGTCTCATTTAAATAATTTAAGGAATTGTTGAAAATCCCTAGCATGTCATTCAAATAAAGATGTTAGTGTAGATAATGTCTCAAAACCCGGATTCTCTTTCAAACTATTTCCCTTCTGAGTATACACCAACAGACTTAAATGTATTCATCTGCTAAGAAACAATCACTTTTAGTTCATCAGGGGCTGAAATGTTGATACAGAGAAACTATGCATAAAGGTAAACAACATTCAGTGTTTTGCTGAATTAGTGCATACACAGGAATATTCCAATCAGAAACCTTTATGCTTCCATATCTTTCCCCAGCCAATTTATGGAAGCTTAATCTCAAGTAAAGTCAATATTAGGCAATACACAGGAGTCAATGAGTTGTTTTAATGTTGTATTTGCAATTGCTCCTTGGAGGCATTACCTTATTCTGAATTGTAGATTTCAGATCTTGGTCTTTGTTTATTCAGCCACTGTGAACAACTTTGCATTTATTATGATCAAACATCTCTTCTTGGTCTACTTCTCCTGTTCTAATATTGCCAGACTATTTTGTATTTTGCTGCTGTTTGCTCCTCTGGTAGCTCATCTACCATTTATGAGTCTACCTAGAAAACCCATAAATCAAAGTAAACTTAATCTGATATAAAGAAATAACAGTCAGACAACACATATGGGCCTTTTTTCCAGAGTCTTCACAATTTTGCTGGTCAAAAAACCCAGCAGGATGTTGCAACCAGCAGGAAGTACAATTGCTTGAAGACTAACAGATGATGCCCCATCACAGTACAGGAAGCTGTGTGGTAAATCATCTGGAAATATGCCATACAACCCAGGCAGAAAACTACTGAACCAAAACCTTTTAGTTTGCCAAAGGCTGCTGCATGGACACACGCACACAAATACGCCAGAGGGATTCAGTTATAGTGTTCCTAGAAATTTGCTTCCGTCCAATGCAAAGCAGCATGTTAGAGGTGAAAGTCAATTGCTTGTTTGTTTTATAAAACAAAAGTAGTATATAGAAGAATTTTATATACAATTTATTAAAAAATACCTGTTTTTTTTTCTGCATGGATCATGACAAAGATGGAGAGATGGTGGGGTATGCCTGCATGTTAGGGAGTAATTTCATTGACTAGATCTTAATGATGATTATGACAGGGTTGAATATTTATGGATAAGAGTCAGGGGAAGGCCAACAAAGTGGGATTCTGTTGTGGAACACCCAACCAAGAAGTAGACCAAATATTTTATGAACACCTGGGAGAAGTCTTATGGGGGACTTAACTTACCATACGTTTGCTGTAAATACAAAATACAGCAGAGATGAAACAGTCCATGGGATTCCTGGAGTGTGTGGGGGATAACCTCCTGATGCAGTTGCTGAGTGAGCCAGCTAGGGAGGTGTTCTGCTGGACCTGTTTTTGTGAACTGAGGATTTGTGGGCAATGTGGGGGGCAGAGACAATTTTGGGCACAGTGATCACTAAATGATAGATCTTTTGATTCCTGTGGGAGTAAGTAGAGAGGTCAGTAGAACTTCTACCTTTGACTTCTGGAGGTCAGACTTTAGCCTGCTTAGGAGATTGGTTGTCAGAAGACAGACCTGAAGGGCAGAGAAGTCCAGGAAGGCTGGATATATCTCAGGAAGGAAATCTTGAAGGTTCAGGAGCAGAGTGTCCCCATGTTCTGAAAGAAAAGTCATTGGGATGGAAGATCAGCCTGGCTGAACAGAAGACTGTATCTGGAGATCACGAAAAAAAAAAAAGAGGATTGCCATTGGAAGAAGGGGCTGGCAAGTTAGGAGGATTAAAAGTGTGTAGTGAAGTTATGCAGGGTGAAAATTAGAAGGGCCAGACCACAACTGGAACTTAATCTGGCTAGTGTCATTAAAGACATTAAAAATTATTCTATAAATACATCATCAGCAAAAGGAAGGCTAAGGAGAATCTGTGTCCTTTATTGGATGCGTAGTGAAACACAGTGACAAAGGATGAAGAAAAGGCAGAGATGCTTAATGCCTTCTTTGCCTTAATAGTAAGACCAGTTGTCCCCAGGGTACCCAGGCCCCTGAGCTGGAAGACAGGAACAGAGAGCAGAATGAAGCCCCCATAATCCAATGGTCAGTGACGGGTTACACCACTTTGACACACACATGTCTATAGGTCCTGATGGATTGACCCAAGGGCAGTGATGGAGCTGGGAAAGGGCTCACAAAGACAAAGGGCTCACAATAAGTGACAAAGACGTCACTTACCATCAGTCCTTGCTATCTGAGGACATCCCAGTTATGAAGTTAGCAACTGTGATGGCCATCTCCAAAAAAAGGCCAGAAGGAGGATCTGGGGAACTAAAGGCCTGTCAACCTGACCTTGTTGCCAGGGGAGGTCACAGAGCAGATCTTCTTGAGTACCATCACATGGCATGTAGAGGACAACCAGGGAATCAGGTCCAGCCAGCATGGCTTTATGAAAGGCAGGTCCTGCTTGACCAACCTGATCTCCTTCTGTGGCAAGGTGATGTACTTAATGGATGAGGAAAAGGCTGTGGATGTTGTCTATTTGGACTTAATTAAAGCTTTTGACACCATTTCCCACAGCACTCTCTTGGAGAAACTGCATGCTTAAGGCCTGGATGGGCTCAGTTTGTCTAGTAAAACACTGGCTGGATGTCTGGGCCCAGACAGTGGTGGTGAATGGAGTTAGATCTGTTTGGCAGCTGGTCACTATTGGCATTCCCCAGGACTAAGTTTTGGGGTCCAGTCCTGTTTAATATCTTTATCGATGATCTGGAAAAGAGCATTGAGTGCACCCTCAGTTTGCAGATGACACCTAGCTGGGAAAGGGTGTTGCTCTGCCGGAAGGTACAAAAGCTCTGCAGAGGGATCTGGATACACTAATGGGTTGAGGCCATTTGTATGAGATTCCATGAGGCAAAGTGCTGAGTCCTGCCTGCGGGTCACAACAACCCCATGTAATGCTCCAGGCTGGGGCAAGGGTATCTGGAAAGCTGTTTGGTGGAAAAGGACCTGGGGGTGCTGGTTGACAGCCAGCTGAACATGAGCCAGCAGTGTGCCCAGGTGGATCTAATGGCATCCTGGCCTGTATCAGCAATAGTGTGGCCAGCAGGACCAGGGCAGTGATCGTACGCCTGTACTCAGCACAGGGTGGACCTTGAATCCTGTGTTCAGTTTTGAGCCCCTCACTACGAAAAAGACATTGAGATGCTGGAGCATGTCCAGAGAAGGGCAGTGGAGCTGGTGAAGGGGCTGGAGCACAAGTCCTGTGAGGAGCAGCTGAGGGAGCTGGGGTTGTTTAGCCTGAAGGGGAGACCTTACTGCGCTCTATAACTGCCAAAAGGAGGTTATAGCCAGATGGGAATTGGTCTCTTCTCCCAGGTGACAAGCAATAGTACAAGAAAAGGCCTCATGTTGCACCAGGGAAGGTTTAGTTTGGATATTAGGAAAAATTTTGTCACCAGAAGGGTTGTCAAGCATTGGAAGAGGCTGCCCAGGGAAGTAGCAGAGTAATCATCCCTGAAGGTATTTAGAAAGTGTGTAGATGTGGCACTGAGGCAAATGGTTTAGTGGTGGACTTCGCAATGCTGGATTAACAGTTCGACTCGAAGATCTTAAGAGTTCATTTCCATCATAATGATTCTGTGATTCTATAGAAAGACAATGCACAGCACTGGTTACTTCAGCCTGTACACAGAGGTCTGTAGTAGATTTTGATGAGTAACTCCATTTTTCCCGGGTCCTAAGAAAATACTTTTATAAGTACACTGTTCCTAACATAAAATATTCAAAATAAAATAAAAAGAAATAAAAAGAAAAGTCTACAGAAGGATAACTTTTAGAGCTACGGACTTGGCTGGAGCTGTCATATGCTGCTTCTTTAAACTTGTTAATGATGGTCTAGAGAAGCTATTCATTTGAGTCATGAACAACTTCACTCTGACTGAGTCATCTTCTCAGGAGAAAATAGTAAAGTTGTCTTGAAGAGACAGGAAAGAAAAAGGTCTCACAGCTGATGTCATTCGTGGTTTCTAAGGGACCAGCCAGAAAGTGTGGCTTAAAATCGTTTGATTAAATTGGAAGGTGGTATCTTATCATGGCAGTGACCCATCAAGATCTTGTAAGATTTTCTTCTTCCACAGAATTACTTTGCACTCCCATTTTCAGCCAGTTGCAATTGGAATTATACAAAGCCTAATTTAATTTTTTTCCTGTTGTCATGGAAGCACAGAGAATTTCACAGTCCTCAGGATAGCCTTTATAGATAGTGGGTACTCACACAGTTATGACAAATCCATGTGTATCTCCTTAAAGGGAGGACTTTGAATTGAAACATGTTGCACAAGGATAAAGATGTTGCACAAAAGTGCTATTTTCCCTGGATGTACAATTATAACTGTGATAAGAATCAGCTTGTCCTCCAGAGATCATGTAATAGATATTAAGACCTTGATTTTTATGTGAACCTTCTGCAAATCCTAGATAATAAACAGTTATGAAGATGAAGAATTATTATCTCATTTACTTAATTTTATAAATAGTAGGCTACCTCGAGGTCTTTTTTAAACCAGTAGTATCTCCTAGACTTCAGGTGCCAGTGACTGCTATAACTGAAGCTGAGTGAAGCTGACCCTTTAACCCTTAGTAAGAAGTAAAAAGTAGCAGCATCAATCTCTGATGTTAGATATTATCTTTCAGGTAAGAGTTAGAGCTAGTCAAATTCATAAGACAGCAGTTCCTTTTAAGAAGTTTCTGAACAACGGATCAGTCACTGATATCTTCATAATGAATTAAAAATTCCCTACATCACAGCATGTCAAAGGACCAAAGGATCACCACAGAAAACTGTTTCTTTATGAGTCTTATTTTTAATAATTTTTGCCCATTGTTGTACCAAGTTCAGTACTAACATTAGAAAACACTGAGAATTATTTATGCCATTTCTAAAAACATATTTTAAAATTTTTTTTAAAATTTAGATATCAGAGCTTAATGAACTTATTTTATCTTGAATTTCAAAATATCTGCTTTATGAATAAAATTAATTTCTCAGAAAAAAAAAATGAAACATTAACTTAACAACAAGAAGGTGAGAAGATGGGAAGGAAGAAGAGGAGAGGAGAGAAATGTACAGATAAAAATTTCTGCTTTTAGCCAAGCCTGTGGAAGAAGAATTTGCAGTCAGTCAGAACTTTCCAAAGTTCACTTAATAGTTGAACAGTGTATGCACCGAGTAGTTGAATAGTGAATAAAAAATGCCAAATGATATATACAGTTCTTGTATCTACATAATTATATATACACACATAACTGTAGTTATTTATGTAGATGCTTTAGTGCAAGAATACTAAGGCATTATTAGATTTCAGGTAAAAAATCATCCAGTAAAGTTAGAAATGCAACTACATGGACAACCTGAGTTTGATTTTCGGAAGGTCCATTGTTATCTGTGCCAACAAATGTAATTTTTGTGAAGGTACGGTTTCTCCACACTCAGTAGCTTCCATGCCTATGACCTTTCAGAGAAATGGGAAAACCAGAGTTTATCCATACATGGAAATGGAGAAATCTCTCTGCTGAAATGCAGCAGACCATTGTCCAGTGAGGACAGTCTCTCCTTATTTGTGGCATTTCTCAGTCAAAATGAATTTGAATTTTGTAGCCAGGAGCTGATATTCTATTCAGGACATATTGGGTCTCCCCATATCTGCCCCCAAATCAGCCTTGTCAGAAGCAAAAGAAATGGACAAAGCATATAGCAGTGACAGCAATAGAAAATTCATGAGTTGCTAGTCTTCCTGGCATCATGTTTTATTCAAATTGTTTGAAATTTCAATATTTATTCACTATACTGCAAAAATGCTTTATCTGCCCTATTATTGCATAACATACTTCTTCTGATATTCCAGTCTATTTTAGAGTGTGTGTTTGGTTTCTCAAAGTCAAATTTGTAATGTAATTTGCCATAATGGCAAACTTACTTCATAGAAAATGGGGGAAGTAAATCCCAAAAGCCCCAGATTACAGGAAAGAGAAACTAAGGCTAAAACAACTAAGAATTATTCCCCTGAGAAGGAAAAGGTAAAACAGCAGCAGGAAAGTAGTTAGTTTCATCCAACAATTAAAAAACATAAACACAATGGTACTACAAAGACAAGAAAAGAAACAGATTTGTATGTCACTTGAAGCTTTGTTACACAACACAGTGTTATTTAAGTCTCAGAATTCTATTTTTTTTTACAAATGATGAGCTTCAACCTTTCAAGAATCAATAGAACTATTTACTAAACACTTCCTCCACTGTATCCCATTACTTTCAATGGAATTTGAGTCAAGCTGAAAGCAAGGTACTGCACAATGTGAACACCAGAGCCTAGAGTAGGTAATGATTACGTCAGAGTTATTAAATATTGTTTCTGTTGTATTTTTATTTGTAGATTAATTAAATAGAAATGGAGACAATGTATTATGTTAAAACTAGTTTTCATCCATGACAAAAGATAAAAATTGAGTGCATTCTAAGTGCTTTAGATTATCATTTCTGGCAAAGAAAGTTTGTTATAATACAGTAAAATTGGTATTCACTGTTAAAGAGTAGATTTTCAATTTTTACATACAGACAGGAAAAGAATTCAGCATTTTTTCATATTTGCAAGATAATTGTTTAATCATTAATACATTACTGAAAGAAAAGTGCACAATACAGAATGGTCCAGTAGGTGTTGTTTTGAGGCTTCAGAGAAGACTGATATCTTTACTTGTCATACCCTTTCAATATATCCTTAGGAGTTAAGGCAAATCTAATATCACAAATGCCAACAACGTTGGCAGTAAACAATAGTAATGAACCAGGCACTCAAAGTAAACAATTTCTCATTTACATTGCTAATACTACTCTTCATTGTCATTTCACTGCTAATTCTAAAAAAGGCCACTGTAATGTAAAGATATTTTTTCCTTCCTCTGCTACTGAGGAAAATCAAACTTTTCCATCTTGAGAGGCTGCACAACATCTGGCTGTTTGTTGTTGCCATGTCAACTACTTTGCTCTTAGTTATTGCCATGTCCTTATACTCTCATGCTGGAGATTTAGTTGTAGAGACATAAAGACAGTCCTTCCATAGCCTGCATTAGCAGTATTCAGTTCTTTCTCTCCCGTTCACTTCTTTACTATCATTTTGAGGCAACTGTTTCTTGACTATAAGGCAAACAACTAGGAAATAAGGCACTTCATACTGTTCTAGCTGGGCTAGAGTTAATTTTCTTCGTGGTAGCTTGCATGGGGCCATTGAAATCGCAGGCATGTTTTAGCTCCTGCTAAGAAGTGCTTTTGCAGATTAATGGCATTTTCTGTTCCTCATCCCAACCAACCACTGAGGGGTTTGGGAGTGCACAAGAAGCTGGAGGGGACACAGCTGGGACAGCTGACCTCAACTGACTGTATTTCATAACATATGATGTCATGCTTGAAAATAAAAACTGGGAGGGGAAGTTTGCTGGGGTTGCCATTGCTTGGGACAGGTTGGATTTCACACAGCTAATGATTAAGAATCAGTCAGATGATGGCAAGTAACAGTCCTGTTTGGTGGGGGTTTTTTTGTTGCTTTTTTTCTCTGCATCATTGTCTTTTCTTCCCCCCTTTCCTCTGTTTGTGTCATGTCCCGTCCCTGTCCCACCCCTCCTTTTTTCTTTTTACTTTCTGTATTTGACTGCCTTTAAATCAGCCACAAATTTTCCCAGCATTGCACAGTCTACAGTGTGATTCAGGTCTCATGCCCTTTGTTCCAATATTTTAACTTGGCAAAATATGCAACACAATGATTAAGAAAAAAAAATCAAAAGACAAAAAAATAATAACCTACAGCTGGACCATGTAATCTGGTTTCTGTATACCTAATGTCAAGTCTGATAACAACTGCTAACATGGATCTGTTCCTATTTGTCTTTATTCTGTAAAAGTTACTTGGCAGCATTAACAAAAAGATTTCATGCATATTTTTTATATATGCTTGCATATTGCTATTAATATGCATTACTGTTATGCATACTGTTATGCATATTCTTACAGTTTAGGTTTCCTTTTTCAAAGCAACAACTAAATTACTAAGTAAGAGCTTAAACTTCATTTTTGCTCTCGCAATTAGTTCAAGAATTCAGCTATTTAGTTTCTGAAGATCCAAGTCTGGTGTATTGCATCCTGGTTTGGTCTCTCCAGTACAAAACCAGTTATTGATACACTGAGGTAAGTTCAGTGAAGGGTAACCAAAGTGATTAAGGTACTAGAGCACTAGATGAATGAGGAGAGACTGAATGAACTGTTTTTGTTTGGCCAGGATAATAAAGGTCTAATGGCACTTTAACAGCTTACCACCTCTAATTGATCAATGGACTATTCTAGGACTGCTGCCTTCACCTAATAGCTAGGGAGAAGACACAGCCACATTTCATAGAGGTAAACTGTGATGTAAAACATACTAGTTGCAGAAAGGCAAATCTAAATTATTTTGAATTATGAATATTATTGGAATTGGTATTAAATTTTTAAAAAATCCAAGCATGGCAAAACACTGAAGAAGTTTCCCTAAGTGTGAACTCTGCACCTTAGAGGTATTTAACGAAGGAACGAAGCCCTAAGCAACCTGATCTAACTTCAAGTTGGCTCTACTTTGAGCAGAGGATTATACTAGATTTTGATGCAGAGATCCCTCTGACCCTGAATTATTCTATGACTTCAGGGATCAGAATGACTGAGTTAAACTTTCAGAGGTGGAATTTTTGAGACTATTTGTATTTTCTGAGCTCAGACTACTTACAGTGTCTTTTTTTGTTACAGACTTGATCACTTTCCCACACATAACAATTTTCTAGTATAACCCTCATATTAAACTCTCACAGTTTCAGCATGTGATACTGCAGATGAAGCAGCAATTATGATTAAATTAACCGGTTATAGGAGAAGTTGTTCTTTGTGCACTAATACCAGACTAACTTCTCTATATTGGAACTGTCTTGTTCTGTTTCTATTCTACTCACAGGAACTGAGTTCATTGGACTACTCTGACTGACAGAGGATGGACCAGGTGGCTGAGTTATATTTATTCTTTATGTTTCTTCAGTCTTCTGTTTCCTCTCTTCAGAACAGAATGGGGGAGACAAGCCAGAAGCTGTAGGCAATAAATCATAGAGTGAGCTGGGATTTTAACAAATTTCTTGCTCTGTCATTTTGAAAAGCTGACCGTATCTTTCAAACAGCCTAGAGAGGCATGGTATTTTTGTTCAGCATTTGAGAAGTTATAACTGAGTGAAAGAAAGAAGTCATGTTTCCTGGAGATTACCTCAGTTTCAGTACTGATACTCCCCTACAAGGAATGGTGACATGAATGTTTTACAAGGGATTTCTAAAATGGATATTACCAGACTTTATAAATCTTAAGAGTCACTGTCATCCTCCTGGTATGGTCTAGACCAATATATTCTTTGCATAAATTAAATAAAGTATTGGAGTAATGAAGCTTGTAACAAATGTTTTAGCTTGACTCTGAATGAGTGCTAACTGGAACTTTTATAAGTTTATGTTATATAGAACTCCCTAGGTCTACCATGAGTTAAAAATTATTCCCAAATGCAGCTTGTTGGTTCTGTCATAAGTACTGCTCTTTTTAGGGTCAAAACTTCTATAGAAAATACTACTGTTTGGTCCTTTAGGGAAAATAGGTGAAAAAAAAAAAAGTTTTTTAAGGTGACATACAATGCTTTCTTAGTGTCTCAGGGGAAAAGTATAAACTAAAGGATAAAAATATGAAGAAAATTTGAGTACTTATCTTCTGAATCTTTTATTGTTAACTTTCTGGATGAGTACAGTGCAACAAAGAGCCAGGTGGTGCTGGTAACTCCTTAGGCTTGCATCAACAAAGATGAAACACAGAGGTTTCACTGCACAGAATGGGATCTGATGGCATTATGTTTAAAAATACTGCCTAACTCTTCTTATCAGTATATGCCACAATATCTTATGTAGATTATCAGTGTTATTATTCCCACTTCAAAGACAGAAGAACAGACAAGTTAAAAGACGGTGGCTAAGATTAAGTGTAAAACTAGAAACAAAGGTGTCTGAAATCCACAACCACTGCTCTTCTGATTAGGAAATACTGTGATTTTACTAAGTTTTACAGTTATTAGACATCTCTTCATTCACTTAAATCATTTTCAGCAAAAGAATAAAGGTGGGACAGAGGAAAAGTAAGCAGTACACTTTATTTTTTATAATATAAATTTTTTAATGAGTAGGAACAGTGCTGAAATAAAATTCTAAAGACAGGAGAAAACCAATTTAATATAAAAATCAAACTTGGGTGACAAACCATGGGTCCATTTAATTAATCTAACTTTCAAATCACCTTCTCTCTGGGATATCTAAATCCAATCCACAATAATCAATTCCAGGGTGAACACCTCATATTTCACACCATTAAAATTCAGCACAATAGCATGTTTCTTATCTTTTGAAGAAATAGAGCTGTTATACTCATCAATATGCATCTCCAAGGGCAAAGGGTTTTCATGTTGGTTTAAGCAACAGGCCTTTCACAGCATTAATGAGATGAAGATGAAAAAGAATGCTTTATAGTCATTGTGGGATATGGTGTTAAAACATAAGTATCTATAGCAAGTGTTCCATTAGTTCTCTAGATTTACATTTTCCTACTTAAAATGCACTTTTAAACCTGCAATTTTTAAAGCTTGCAATTAAAAAAACCCCAACTTTTAAAAATATCCCAGCAATATCTGAAGTCTTAATTTAGATGAAGCTCCTAGTGGGTTAGACTGAGTTGAAGAGTCACTAACAAAGATGTGTTTGAGGAATATTGGCTAGATGTCCTTTCTCTTAATCTTTCTCTATGTAATAAAAATAATTTATTGTTGCCGAGAAACATTTTCAGCCAGTATAAGTTCATCTATTACAAGTTCTCCATGAAACACTAGTTTCTCTCTAGTGATCTCTCTTTTGCTGACTGGATACACAGGATGTGATAAGACATTTATTTTGTGTCCCTGGATTCTTTGCTGAGACAAACCAAAGCAACTTCTCCACAGCTGCCTCAGGGCTATGCTCAAAGGTGGTATACTGCCAGCAACCAAATATGCAGAAATACTTCAGAGGTACTGCCTTCGTAGACACAGAAAGAACATAGTTCAGTAACCAGACAGTGCCTTTCCCCCTTCCCTTACATGTGGATATCAACTAAGTCGTTCTGAAGGTAGAGTGAAGGATTGCCTCTTGGGCTCAGTCCTGCAACAAACTGAAGGATCCCTTTCCTCATAGGGTACCGGGTATAAACAAAACCACAATGTCTACGTCCTTTGATCACAGACATTCTTTTAAAGCGTATCCATTGTCCTTCTTTTCTCATTTATTTCTCAGTTATTTGACATCCCGCCTTTCTGCATTTTAAACCCTCCTTAGTTTTTTTTTTCTGTGTCTCAGAAGTTTTTTTCCTCTCTCACTAGGTGGACTCATGTATTCAAAGCAATCTCCAGTGAAAGATAATTTTGCAAAAAACCATTTCACTGCCTAAATAACAGATGATCCCTTCTTAGAGTATCTCAATTTCTCCTCCACATTATCAATATGCATGGGAAGTACAGTCCACCCTCAGTGTAGATTTAGAAAGACTGGACATCCCTCCAGTGAGATCTTTTTCTTTTGGTGGACATTGACCGACCTGTCTTGTCGGTTTTTTGACCTGTGGCAGGTCAAAAAAATGCAGTTTAAAGAAAATTAGAAATTACTGTAATTTCAAGGAGAGAAAAGGGATATTACAATCTGGATTCTTCTTACTGAAGTGAATGCACATTACAGCATCTGGAAACCCCTGGTTTCTCAAGTTTAGCACTCAGTATTAAAAGGCAACTGCCACTCTAGAGAATATGAATCAGCAGGAGACTCCCTTTCTGTGTGGAAAAGATGAAAATATAAAGGGACTTCCATTTAAGGTAGGCCCACCTGAATTTAACTTTTACAGTTTCAGCTGCAATAGCCCTGATTCTGAGGAAGAAGATAGTTATTGACAGGGGGCTTTGAGAACATTAGGAGAACATTTGGAAAAGTTTGGTCATCCTTTTGTCCCCAAATGCTCACATTTCAAGTCCTCTCACAGTCTTGTTTTTAACAGATCAGACCCTATTTGCCACAGTTTCATTTCCTCTAGAAACTAAGCTTTTCACTACTTCCCAAGTAGAATAATTAGATTTTTCTCATTTCTCAAGAACCATCACCCTGGATTATATAGCACAGTGAGGAGTCACTCCAAGTGAAATGTCAGCCAGCAAAACTTCCAAAATGCTCAGTTACTCAGTGGTGACAGCTGAGAATGGTTTTCAATACTGGATATAGGAAAGAGAATGATAACAAAAGGCCATGAGACAAGAGATATGATACCAGTAAACTGCAACAACAAAACAGGTTTTACACTTCTCCTCAGATCAATTGATACTTGTCCCTTCTGTTCCTATTCTGCTTCAAGAGCAGTCTCTCATCCTGTATTAAAGGTTTTCTGCTAAGCTTCAGTTTAGTTTTCTCCCATATTATGCTCACACTCACAGAACTGACTGCTATTTCAGCAAGACAGTTTGCTATGCCTGGAGATGCCCAGACAACCTGTTCATAGTTTAATTCCAACCCCTCCAGCAAGTGTTCCTGTACAACCTCGTGGGAGCCATCATAGACTTTGCCTTTAAAGGATGAGAGCATAACATATCTTGGTTGAGGTGTCTGTGAGAGTGCCTTGACTTTTGTTATGGGATGTTCTCAGAAAAAGACTGGTTAAAAAGGAAGGGAAGATTTAGATATTTTGCCACAGCATTCTTAGAACCAATGTCTAAATATCTGCTCTAAATACTGAAGATTTAATGGAGCAGAAAATAGGTAATTTCAGATCAGGAAGTGAGTCCAAAGGAATTTTAGTCATTAACTCTTTAAAAGAAGTCAGCTATTTTCTAATTTGTTTTTTCTTCTCTTCAGTGGTGTTTCGGGGATCACCTGTAAGTCTAATTCTTCTGGGGTGTTTTAATTCTTCTAACATCTTCTAGAGGGTAGGATGCAAACACTCAAGAAAACAGAGTTTTAGGGGTAACTCCATGACACCTAGCAAGGAAGAACTTGTCAGGGATATAATAGTTGATGACACCCTTTGTGGCAGTGGCCATGAAACAGCAGAGATGAAGAATGGAGTGAGAAATCAAGTAGCAGAGTGCAGTTCTTGTGTCATCTTGTGACATCCGATGGTAAGGCATCTCTCTGGCTAAGACAGAGTGTCTTCTGGCAACGTCATACCCAGATTTGACCATTGCTGTTTCCACCCTGAGGGCTCTGATTCCCTGATACAAATTTTTATACTGCTTTTCCATCTGATTCTTTCCGTTTTAAAAAAAAAGTTTCTTTGTAACTTCCAAGTTACTGTTTAATGATCATTTCACTATCTCTAATTTGATCTATTTGGGGCAAATGCCCTCCATGCAGTCTTAGGCACTGATAAATACAAACAGGTGTGCAAAATTTACACTCACATTCTTGCCTTCTGATTTGATATACATTTGTCATCACTCAGAAACATGCTCTCCTTCTAACTTTTCCTTGCTTTTCATTGAAGAACTACTAGAAATTTTTATTTGAAATTCCGTAGTTATTTGGCAATAAAGAAAAGTATAAATTTAATTATTGTTAATAAAGTAAATTGCAGTAATCCTAAGGCATCAAAATAATCAGAATATTTTCAAAGGACTTCACACTTCAAGTCAGCTCTGCTTTTGAAACACAGAATGCCTTATTTTCAAAAACTGTGAGGAACCTTACTGTCTCAATGTGAACATCAAAATTTAAAGAGCAATTCTAAAAGTTGAATTCTAAAGGGTTTTTTCAAAGTCGCATCAGTGATTAAGCCAGAAAAAAAAAAAAAAAAAGAAAGGTGGGCGGACCTGCACTTTGTATTTCTCCTTAGAGCACATTGATTTTTCTTGTTCTTCTTCCCACATTCATCCTTGTCACTTAAAGTTTGTGCTTCAGCTTCCTCTGAAGAAAATATTTCTGGGATAGACTTTTATTTAAGTATGTTTCATATCCATATCCTCACAGTGGAGAAAATACATTGCTGTGCTGACAGAAAAATATGTAAAATTTGCAATTATCAAATTTAAGACAGACTGTCAATGTAGATCTCTGAAGAAAAACTCTATTAAATAAATGTAAATAAAAGTAAATTTGTGTTCCATCAAGAAGAAGGGTTATGCAGATTCTTCTCCAAATTTGGAAATGTGTGAATAATGTCTACACAGTGAGTTATATCATAACTTAGATTTAATTCAAAATAATGAAGTTCTTTTTTGTGTGAGAGTTTCACAGTTTTAGGGAGACTATTTCAAGTAGCATTCTGTTCAAAAACAGAAGGAGCAGAAATATTTAAAAGTTCTTAGAATACAATTAACCTTTTGGAGAAGATGCTTTAGAATGTCAATAAAACTGATATGGAATTATTTGTAACTACTCTCAGATAATCAAGCTATAACCCATTTTACCAAGAGGAAAACCCATAAACTAAATTAATATTTTCAAGAAGATTTATGAGGAAATATGATTTTTACTTTGGTTTTGATACCTAAAATATATATTCTGGAAATAAAAGTGCATTCCCAGCTTTCATAGACATTATAGGGAGATATTTATCTGCCTCTAGAATGATATCAATGAAAACAAGAGGTTTTTTCATGGTCAAAATGTAAAAAGATACTTTTTCCAATCCTATTCCTACTGATTCTATCGGAAATGGATCACCATGGCATGAGTTTAGTGCTATGACACTACACAAATGTGCTTTGTCAATAGTAGTTAATTCAGTCATGAAACACTACAAACAGCCTGTAGAGGTGAGATACTCCGATGTGTGCTTAGAAACAAATCTCTTACACAGGCACTGCAATAGACCTCAACTGTTTCTACGTTGTGGTCAGGTTAAAACAATTATGTGAAAATGACTGCTAGTCTCTGGATATAAACATATCAAGGAAAGCAAATTACATGCTTCAAATCCCATGAAAGTCTTCATTGCAAAACTAGTTATATATGCAGGAAAACATAAATTTTAGACTTTTTTCTTTTAAAAGGAGAATTTAGTCTTTCAAAGCTAAAGTCGTTCCAGAAAGGTGTTTTATGTATTATATGTCAGCAATTAATAAACCAACTTGTTCCTTATGTAAACATGTGCTATACTTTTAATGATAATGCTTCAGATAACTACTTCTATAAAAAATTACCAAAGCATCAGTTTTTCAGTGCTGGAACCTGCACATGGATTTGCTAGTGTAGAATTCTTAGGGTGAAGGTGAATTTGCACTAAGTGTAGCTGCATTGCCAATTGAAAAAAGAGTGAGTAAAATTTATGCATTAATGTTTCCTGATAAGTATAAATGAACATTTAGTGTCTTTCCTCTCTGGCAAAAAAAAAAAAAAAAAAAGTGGCATCAGAACCAGAGTTCCTCAAACAGAAATCAGTGCTTTTACAATGTCAGTTTTCTTGTAAGAATTTTCTTAGGGGAAATGAAAAAAAAACCCAACCATAAAATCCCAGGGATTTTCGTTTGTCATTGGGACATTTAAACAGTTTCTCAGATTTTGGGAAGATAAAATAATTTTATGCTTATTGAACGTACTTTTGTGCACAGCCTGGGATACTTACTGACTTACAGTTATGATCCAAGACATATTCCTCTTTTTCTTTAGAAGCAACTGGTTAGAAACAAATCTGACAGCACTAAATCATCCTAAATTTTATTTTGGGGGTAAATTTAGCAGTCATTCAATCCAACAATTATACAATAGGCATTTCCTTACTTCTAAATCAGTAGGACGTGTGGCTGCACAGAACATCAGATGCCTGTGTTTGAAAGGTCTTTCTATCTATTAAATACAGGCTTCAAGCATTAGTATGAAGCTAAAAGGCATTATTTATAATTCGTAACAGCACAGCTAAAACAGAACAATGATAATAGTGAGTGTAAAGTAAAGAACACACTTACGGTTACACTCCTTGCCAAGGCAATCATCTCTTCCACAGGGACGTTCCACTGTGGAGCGGCAGATTATGGCACACGAGGTGGTGTCTTGCGCCAGGAAAAACCACGTGGAGCTCCGAGACCTGCCAGGAGCTGGCAACTTGAGGCAGATGAACCATGGGGTGGGTCAAGGGCAATGGTGCTCAACCTCCACACCCAATAAGAGCAGCCCTAGGGAGTGGTAGTGGAATGACCAGGAGTGGCATGATCAGAGTGGGCAAACAGGGTGTTGAGAGTTTTTCGTCTGTTCAATATCATTAATTTATTCTCTTACATGAAGCTTTTATTTGTATGATAATATTACACAAAAATTCACTTGACGCAACAGAAAATACTCCTTAAAAATGTATATAAATTTGCAAAGATAAATGAGGTATTTTGATTTTACAATTCCTTCAAACCTCTTAAGTCTTAGAAACAAATATTTGAGCTACAGTAATTCAGAAATGCTTGTGTTTGACTTTCAGCCAAAACCCTTTGAAACCCAAGTTTTTCCAAAATGCCAAGCTTAAAATTGCACCTGTAAAAGCTCATGGTGGCCCCTGTTTTTTTATTTGTAATGGTTGCTTAAAAAATATTGAAAATTGCTGGTTTATCACAGCTTTGGGGAATGGTGATTCTATTTGTTGGCTATAGCTTCTTTGATTCTCGTTATTTGTTTTTCAAAGCAACATTTTAATTGCCAGTGTAAGAAATGTTGCCTGCCTCTGTAACAGGAAAAAGGATTATATTAAATATTTTTACCTATGTTAAATAAATTGCAGAATACCATGATGTTAATTTTGAACTAGATATAGTATATTAAGTAACCACAAAAAGATTTGGTAGTCAATTAGAACAAATGCTCAAATTCAATTAAATCATTTACCAAATTATAAAATCCTTCTGTTCTTCTTTGTGTGGACTTCAACAGTTATTATTTTAGCATCATGTCTCACAAACAAATTAAGTTCAACTAAAAATACACACACAATAGAGGGAAAACCAACTGTATATTCCACAGAATTAGGTTGTTAAAAACAAATTGTTGCTGCTGGTATTTATGTAGGATAATCAATAAGGAAAAAAGTTTGAAAATAGCATGGAGGTTTATAGGAATGATTTAAAGAATCATTAGGCTTATTTTGTAGATGGATAAACTTGGGGCAGTAGTTTTAAAGTGGCTTCTGAAAAAGTGTATAAAATGTAAGTGGCAAAGCTATCTATATAATTCAGCAATTCTGCTGTCTTTGTTCTGTCCATTGCCTTCTGCTCTTCAGTAATTCATGTCTTCTTAACGCTACCTAGTGATAGAGCTGAAATGCAAATGTTGCTTTAGAGCACAGCCTTAAAGCCCTGCTGCACAGGGGAGGGCACAGCTGACCCAAGCGATGCAGCAGTAATTATTCTGCTCCTGCTTTAGTGTACACTGTGGGATGCAGGCAAGCTACTCTACTCTCATCACCCTGCTGTCTACTGCTCCTCTAACCTCTCCGTGTCCATTAGAGAACGGGAGGTAAATAGTGCAGAAAACTAAATTAGAATGTAAAAAAACCCACCTGCAGCATCAGGTATTCGGGAGCGTGCTGGCAAAGGGTAAGAAAGGGTAGGAATTACAAAATTAGTACAGTAGATGTGTTGGTATTTTTCTTTCAGAACAGCAACAACTAAAGAGGGCACTGCTCCTTTCAGTGTCCATCAAATAAATTAAGGATGAAGTGTTAAAATCTGTGTAAGTCTTAAAAATAATTTTTAAATTTTCTGCTTCTTGTCATGATGATCAGTATAGTTTACAATTTTATTTAAATTTCAACCATTATCAAGTATCAGGTCAAAGTTTTGGAGACTGTCAGGACCAGCTGAAAAAATTCCTCCTACTAAAAACTAGAGTTCAAATTTCCTTTTATTTCTATGTCAAAGCTTTTTCTGCAAATAAACTTCCATAAGAACTCCTGAATTTATGTTAAAAAGGAATCCTCAAGCAAGGATGATTTTCAGATTTAAATCTTGTGTCAGAAGTCTCTGTTTCACCCTTATCTTTCCTTCACTCATGTTACAAGAAGTACCTAATTATTAAACTATAGCCATATACTTGCCTCGTAGTGGAGAAAAAATAGGAGAATATCTGTGAGAGATGTCTGAAATTATTTGGCTGAAATTGACAATTCTTCTGAAGGAAAGGTAAATTTACTACTCTCCTTTCTGGAGGTAAAATGCTTGTATATGGGTTTCTTTGTGATTATTTACTGATATACGTAAAGCAAAAGATAATTGTTGAAGGTCAATATACAACCTACTTAATACGAGTAAGCTGATCATTTTTAGGGAGCTTTTATTTTCAAATGTGATTACTGCCAATGGCAAAAGCAATCAAAAGTCCTTTACAGTTAAATATTCTCCAACTGACAGGCACAGGGAAAGGCACTCACTTTTCCTTTCCCCCCATCCCCACAGAGAGAAGAACAGAAAAACCAATTATTGGCCAAGAAAATCTATATAGTACATAGAACAGGTATATTAAAATGATGAGAAGGAAAAGAATGAATGACGGAAAGGAAAGTGGAGGAAGGAGAGGAAAGGGAGAGGGAGAGAGGACAGCAAGGGAGGAAGGAAATGAAGAAGGAAGGAAAGGAGGAAAGAGAGAAAAGGGAAAGGAGGGGAAGTTACTAAAATTATATAAGGTTATGATACAGTGCAGAATAAGGTATAGATAGTACAAGCTAAAATATATCCCATATATCTGTCAGCCACAGAGCCTTTAAAGTAAATTTAAAGTAAATGCAGAAACAAGAAAATATTGTTGATGTATATCTTGATCTTTCTAATTATCTGTCCAGAACACAAGTAAGATTTGTCTGTAATTATTTTATCTTCATTAATTAATTTTAGTTCTACAGAGGATGCCTTCTGAGAAAAAGCTATTGTTCTTGCTTCCTATTAGACACATAAATATTAATGGAAATTTAAGAACTCAACATTTTAAGATATTGCAACAGCTCCATCTGATTTAGACAATGTCTATCACCTCAGGAGAAGTCCTCTATCAGCCAGCATGACTACCCTCACTGCATGAAGGTTCAATCAAGCACTTACGCTATCTACGTCTAGTTGACATCACATTTTAAGTGTCTAACCTATTTTTGTGCAGCAAACATGCCCATGCAATATCTCTGAAAAAAAACCAACAAACAAACAAAAAGAAGACATCCCACCCTTACCTGCCCTTCCTTATTTCAGTTAGAATTGAGAGGTAGCTTTTGTGTACTACTTTCTTTTGATGGGAAAGTGGAGACCAGCACATGGTGAAGTTGAAGGTGATGCTGATGGAAGGTGAAAGACTTGGTTAGGAAGAATTTCAGAAGGAGTTCCAGCAGTAGAACAGAATACCACCAGCTAGCAGAGGGATGAGGAGAGTGCACCTAGTAGTGACTCTTGCTAATGTTTCCACTGGTCAAGCATGCCTCAGATGTATAGCTGAGTCCTATACTCTTTCCAGTCCTTCAAGTTCTCAGCATGGTTCTCAGCTTGGGTGATATCATGCATATACAGCAAAGGCTGAGATCATGGCTGATATCACAAGGAAATGGAAAAGCTTAGAAACAGGGTCAAATGCAACACAGTATTTAACAGAAGACAGACATAGGACTTGTAAATAAATGAAAATGGATAGTTAAAAAATCTATATGAAATAGTCTTCTATTTAGATTGTTAATGATCTGTACATCTCAGTATGAAAATAAATTTATGTAGGAAAATGTTCTATCAAGCTGCTTATAAATTTCAGAGGGAAAAAGGTGTTAACAGGAAGCTGAAAAATTCAGTGATGTGCACCAAAAAAGAGAGAAACGGTGTGGTATACTTGGAAAGAAGAGATCATATATGCACATTTCTCTCTTACATTTGAAAAGAAAATGTAGAAATATAAGGAGTAATGATTCTTTGGAAAATACCTTATATTCACAGCTACAAGGAGTAGCAAGTGGTAAGAAAAAATATTTAAGATTTTGCTTATTTCAATATATATGTTCTTTTTTGTTGTTGGTTTTTTTTCTTTCAGGGTCTGGTATGTTAAACTACACTTTTAAGACACCAGAGTCTCAGTATGTACTCTGTTTTCAAAGTCCTTGTTTCCAGCACCTCTTTTGTCTTTAAAGATCTAAAAATCACCTATTTTACAACTGAGACCTAAAATGTATCCATTTTCTCTCTATCTAGCCTAACATTTAAAGATTCAGTGCAGGACAGCTTGAAGAAAAGTTGCAAATAATTTAATTTTGGAATGTGTAGTGCTGTACTACCCTGAGCTAGAAATGTTGTGGGTTCACTATGCTTTGGATGCAGGAGGTATGCATGAACAGGAATATTTAGTTGATCATCTGTTGACTAAATAGGAGATGACATCAAGCTCTTCCCTTATGTCCAGGTAAGACACAACCTTCAAAAGAGAGGGAGAATCTATACCGGGGAACCTTGGGGGGTGGGATACTTAGATCCTGATAAGGTAAGGTCTTGAAGGTAAGACTAAGACATCGGTACTTAAGAGAAGTGATTGGCAGCTTTATAATATACTCTTAAACACATGTACAGCAGATGAGGGAATGGTGGGATGGCAGTAATCAGCATTACTGTGGTTAACTCATTTTTTGATGTAATATGTTAAGAAAGCAATGGATTATACTTCACTACTCAGCTGCTTGGGTTTGGACTTTTTTTAAATTTTGTATAAGGAACAAATCAAATAGCTTAATTCCTTATAGCTGAATATTTTGTATAACAACTGTTACAATGCACAGTGCAGTAAACAGCCTCTTTTTAGCACCTTAGATATGATGAATCTAACATATTCACTGGGAAAACTAGCGGCGACAATTTCAGGCACTGCAAGCACCAACTTTTCTCTTTGCTGCTCTGCCAGCGTTGACTGCAAACTCTCACCAGTCATCAGAGAGGAGCTCATGTGGCAGCCCCAGGCAATCACATCCCACTAGCACAGCTTGCACTGATGCACCAAGACAACAGGATTTACCTCTTGGAACTCTGACAGAGTGGCAAAGCAAACATCTAATGTTTTAACACTTAAACTTTGCTTAAGACAGTAATGTCTACACTGGAGACTTCCCGTATGAGGCTGGTAAATTAACTGCCAGGGTGACAAAATTCATTTCTTTATAAGACTAGCTGCTAATTATGCGATTGCCACCACAACTTATTAAGTTCTACAAGACTAATACTAGTATTTCACGTTCATAAAAAGAAAGGCATCTAAAGATATATGTTTCCATGGGTATACTTCTGAAACAAAAGGGAAATCTGTGGAGAAAACCCATTGCTTGAGAATGGCTGCAGGACTGAGCTTCTGATTTTCGTATAGATGCTTTGAAACAGAATGTTACAGCGGAGTTAAAAACAGAATTATTAATTTACCTTGATTTCAGTTATATTGCTAAAAAGCACTTTACTCAAATACAGCTTAATGAGCAATGTCCAATAATGCACTTTAATAGTAACGTCTATGAAATCCTTCTAACTAATCCATCTGTCTTTGGCATTACATCCTGGTGCTGTACTGCTGTGTTAGTGTTTGAGTATAATGACAGAATACAACTTTTCATTCTATTTTGTAGCACCTGTGGTCCACTGGCACAGATTCATGTCAAAAGGAGTTTAGTTTCTTTATTGTGTTTCTTAGCAGGGCGTGTATATTATATATACAAGTTCAGGAAAAGCAGACCCCTGTGAGTATATCCAAACCACACATAGCAAGTGAGCCTGAGCCTTTGAGAGATGTGAGATTAATAGCCAAGTATACTTTCCAAGATGCAATGAACCTAGAAAGAAACATTGCCTACCAATAGCTAGTGTTAGATTCTACACACAGATTACATATTTCTATACTGTGTCTCTTGAAGGCAGAAATCTTTTCCTGTAAATAAAATAGTCATGTATACTGTTTTCTACTACTCTGTGCCGAATGCGCATGGCTTACATGGGCTGCCATTTCTATCTCCTTCAAAAATAAAAATCAAATATGTGAAGAAGCACAGAAGAGAAGAAAGACTGGGCTGGAAGACTAATTTGTATGTGGATCATATACTGGTCGGAAAAGCATTTCTTAGAACTTTGAATTCCTGCATTCTGTGCAGTTGCATTAGCAGAAAGCATTCAGCTGAGTATCTTGAGTTCCTGTGTCATGGATTGTGATTTTAGCCATACAGCTTTTAAGTGGAACTGAGCCTGCTGAAATGTTGGTGGAAAAACAGATAATCAGTCCGCAGGCATTTTCAGGATCCAGATACCAAGCATGACAAATGTATAAGCTCTGGCAGGATGCTCCCTGACTTTCCATTGGAATTTTGTGGAGCTTGGACAGTTTCACAGATAATCTGGATATAGCTGATATTATCTTGAAAATCACCAAGGGCAGAAAACTGAGCCTTAATTTTTCCTTCAGTGGGTAACATGTGGCCAAAGAGCTATTTTAAAGTGCCTTCAGCTGTGGAAATAAAACTTGTGTTTCTGACTTTGGGGGAGAAGTGCTACATCACACCTAAAAGCATGGGACACAGAGAAATAAACAGGAAAGTTAATTAATCTTTTAATCAAAAAACAGGCCAGGATGAAAGTCTGGCTTTAGTAATGAAGGCAAAGTGATTTCTAAAGCTCAGGCTGTTGAGTGAAAACCCCAAGGATCTAGCTTTCTCCTAATTGTCCAAGGGATGGTAGTGACTAGCAGAAATATCCTCTTTAAAGACCAGACAAAGCAAGGACAAGAGGTATCTAGGAACTGTTGAATACCAAAACCTGATGTTACATCATAGTTTCCTGAGAAAAATAATACACCCTCTGTTTCATAGTATTCTTTTAGCTGTCATCATCAGAAAAAGCAGCACCAGAGGGAAGGGCCAGGCATAAACTAATGGGTATAACCTGACGTATTGATCTGTACCCATACACAGAATCACAGAATCACAGAATATGCCGAGTTGGAAGTGACCCACAAGGATCATCGAGTCCAGCTCTTAGCCCTGCACAAGAGTCACATCATGTGCCTGAGCGTATCATAGTGATCTATGCCGTTGTTTCTACTTGAGATGTGTCTAGAATCTGTAATAGCAAATGACTCAATTCCAGATAGACTCCACTGGCAGGCAGAGAGGACTGGATGAGACCAACTAAGCTATACTTACTCATTTATGACAATTTTTTTTTTTTCACAGAGGAGGCAGACTAGAGATCCTGATAGGGTTTTGAAATACCCTATCTGTGCAATTGCATTCAGCTCCTTTTTGAATCCAGAAAGAAGGTGCATCATTACCCATGGAAAACCTGTCCTTAAAGTCCTTTAGGATGACCCAAGAAACTCAGGCTAAGAGAACTGCACTGACTGTGGGCAGAGGCCCTACAGAGGCTGTAGGATCCTTGTTCCCTGTACCTAACAGAACCAAAGAGAGGAAGAGGGGAACTGGACTGATGCACCACATGACCTTTAGAAAAAGCAGATGCTCTCTTGGCCTGTGGCTGATGGTGCTGATGTGTGGTTATATATCATTATAAGAAGCTAGAGGACAAGATGTCCTCTGGCCCTCTGGCACTGGACAGGGTTGTCACAGACATGATCCAGGAAAGGTATAAGAGTGAATATCTTGCCAGTGAAAGAATCAGATATTCTTTGATAGTGCCAAATCATGGCCTAAGCTAGTAGCTTTATTTACTGCCTCTTCTGTATAGCTGTGACATCTGTTGACACTACCTAATGATGATTTTGGCATGTGTTTTGCTGATTAAAGCAACTCAGCCAGGAGGAAAAGAGGTCTTTAAAATCTGACTTTTTTTTTCTGTTGTTGTTCTATTTAAACTTTGTTTGTGGATGTGCATATCCCTTATTACACAGAGGAATAAGGGAAATAATCATAAAACAGTACATGTTTCTAACAAAGCATCTGTAAATTATGCTGTCCTAACACTTTTTGTTTTGGATACAGCAAGCATATTACCAGTAATTTTTAGATTCTAATATCTAATAATTGAAATAATTGTAGATTCAAAGTAAAGCACTTGGCTTTACTAGTAACTTACATTCTTATGAATACTCACAAAACCACTACTACTAATCACAATTATAGACTAGGAATTAGTAGGTGTTAATTACATGCCTATATATATATGTTTTGTACAAAGCAAAGGAATGTTTCCCTTAAAAAAACCTATTGCAATTAACATCAAATCGATTATTAAATCAATTGGTCTAGCAATGCTTTAATTTCTGTTGGACAAAACATTTAAAAGATTGACTGCCTTGCTTAAAGTGCCTTTGGGCTGGATGCAAGGAGAAGGAACCATATCAGTATACTGTATGAATGTGGGGGGTTTTAAAGTAAAATAAATGGAAACAGAAATCACTTGAAAAGTGACTAAAAAAGAAAAATAAAATAAAGCAAATTGGCAAACTGGTTAAAAATATAAAGTGCTAATTCAAACATTGACTGCTATAAAATATTTGTTCTAATTCACTTTGAATATATACCAGTGAGAAAAAGACATTGCTTTTCTCAGAAATCCATACATTTCAGAGACAATTTGTAGCTAAACAGTCAGTTGAAAAATAAAAATAGTTATTTTTTGAATAAAGCTGATTTTAATTTTATGTTAGCCACTTCCTGATGAAGTGTGTGTTTTGTTAAGATGAATTCAGTTTGTAATACTGGCACTGTTTTCAGGATTAGTATTCCTTCTCATTAGCTGGCAAAATTAAATTACATAAGAAATTTTGTAATAATTGTCATGGTTTAACCCCAGTAGGTAGCTAAACATCACACAGCCACTTGCTCACTCCCCCACCAGAAGGTGGTGGGGGAGAGAATTGGAAGGGTAAAAATGAGAAAAATTGTGCCTTGAGATAAGAACAGTTTAAGATGGAAAGCAAAAGCTGTGCACACAAGCAAAGCAGAACATGGAATTTATTAATCACTTCCCGTGGGCAGACAGGTTTCAGCCAATCCTAGGAAAGCAGGGCCCCATCACAGATAATGATGACTTGGAAAGACAAACGCCATCACCCTGAACAACCCCTTTCCTTTTTCTTCCCCCAGATTTATATACTGGGCATGATATCATATGGTATGGAGTGCCCCTTTGGTCATTTGGGGTCAGCTGTCCTGGCTGCATCACCTCCCAACTTCCTGTGCACCCCTAGACTCCTTGCTAGTGGGGTGGAGTGAGAAGAAGAAAAGGCCTTGGCTCCTGAGTTATCAACAAGATTTCCAGCACAAAAACATTTGGAGGACACAAAGAACAGGAACAAATGGTAGCTGAAAGGTCTAGAGATTTAAATGAAAAAATATGGGAAATATGATGTTGGTTTTAAGACCTTAAGAAGTTAAAAAGCATTGACAATGACAGAAAGATATTTAAAAAAGGACCATATTGTAGCAATAAAATGCTTTAATTCATGCCACATGGAAAAAGTAGAGATTTTCAGAATTCAAACCTCTGTTGCAGTCAGTTCCTTGACTTGCCATTTCTTATTTTTTCATTCCTTATCTGCTCCATATAATATGACATGAAGTGAGAACGATGGTGCTTACCGTTTACTGTAAAGAATCACAGCAAGCTCAAACTCTTCCTCTGCATACAAGATGCCTTTTACAGCTTTTCCTCTTGAAATCTCATTCAACTCATGTCACTGAACAGATTTGTCCCTAGAAGGAGCAAAAAAAAAAAGATTTGTGATATTTTGCCAAAATATTGTAGAGAAAGAGATTCATGAGCTACTGCTCTTTCAGTTATTAACTCTCAGATCATGTCTGATATGAAAAAAAAAAGGTGACTGTATACAATTGCAATAATAATCTGATGGAGAATTGTCACTTTATGTTGTTAACAGCTATAGTAATGATTAAAGATGAGTGACAGGTCATTCGTCATGATGTAAAAATTAATTAAATTGCTTTTTCCACTTCATGTCCCTGAAAAAATTGCTGTCTGACAAACTACCTAGGAATGCAAGTACAAATCTAACATCATTTCTCTGTTATTTATTAACATGAGAAAAGTTGTGGATAGTTCTTAGTAATAAGCACAGACCTGAAAAATAAAAAATTCATATTGAGCAATATTATCCACATTAACATGTCCTAGAATGACACTGTACTGGTAATTATACAACTAAGTAAAGTCTTTGTGTTCAACTAATGAATTCCTAAAGTAGTTGAACTGCAAACCTAGAAAAATAATTTTGTCCAGTTTCACGAATATTTCGCACAACCTTCAGGGATAAAACACATAAATAACAAGTAAAACTGATGGGAATTTTTATGAATATAAGTAATAGGAGGGATAAGGGATCTTTTTTGTCTTTGTCTCTGGAGCTAAGATGACATGAACCTGCCCCACTGCTCTGTAGACCAGTAATATAGGTCTAGTCTGTGAAAATAATTCCACACCTTCAGAACCTGTAAGTATGGTAGAGTTGCATGCTAAAACAGCAACATGTGTTCCAGACAGTCATTCAGGTTTGAAGAGCTTTAGCCATATACAGCTCTTCTAGTTTAAAATCAGACAGTGACTAGGGTTACAGGATTCATGTGTCTGAGATCCAAATTCTCTGCACAGTACCCACTTGTTGCAGATTCTGCAACTCCAGGAGCCTTTGAAACTCCTGAAGTCACATGTTTTAGTTTCTAGGCTTCTCTCAAGCACATTTCTTCTTGCTATATGAAGGAATGTATTCAACCATGTTGTGGTAGGTAACATTTGAAATTTTTCAACATAAAATGGGTCACAAAACCCACTAGCTATTCAGTGTATTCTTTAGCATTCATCTGTGCCTCAGCTCCTGTGAGATGCATATAAAGGCCAAACTTCATATACACTCATCAGCAATCAGAAGGAGTAATAAAATGGGAAATAGGCTTCAGTAATGGACCATAGATGTTGGAAACTCTCTTGCCATAGGATTGATGAGGCTGGGAATAATTTGTGTCTCTTACCATAATGATGGATAATAGCTGCTAAAAAGCTTGACATAATTTTTTGTCCCCAGGTCTATTACTCTGGACTGTCATCCCAGAAGGTTACTCCATAGGCCAATATCCCAGGTAACTTCATATCTACTAAGATATCATCTATCTATCTAGGAAAATTCACATTTACAACTGTTTTTCAATTTTGAGTGCATTTAATCTCTTATTTCAATGACTAGTTGAAGTATTCTATCTAGTTTACAAAAAACGTTGAAAAAAATCTGCTTTTGGTTTGTTTCAAACAGAAAAAAGTCTAAGATAGATTCCTAACTTTCATGTGAACCCCTAACCTTGGGTTTTAGTAGCTTCTGGTAGCTAGGCACCTCAGCTGTGGTACTGAGAGAAGTGGGAAGCATCATAGTAATGAGTTCCAGGCAGCAGTAAACCTTCAAAATCGAAATGAGCTTGACACATTGGACATTTTGTTCTGTAAAACAAAATAAATCCAGTAAATTCTGAGCACAAGTGAAGCATAAAAAGTTTAGTAAAGGCCATAATTTCATATCAAAGTTTCATTGTCATTTTACATGCTTTATGCAGAGTCCTTCAGAACACCTTTAAGCTCTGGAAGGGCAGTTTGCAGAACATAAGAGTCAGTCTATAGAATACAAACAAGTTTTGAAAATATTTAAAAGAAATCTGTGATCCATAAACTGATTTTTGAACAATTCTTGATAGCTGATGTATTATTCATATGCTAGTAAAGATAAACACTGTTTGCATACGTTTACCACAACCGAATTTATTATCAGTGGATGTTTTGACATTCACACATGCAGACTTTCAAATAGCAAATTATTAATTGCAATTTGTTTTTGAACTAGTTAAAAAATTTGCTACCTTGAGAGTATTTTAGCAAGATTCTTCACAATTTCCTTGTTCACTGAAGGAAAATGCTCCTTCATTTAGTTATCCATTGCTACGTTCATTCTTGAGCTACTTCAGCAGATCTTATTAAAGCTCCACAGGTTTCATCTAAGTAAATATGACATGGTTCAGTTTGGGTTTTTTTTGGTATTTCACTATGAAAGGTATACATTAAATTACAACGTTTCTATATGGCTCAATGGACATAAGTCTTTCTTTAAGGATTTCAGCCAAGTAAGAAATAGCAATAACAGAAATAAGATTCTGCAATACACTTCATCATTTTACTTCAGTTAGGTTTTCTGCAACCTAACTTAGGCAGATAAAAAATACAGAATATTGGTGGTAGTACTGCATCTAACCTATAATTATCCACAGGTATACTTGGTTCTGATCTATCATTCACTTTGGTTATGCATTATTTAAAGGAGTATTTACACATTTATCTTCAAATATTAAACTTACCATGTCCCACCTATCCAATGGACTCAAGAAGCACACTAAAAATACTTAGGTCTTCTAAAAAATTGATAACCAAAAAAAAAAATCCTATAATTCTTCTACTGTTTTTGAGCAGTGGGGTGGTAAGATTTATGGAGAACTTGGATATGATGAAAATGTGAGTTTGATCTTATGCTTTAGACTCACCTGGAAAGTATTGCAATGCATCTTGGCACATTAGAGGGTTTTCCAGACTAATATCTACAGACTGCTGGTACATTATGTTTCAACAATTTTCTTGGCAGAAAAGTCACTACTCCACAGCATAAAGAGAGTGATCTTTCTTCATTAGAGTGTGCTGCTGTGCAACAACAGAGAAGAGGCTGTGCAGACACCTCTCAGGCTGCTCTGAAACAAAAAGGCTGAGAGGAAAGCAGAGGAAACCATGATAGATGGCAAAGATCTGGAAATAAAAGCATTTTTATGTTTTGGAATTTTGACAGAAAAAGAAAAACCAAGAAAACATTTGTGTGACTTTTCTTATCTAGAAATCTGTATTCGTGAAGAAAATAATAACTTTTAATATCTTTATAAATGCCTGTAATATAGGCTAGAGACAATTTAAGGAACAGCGCTCTTTCTTTAGCAGAAAATTGTTTTGCCAAGTTTGCCAACAATGATGCATGGCAAGAAGAAACTTTAAATTCTGAAAAGTGCAACCACTGAGGGAAACAGAAGCCATAGACTACTGTAAAGTATTAAAGTACCAGTGTATCGATAAACAGGAGAAGGAAATATTGTGTCTCTCCAATAAAAACTTTGCAAAGGTTTGTTCTCTGCTTTTGCAGAATACAGTGCTGTGTATACATAAAAAAGAGTAGTTTAAATCAGGTGTGAATCCTTTCTGTGCAAGAATAAAGTGCCAGATAGCCTGAAACTAGAGATAGTCTGGTTCCTTGGTATTAAAAAGCTTGATGTGGTTCTATTAAAAAGTGTTCAAACACACCTGATGTGAACAACAATCCGAAATGAAAAAAACTCAATAACTAAATAGTATTAGAGGCATGAAACGTATCGATGAAAACCGTGATTTTGCCCCAAAAAAGTAGAAGTACCAAAGGCATTTTGACCTTCAAAATATTTTGATTTAACAATGCTGGATAGGGAAAGGTAGCTTTTGCACTAAAAGATAAGATGGATAGTAGGTATGAGAAGAAATGGTTTTTCATAATTATTATTCTTGCTATGTATTCAGTCCATATCTATGAAGATTAATGTTGCCATTGCTAAGGTGGGAGTATAAATCTTATATTCAGCAGCCCTCCAGGAACAATGGGTATAGGAGAAAGCTGTTTCTCATCATGGACTTAACACAGGCTCTGTTTACAAAAAAAAAAAGAAAAAAATACAGCAAAATAATCTGAGAGATCAAATTTCTTATTGGGACAGTCCCAAATTCCTTATAATTCAATTATAGGATCAATTTCTGGAAAAGTGATAGACACACTACCTGTTTCTGTTAGACCACACATTATCTGTCTCTGTGTTGTGAGAGGGGGTACTCAAGCTCCAGGCTGTTGCTTTCTGCATCGTGTGCTGCTGCGCTCCTTGCCTGTGAGGGTCTGAAATGACTTGTAAGAACGGCACTGTACTGTGCATCCTTGGAACTGACTCTAACAGGCAACATTGCACAAGATGTGGCAGTCTCCACCTCCCACGCTCCTCCAGCCTCGCCAGGCTTCACTGCTCAGCATATCTGCGTGATATGTGAGGGCATAAAATCATCTTATTAATTCACTCTGTGAAAAAAGACTTGGACAGGCTATGAAACAACTGCCATTAAATTTGAATAGTAAAGGAAAATTCATACAAAATCATTATGGTTTTAGGATCTCGTAAGGATGAGAGTGAGGTTGTAATGCATGTATAAACAGTGAGGGCATGCTTCTTGTTCTCTACACTTAGTTTGGTTTGTTAGTCAGTATTGATGTAGGCAGTACCTGTCATTGGAAGAATCAATAACAATGGATCTATACAGTCAAGGCCATTCTGAGTCACACCAAATGCCTGTTTCTATTTTTTCCAAAATAAAATAGGTCATAAATGGAAACCTAGGAAATAGTAAACTGAGAATTGTCTGTGACACTTCTGCCTCATATTCTTTCCAATATTTTTTAGTTCTGGAGGTAAAGATTCTATGTATGCATTTAGTAGTTACCTTTAGACTCCTCTTCTGTAAGGTTTCCCAGTCTCTCCTTTAGCCCACGTTCCTTTTGGTATTTCCAGCATTCTTTGGAGCAGTTCCACCAGCCTACAGATGCTGTGTGAAGAACTAAAATTGTTTTGAACCTGATTCCTACTAACTTTTGGACAATTTTATAATCACAATAGATTATGAATCCTTACTCAGTCTGTACCAGGCACTTGTTTTTAAATAGCTCTTTATCAATCTCTTTCTTTTGTAATTTTTTCCAAGCTTTACAATCTTATTTCATTATTTTATACAAAGAAGCTGTTTCATACATTTGATAATCCTTGTTCTCCTTCCCTTTTCTAGTTTTCATATATTCTATTTCAAATGGTTGAGAAAGGGGTGATTCCAGAGAATTATACAATGAGATATTATGTTCCTTGTTTTCTTCTTTACTCCTTTTAAAAATAATTCTTAGCTTTAATTTGCCTTTCTAACCAATATTGGGATGATGTTTCCATGGACCCATTTGTTACAACCCAAGGTTTTGTTACTAAGTGATAATGACCAGTTCAGGGCCCACCGCGTTGTAGGTGAATGTAGACCTGCTTGTTCCCATATACATGGCTTGACATTTATCTATACTGAATTTCATCTGCTGTTTTATTGGTGACTCATGCATCTTCCTAAGGTTCTTCTGCAATTCTTCATAGTCTGCCTTCATTTTTACTGAATAACTTCTTTTTCACTTCACTAATGACTTGCTGTTCCAGGTCATCTATGAATATTATGATCTGAACAAGACCCGGCACAGTTCTGTGCGGAATTCATTGGTGATTACACTGCAAAGAATATTCATTCCCTCTCTTTTGTCATTTAACCAAATGATGAAATAAAATAAGGAAATTTATCCCTTATTCTGTAGCTCCTTAGGATCATTAAAGCTTTGGGTGACAAAGTGTGTCAGAAACTTAGTAGGACTCCAGGTAGGATATATCAGGCTAAATACCTTTAGCAACATGCTGAACATTCAAATAAATACAGTATATTTATGACAGGATTTCCCCTCAGGAATCCACATGGTCTCTTCCCCAGAGTATTGTCAGGTTTATCCATGTGATTTAAAATGTACCTTGATGTCGGCTAAGTACTTCAAGTACCAGGAGAATTTTAAGTACATCTTGGGTGCTTATCATTTGATCCTGACAAGTAGTCAATATTCATTTTATCACTGCTGTTGCTAATTTTATTCCACCCTAGCAGATTGTCCTCTTTCCACCAAGTTTCTGATATGTCTGCTATTACAATATTCATGTTCTTTCATCTGACAACTTAGATTTTATATTGTTATTGCACAGGTTTGGTTCTCTTCTCAGCATCCAGTTTAAAACCTACTCTGTGTTTGACTAATTCCATCCTGGGTTCTATCCTTCACAGAGACTAAAAAAATTTCTATAACATCATCCTTAACAGATATGTCATCTTCATCTCTGTGCTGTTCTGAACTTGTCAGCTTGCTCCTACTCTTTCATAAAAAAGCTTACTCTCACTTTTCTTGATCTTAAGTAGTAGTAACTTGACCCACTTGTCATTCAGACAAAGTACATCTCTCCTGCATGATGCTCCAGTGTCTCCAGCTTCTGATGCATCTTAACCCTTAGTACTGGCTTCTTAGCCCAGCACTAAAAGTTTGCCTCTCTTCCTCCTCTGGTGACACAAGAGTTACTGAAAGCACTACAAAGAACACTAGTTTAGTGGGTTCAGTACTTTCATATCATTCTTAAAAGCCTAAAATCTACTCCATCTCTCTCCTGCCTTTCATTCTGGTATTTTTATTCTCATACACATCAGCTACAGACCCCCTCTGTTTTCTTCCAGAAGTTGGTAGAGATATTTCACAAGGTCTGACACATTTGTGCACTTGGCAAGCAAGTCATCATGAAATTCTCTCTGCAGTCACAAACCCAGCTTGATATTTTTCTGGTAGCACTTGCCCACCACTGCAGTCTGCCACTTGCTTCCAGCAAAGCATTTGCTTGAAGAGGCATTTACTTGGTGAAGGATGGCAGATGAGCAACTTTCAGCAAGATCCTTTCCTCTTGATGCAACAGATGCCCCCCACCCTGACCCCACTGGGGCATCTTCTTTGATCTCAGTCCCTCTATGCCAATTTGAAGTTCAAACATGAACCTCTCTGTGTATCTGTGCTGCTTCCCAGCAGTATTGTTTTGCTGGCTAGAAGAAGAGAGTGATTAATTACTTACCTGTAAAAGCTGTTGAAGAATCTCTCTAGACTCAGGTCACTCAGAACAACCACTCCAGCCTCAGAACAGTTTTGGTTTTTTTTAAAATGTTAGAGTTACAATGTACCTACAGTATACACATCTGCTACTTGCCCATGGAAAACATATCCTTTAGTATGACACTAGACCCAGTAAAATGATCTGTCCCCTCCACCTTCATCCTGGAAAACACCATCTCTATTTCTTCTCTTTGAAAGAATGAGGACCTGCTTCCTAATATAAGAATGCAAGTCTGATTTAACAATTAGCTTAAAAAAACCCCTAACCTTTAACTTTTTCCCAAATTTATACATGTTTTTCACAGTTTCACCGTAACTATAACTATTTTTCAGTGCAAAATCTTCACATAATTGACTAAACCAAGTTATTCAGCTCTACATTAGTAAAGTCATTGTATGGTTTAGCCAAGTATTTTCTCAGAATCTTGATCACTTTTGTAATATGTCATGTATTTTTTATCTTTTATTAATACACCAATATTTTAGTCAAATTCAAACTTTAAGACTCCAATAAAATTGAAAATAGAGAACTTAAATTTTAATTTGAATGTAGATAGGATAGTCACTTTTACGTATTGCATGAAACACATGCTATCTAAACTTAACTATCTTCTTTGTAGAAGTAGAACTCACATACTTGTACTTCTGTTCAGTGTTGAAGACTGAGGTTTAAAACAAAAGCATATTCATCTACTGCCAAAAAATTAAATTGTGTCTATATGAAACCACATAACACACTTTCCAGAGCTGATAAGAAAACAAGAGACCCTGAGATTTTCACACAATATCAAATGTTGCTTGCAATATTTTCATATTTTATTTCACTACTATTTTGTCTTTAGTAATGTTTATTATCTATTTTTGTCTCAGTTTATGAACTGTGTGACTTGTTACTTCAGCCACTGAATAAGGAAAATAATGATTTGAAACAGCATTTCTTTGCCGGCACCCTGGATGTACCATTTGCTTCCCACAAATATTCATTTCATTCATTTTTTGAATATTTTTACAGGCACAATAGCAACTTGTCTTCTCAAAAATATCTTTGAGATGGATTACTTTTCCTGCCTGTAAATCTGTATGATTTGTCTGTGAAGAACTGTGGTAAACTCATATAAATGTTACTATATAAATTAGGATCACAACTATTAATATTTTAGTTTATTATAGAAGCTTTTCCATTCACTTTGTAAGTAATAAATTGTTTCTATATTAATTAAAGGTCCACATTATTTATTGTAACCATTTACATCAAACAAACAGAAAAAATTACATTACATATAATCAGGATTAAAATGCTGATTATTAAGCTGAAAATTTCATATTTCAGAGAAAGTCACAGATCATTTAATGGGACACCTAAAATATTATGTTAAAGAAAAAGGTCTGCTGTTGAAACACCAAAAAATTTCAAAATGTGTTTTGAGTAGAAAATGCTCTTTGTCTTTTTTTAAATCAAATTCTATCACAGTAATTGGTGGAAATAATCACAAATCTTATCTGTTGGAGTTTATTTTTACTTATTTTCTGAGAGAGAGACAAAAAGAAAACTCAGAGCAATTAGAATTAGAGAGAGATTTTGCAGTCACTGTCAAATCAAAAAATGCAACACTGTGATACAAAATGTATTTTCAGTGGTTTTAATTCAATTCTCTAACAAGATGCCTCTCCATTGATGCCATTTGAAAGTAAACTACACTCAAATCTCATTCTCAGAAATCTTTTCTTGATATTCACTTTAAATGTTCCTTTTTAAAACCTCATCCTATTAGTCATGTTACAACTATATATATATATATATCTATACACATACATATCACCTAAACAACTTTTTACTAGATTCATGTTGATGTTTTTCCAGATGTTGTGCGCACTACACATATTTATATATCATTTTTTCCCCATCAACATTTACCTGCAGAAGATGATTATATCACCTATATTGCCTTTTTATTTCAGCATTTGACATAAAAGACTTGCATTGTAAAAGAATACTCCTTCCATTTTACAGATTGAGAATGAGACATTAAGAGGTAAAGCAATTTTTAGATTAATGAAAGGGAAATTATTTGAAGGTAAATTGAAGGATAGTCATACAATCACAGGTTGTCTTCTATGAAAAATACATTTACTTTCTATAGGTAAGCATAGTAAAAAATAAAGCTGATAACCATCTTCTGTCAAATTAAAGCAGCACACACTTATATGTGAAGTACTGAAATTTTATTTCTTTATTTTGTGGTAAACCTATTTGGAAATGTGATGTAATATCTAGGTCTTCCAGAACTGATGGGGATCTATTTTATAATTATTCTGTTAATCTTTTTCCAATAGCCCAAGGACCACTATTTATTATATGAGAACATGGTAAAAGCTGGAATAATGGTTATGACCTTCTCACTACTTTCTCACCTGGTAGGAGAACTACAGTATGACAGTGGAAACAAGTGAAAAGTAGTCATTTTGTGGAAGATAAATAGACATGATAATTACACCCAGTAAAAGGAAGAAATGCCATAGTCAGCAATGGTGATAAGCTTTTAAGCCTGTACAGTTTCAGTTCTTGGCTAATAATACACAGTTTATTTGTCTGGATGCACACTGAACATTGCAGTAGCATGCCTTTGTCACCAGTCAGCCGTAAGAAAATTCTATCTTTGCCATTTGTTAACACACAGCCTCTGTTACTTTTAAGGATCTCAGGTGTGCTTGTTCATCCAGAAGCCTTTATTCAGAACAAAAGGAACAGATGGTTCTGATGTCTTGCTGGGGTCCCCTCTTTTTCTCCATGTTTCTTTGTCTGACATGAAGATATCACTCATACTTAGTTACTGGAATAACCTCTAAGCAGTACATTCATGAGTGTTTAAGCTGCAAAATGATAGTATTTTGTCTTCTGCATGATCATCTAGTTCAAGACAGTAGATGTAAAGTCCATCTCAAGTGCCAGGAACTTGTGCCTTTTTAAAATGTGACTCCTTGTGATCTCCCCCTTTATTTTGTTGGCATCTTGGCATAGCTGGTGGCAGATGCCATTTCAAGGTGAGAGCCCAGCATGTCTACAAGAAAATGTAGTGAGAAGGGCTGCCTAAAGGAGTGACATCTATGGTAGTATGATTGCTCTTGAAAACCAGAAAAAGAAGGTGATTGATTATGAAAATACAGATGAATAAGGTATAAAGCCAGTCTTCTCAGCAGGGACAAAGGAATAAAGGAGGCCTGTGGTAACCTGATATGTCACTACTTTCTTCACACACCAGGAACCCTTGCTGAGGAGACAGTTTTGCATTGCAGGAGCCTATATGCTCCTGTTATTCCAGTCTGTCACTTTTTCATAGTGAATCTTACATTAAGCTGAAGTAGTGGATTGTCTATAATATATTCTTTTACGGCTCACAGAAAATAATACTAGCATCTTGACAGTATTCCTATACCTGCTTTTCTTTATCTTCAGGTAAGGATGAGAAAGGAAATTTAGTCTGCTACTGGCTTTCTATGCCTCTTTCATCTTCAGAAGAGTCTTTTGTTTAGTGGAGTTAAAAGGTGTTTAGGTTGTATCTGAATCTTCAGAGGTATTTGACTGCACATAGAGATTTTTCACCAAAATATGACCATTTCTGAAGTTGTCTAATTATGAAGCTTTTCTGAAACATTGTACACAAATCCATATAGGACAACAAAATGGAAGAAACTTCAATTTCATTAAAATATTTGTCAAATCACAGATCCTTTGAGGAGAAATGAAAAAATAGCAGTCAAGAATGAGGAAATATTAAGAGAGTGTTTCTATGATAATTTAAAATAACAAATTTTTTTGTTTGTTTTTTTGTTGTATAACTGAAATGATTCACACTTTAAGGCAATATGTGGAGGTGGAATATTTTGTGAATTAACTTTACATGCAGTGCAAGAGATTTTATGTACTTTCAAAACCTATTGTTGCATCCTTTTCCTCAGGAAAGCTACAAAGAATTCAGACCCCACAGGTATGTTCTTCAAAAATTTATGAGTTCAACAAAGGTCAACTTCACTGTGACAGGCTGTGTAGGAGTAGTTGTGCTTTTGGAAAAATATGTAATTGGAAAGCTAGAAAGGCTCCATGCTGGAGAGAGATAACCCTAACAGACATGTACAGAGGCCTTGGGAAGGTGGGGCAGAAACAGAGAGGATAAAGAGGCCCTGGAGAGGGTGGGAACTTGCCTTTTCTCCCTGGGGCTCAGTGCTTCAATTAGCACTGTGAGGTATTTTTAAGTTTCTCATATTCTGGCTTTCTAAATAAACTCTTGAATTCTTTCCTCTGCCTTGGCATTTCGGGGGTTACCTGCACATCTTACTTTACAGGCTGTAGATGTGGAGGACATAGGGTTGGGCCAGTTCACATAACACTTTACTTGTATTTGTAGTTGGGCATATAAATATTCAAGGGTTACGTGCTAATACCTCATTATGTTTGTTTTAATAGTTTGGTATTGCCTGTAGTCAACTTCTACTAAACAATGCCATTTACTGGAATCCCCATTTCTAGTGGTTTATCATTCTTATCATTTAGGGACATTGGACAGTGATGTAAAATTTGACTTTTGCTCTTGCTTATTTGAATGCTATAAAAAACTTAAAATCTTTAATAAGATCGTAAAGTTTGAAATATATTAGTTCTCAATGTACAGACTGTTTTTCTCCAAAGCCCTGAGCAGTCTTGAATGGAACCTTCACTCACGTCTTCTGCCCACAAGCTCAGGAGCTCCATTTAACCTTGGGTCTGTGCCCTCAGTCTTGGCCTGACTTATGATGTGGGTCTGCCATCTCCAGTCCTGTTTCTGGCCTGTCTTCTTCGTGAACCCTGTAGCCACACTGTAGTCTTCCCTCCAGTAGAGTCTCCTGCTGCTCCTGGTTGAAATCCCTGCATGGGCCCTGAATCACTCCCTAACATGACTATTACCCCTACCAAGCTGATCTGACCTAGCTCAAGTGTTACAGGAATGTTCCCGGGCCAGTAAGGACAAATGCTGTAGTCACTCTTGTCATTTTTCCCTTGAGAAGCAGCCGTGAACTTGTTTGCTCTGACATGCATCAGCTATGGTCTAGTTGGTATTTGAATACAGCACTTTTGGGTTTGAGCAAGAGATGGGCAATCAGGTAGTAGATCATGTAACAAGCTTACATGAGGGCCTTTTGTATACGGCTGTAGATCACATGTTAACAAACTGAACATCTTTCAACAGAAAAAAACCTCTTCTCAATAATTATTGATAATGTGTTTTTCTCTTCCAGTCAAACAAGGAAACTATATTTGTCACTTTGTCAACTGGATACCGGCATCTGACTTTCATTTAGGTCTCTGCAATAATTGAAACTACCTCAGCTAGCCATTCTTTCTGATTTCTCTCTCAAACAGGTGAAGGCACTTCAGTCATACCAGTAAAAAAATTTTCATATTCTTTTTGACAAAATGCAATGAAATGATTGACAGCAAAGGAGGCCATCAGTCAATAAAGGTGGAAGACAGCATAAATGATGCATCATGCTCCTTTCCAACCTATGAGCAAAGTCACACAGGGCACTAGAAAATGGAAACAGTATTGAATGAAAAATAAGATATTGTGCATTTGTGCAGAGCAATTTCAGCTCATGAATTTGTAAAGGCGTCAAGTTGCTATCTAAATAAGAGAGGAAAATAGCTCTGGTATTCTCTCATTAACTCTTCAGGAGCCATAAACCACAGTCTAAGACTTCAAGCTAGACCCAAATTAGCCCTCCAGTAGCAATTGAAACTCTTTGATAGGATGGAGTCCTGTGGTAGGGTACTAAACACATGCAAAGACAGAAAATATCGCTGCAAAGAGACTCACAGAACAGCGCAAAAAGTGCATTACCTATGACCGCTAGTAAAATGTACACCTATGCAGAGCTCACAGGACAGATTCGGAGTTTCAAGCAGGCATTAATGAGGTTTAGAACATGAAGACTTCTGTAACTTCTGTACTATTCTCAATATCCCTCAATCTGATGCATACACCAAGCTGTGTAGTGAGGTCAACATGCTTGCGGGAGGAGTTGCCGTCCAAAGGAACCTTTACAGGCTTGAGAGGTGGGCCTGTCTGAACCTCATGAGACTCAATAAGGCCAAATGCCAGGTCCTGCACCTGGGTCAGGTCAAGCACGAATACAGACTGGGTGAAGAATGGATTGAGAGCAGCCCTGAGGAGAAGGACTTTGGGGTATTGGTAGAGGAACAGCTGGACATGACTTTGTAATATGAGCTCGCAGCCCAGAAAGTGAACTGTGTCCTGAGCTGCATCAAAAGCTGCACGGCCAGTAGGTAGAGGGAGGTGATTCTGCCCCTCTACTGTCATCTTTTGAGATCTTACCTTGAGTAGTGTATGCAGCTCTGGAGCCCTCAGCACAAGAACGACATGAGCCTACTGGAATAAGTCTAGAGGAAGGCCACCAAGATGATCAGAGAGCTGGAACACCTCTCCTATGAAGTAAGGCTCTTCAGCCTGGAAAAGAGAAGGCTTTGGGAGACCTCATAGCAGCCTTCCAGTACCTAAAGGGGGCCTACAGAGAGGCTGAAAGATATTTTTCCCAAGGGCATGTAATGATAGCACAAGTCTTAATGGCATTAAAATGAAAGAGGGTAGATTTAGATTAGATATAAGAAAGAAATTCTTTAGTCTGAGGGTAGTCAGACACTGGAACCAGGTCCCCAGAGAAGGTGTGAACACACCACCCCTGGAAGCGCTCAAGGCTAGGTTGGATGGGGATTTGAGCAACGTAGTCTAGTGGAAGGTGTCCCTAGGGGGAGTTGGAACTAGGTGAGCTATAAGGAGCCTTCCAACTCAAATCATTCTATGATTCTATGGAACAAGACGAAATCTTACTTTAAATTATCAGATACTTATTTAGGAAGAGACATTAAAGAGAAGGAAAAGGAAATATTGAGTTTTTTAAAACACTGTGTAGGAAATGTAGTCACCATATTTCTTGTGTAATAACAGTAACATTTACTAACTATAGATTTGAGTAAATCAGATTTATTATACTATATGGGAAGAACAAGGGATCTCAGACACATAATTAAAATGCTTTCTTAATGTGCCTACACCTAGAAAATGTTTCTTTTGAAAGCATATGGAATTCTTTGCCAGATAGCAGCCTTAAGACTATGATTAGATGAATTTAAGTGTAATAACATTTTACTTTGGTAAACATGAAAACAAAATAAAATTATGCTTCCTGAAGAATGCAATTTAAAAATTGCTTAGGTTCTCAAAGTTTTCTGGAATTTTTTTTTCACAAATCTAAGAGTAGAGAAAAGTTAGTTGTTTACAAATTACTATATGTCTGCTCTTTGTAAGGATGTCAAAATTAGTATAGTTTGAAGGCAGCTGGTGATGTGGCATTACACTGGATTTTTTTTTCCAGAAAACAAAATATTTCCTCAAAAAGCTCTCAGATGGAATTTAAAATATGTTCCTGAACTGTAAGTTAAGGTACAATCCTGAAGAGCAATTCCAAGTGCTATTCTATATTACTAAAAACTTAACTCTACTGAGTAGACGTAAAAGATCCATAAGAGAATTTAGTTTTAAATTTAGTATTTTCCTCATTAGAGAAAAACTTGTTTAGATGTTAATTACTATTTTAGGTATCTCAAATGTAACTGAGTGTACAGAAATCTAGATTTCAAAATTAATCTCTTCTTAAGAGATGTTGTTATTTCCTGTTTATATTTTGTTCTCAAAAGTTCGGTTTCAGTGATAATTTAGTCCTTAGAGTATTCTGAATCATAGAAGAGATTTTTGATGTTTGTCCTTTCTTTTGTCATTTGCAGATAAATGCCAGCATAAGTTGCATGAATGTTTGGATTATTTTAGTAATCCACCTGAAAATGGTCCCTGGTTTCTTTCTTTTCAGGTAGAGTTACTCCTAAGTCAGACCAACAAGCCTGTAAGATTCACTATGACAGTGAAAGCACCAGAGATGCTTCAAAGAGGATCTGCCTCTCATGAGAGTAACAAGGTTTTAGAATGGTTTAAACTAGTCATAAAGCTCAAGCTTTAAGAAAGGATAATCACTGCAATAATGCAAAGAGAAGTAATTGTAAACAACAAAAAGCCACTGTGGCACTGGTAGACAGGACTGGAATGTTAATACTAGAGAGGAATCAAGAGTCAGCTGGCAAAGAAGAGGAAGAAGCAGCAGTTCTTCAAAACAACTGCTAAAAGATACCCCAAGGAGGAGCCCTCTTGCCACCCTGACCAGTTCAGGCCTCTCTGAGAACAACTCATCTAGCAATTTTCCTCTTACTTTTTATAAGCCCAGTTGCTCTATCTGAAAAACAAAAAATTGTAGAGGTTCTTATTTAACGCAACATCTGAAATTAAAACACAGCTGTAAAAAGACAGTTTATATTCCTGAAAGCAAGAAATTAACTGAAAACTAGTAACCCCTGTGGTGATTCTTCATTCTTATGAAAATTTTCTTACTAATCCTGAAAAAATGGAAATTCTTTCACAGACAAGGATTAAAGTAGAGATGAGCTATCAGACAATTAACAGGCAGGTGATTAATGCCTGCTAAGAAAATGACTATTGACTAAAGCTCTGATGAATCAATAATACTGTGTATGTTAACGATCTGGCACTGATTCACCAGGAATTCCACAAAGACTTATCAATACATTTATATATACACATATGTGTATACACCTCATATATAAATGATTTTATTTATTTATTTATGCATTGTATGTATGTGTGTTTTTTTAGTTAATTAATTAATTAATTGAAATTATTTTCTTTTACTTTTAATATATATAGCTTCTCTAAATCAACAGAAAAGTTAGAAGTTAGATCCAGAATTTTGTCTCCTACCACAAATGAAGAATTTAGGAAATAAAATTACCTCCTTACAAATATGTTAACTTTTCTATGCCTAATTTATGGTATTTTAGCAACCAGATAGATTTATGAATCTTTTCTGGACCAAAATTTTTACCACAGTCTACCAAAAATTACTTGTGAATTTTAAATTAATTGTTAATATCTGACAAAGAGATATTAACGTTAGCTATGAGAAAAGAATTTATTGTAGTTGAAAGCAAAACCCTTTTAGAGTTTGATGCCTTTAATTTCACTCCCTTTCTCTAGTCGCTTAAAAGTGCAGAATTATATTAGGACAAGTTTGAAAACTTGGAGAAAACAAGTGAGTGCCTAATCAGCATATTACACGATGATTTTCTTATTCTTCTTTTGATGTAAAATCTAAATACTCCTGAAAGTTGTAACAGCTTTAACAGAAAAAAATATTGGGCATTTCCTTCAAGACTGTCTCCAAGAGTCTAGACAGTACATACTGAAATCTGTGCAGACAGGGAAATAAAAATAGAACTTAGGTTTCTGGTAGTTCTTCAGTAACAGCTTTAGCTACCAGAATGCTTGTTAAAATAGAGGGAAATCAGCCATCTATCCTTCCTTACTTCCAGAATTCTGTGAAATTAGAATTAAATTTTACCTGAGGATGAATAAAAACTTTAGTCCTTGCAAAAAAACTCCTTATTTGCACAATAACATTATGCCCATATATTGGGTCAGGCACCAAAAGGAGAAGGAAGGATATAAGGGAAAAACCACCTTGATAACCTTCAGAGCAGAGCAGAAAGCAGATATGGCAATAGATATGTCCATAACTGTTATGCAAAGGATGAAATTTCTCACTTTCTCACCACTGGAAAACTGAGTATAGTTTAAGGGTGCTGAGTTTTTATGCAAGACCGTCTGAAGCTTTTACTTAAGTTTCCATTCCCAGGCATTCTTTGTTTGAAAATGGAGCCACTGATGAGAGATTCTGAGTCAGAATTCACTTTGTGAACCATTCTGCAGATAAAACCATTTATTACCATCACTCAGTATGAAGACATACACTGATTGAACCAGTTTCTTGGTTTTTGTTTTCCCCAGCTGAACATCACCCCTCAAACATTTCCAAAGACTGATTTGAGACATTTTATTTAACAGTACGACTGTTGCCAAATGTTTAGTGTTACAAACATGAAGTTTAATCTCTTCACCAAGAATGTTCTGTTCTGTTCACTCAGAATACACGTGATTACACTATAAACACAGTTTTGGAGACCTGTAAGATGCTATTGTCACGTTTGTTTCTATTGTCACAGAAAACAGAATGTTTTTTTGTGTCTGCTAGTCCTCTTCTGTCCATTAATATGAGTTTAATATTGCATAGAGTCACATTCCACATCACATCATCTATATGTTAACTGTTTGAGAAGAAACTCCAATTCATTCACTCCCAACTTTAGAAACATTACAATTTATTGCCTAACTTTATTTGCCAAGTCACAAACAAAAGAAAGGCCAAGAGAATATGGCTGATTTCATAAATATATACAAAAATATACATGATGTAATACATTAATACTTCGCTTGAAAATTGTTTATGACTTATTCCATCTTTATAGCTCCTGCAGTCACTCCTATGTAAACATGCATATTCATGAAGAAAGGTTAATTGCTTTCTTCGTAATCTTCTCCACCTAAAAAAAAGAAAAAAAAGGTCTTTAAAGATCCCTTATTCACATGTCACATGTTCATGTGTTACACAAGGGGCAGGTTTACCACAGAATAGAATAGATGTGTGTGTTCCTCTCAGGACTTCTCTGGGTGGAAGAATCTTCATGTGTCCCTGTATAGTCTATCAGCCCCTGATTTACAATGACTTGATGGAGGTTTTGTGATCCTCGGATTTATTTTTTGCAAAACACCTGAGTCTGTTTATTGGACTATCTTGTTTATTCTACCCCTGTATATCTAGCATAAAGTTAAGTTTTACTTCATCACCATGGTAGCCTGAAAACCATTTCCCTTCTTCTAGGCTAAGGATTATAATTTTGAGTGGTTCAAAATGTTCCATGAAATATTTACTCCTCTTTCTCTGGGAGGACGGGTTAAGGTCTGAATTGTTGGTTCCATCATTCAATCAGGTGGTTTTTTTTGAACGGATCTTACAAATACTTTTTTACTTATGCCTTCATCAACAGTATCACTAGATTTTCACCAGCTCTGCTATGATTTCTATTTTTTCCCCCTAAGATTTTAATTGATTAACTCCTCAAATGCAGTTTTACTATCAGTTGTTTCAATAACAGAGGACCATTTTCTCAGTTAAGATTTTTTTCCCCTAAGATTTTAATTGATTAACTCCTCAAACGCAGTTTTACTATCAGTTGTTTCAATAACAGAGGACCATTTTCTCAGTTAAGATTTTTTTTCCAGTCTCCACTGAAAAGTGTACTTTTATGATTATTTTAGATTTCTGAGAAGTGCCTGAGATTATGTCAGGATATCAAACCTCAGAAAAACACTCCCTTCTGTGTTATGAATCTTTTCTGTATGTATAAAACAGACTTTTTTTTTTTTTGCAATACTGAACTATAAAGCAGTGGCTGACTTCCCCTGTATATTAATATATGACGATAGTTGTAAATATTCTATCTATGAAACAGAATTTCTTTGTAATCCTAATTTCCATCTGATTTTATACTGGTCATCAACAGTTAGGAATTTATATTTTGTTAATTTTTATATATAACCCCCCTGCCCATTTATTGCTTACATTATTGCTTACATTATTGCTTAAAAGGTAGAGAATTAGAGATACATTTGTAGTCTACCTGTTTGCCTGTCGTTCCAGAATGACAGTTCTTCCGTATTAACTTTAAGAAACAGTAACGTTTAATAAAAAAGCAATAGTGAGGTTGAAAGCAGAAACAAGCAAGTGTGTTGGAAACTTCAGAATGACGGAACCAAAAATTCAGACCTTAACCCGTCCTCCCAGAGAAAGAGGAGTAAATATTTCATGGAACATTTTGAACCACTCAAAATAATAATTGCTAGCCTAGAACAAAGAAAATGGTTTTCAGGCTACCATGGTGATGAAGTAAAACATAACTTTATGTTAGGTATATACAGGAGTCACCTTCATTAATTTTTAAAGAGTGGATGTTGCTTCACATGTGCAATCAGCATTACCACTGCAAAGTTTAATGCTAAAATACACCATTCCTCCCTACAAGAAATTATTAGTTATTCATATTTGCTCAGTAGTTAACTTTATTTTTGATGTAACACATATAAATATTTATGTGTTGATACTTGTCCAGTGCAAGGTGTTCCTGTGGTAAGGGAGCAAAACAAATCAGGTTACAAAGCAGTTTTACCTGAGTTAACTACAGAGTAAAACATATCATACTGGTGGCCAGGGTAGACGCTCTTATTTTGGTGACCAAGTTTCTTCTTTGTATATTCTCCTGGATGTGCAATCAACACAGATACGCACAGAGTGAGCATGCTTCTCAAAAATTATGTCAAAACAGCCAAAGCTGCTGCTTGATGAACTGGTGATAGTGGAGAGCTACAAGGCTCTGATTTTGCAGAACATCATCTAAAACTTAGCAAGGTATAGTAGTAACAGAAAGGATTTCAGACTGAGCTTGAACAGTTGAGAAGACTTAGAGAAAGCTGCAGAGTGACAGGAAGTCTCATTATTACTGATGATACCTGGAGAAGGCAAGAGGAAGATGTCTTTTGCCAAGGATCCTGAAGCTGATGTTCCCAGGGACATTAGATTCTTTGAAAGAGTCAAACTCAGCAGAAAGCTTCCTCTGTTGCTTGAGCATGGATCTCCAGAAGCTAAGTTTTCTCTTTTGCTTTTGTTTGAGGGGATTTGAGACAGAGGCAGCCATTGAACTTTGCAGGCATGTGAGACTTTCCAAGAAGCTATAACCCATAGGAACATGAGTTGGAAAATGAAAGGTGACCTTGCTGGTGACATAAGATTGAAGTGATCGTTCAGAGAAGGCACTGAAATCCAAAATGATACAGAATAAAAATCTCTATGCAGTGAGAAAAATCATCTATGTGCTCTGACTCAGCAGGCTACTTGGGCAGTTCTGGAATGGAAATGGCTGTGCTGCTTTTTTATAGTATAAGCACTGAGCAGCAGTAGGCTGGGTAGCATAAAGGGAAACCTTCCTGCCTCTACAGTGTAACACAAGCATATAGGCTATTCACTTTCAAAAATTTTTATTATTATATCTGATGAAGAATTGGATCTTGCAAGCTGCAGCAACCAGAGAGGACAGGTGCCATGCCAAAATATAAGCTGCTAAAGACTTTTCTACACACCTACAAAGTTAGAAGGATCCTTAACCCATCTTACCTTACTTTGGTAAATGATGGAAAAATCTGCTATGAACTGTATTCAATTCCTACTTAAACAAATTTGATTCCATGATGATTCATGCTCTTCATTACCTTTGAAAGTATGTATCCTTCCAATTAACTCCCTAAACTTAGTCAGGTTCTTTTTTAAACCTTCCCAGTAACATACATAGAAAATACACAGTACTTGTGAAAGAACAAATTCATGTAACACTATGTAATAATAATGTAGAAAGTCTGGTTCCTTGCCTGTGGGTATTCAACATCTGAATTGATATAAACTGACAAGGGTGCTCCAGAAAGCAAACTGGAGTGATTACATTCATTACAAAGAATTCACTTAAAAATGTGACACAAAGCCCAAAAAACACCATACTGATAAAGTTCCATTAATTAAAAAAAAAAAAAAAAGGTCTTAAGCAATGTGTCAATCTCATTTGTATGTCCTGATAAAATCATACTGAATCACATGGTGATTAGAGGCACTTTGGATACACCATGATGAGGATTTGAACCCAAGCTTTTAAATCTTCTTTAGCATTTCAGGAATGAGAACTTTCAATTATGCATCCATCTGTTCCTTACTGTACTACATAATGAATGTATAGCCTTAAAATGCTTCTTGCAGAGAAAAATGAACAGCTAGATTTGCAGTGTGCGTGCAAGGATGGAATTCACCCTTAGGCAATGGGCCATAACAAAAAGTTAAAAATCATTTATGTCTTGCTTAAGACTTACTTTGAAATGTTATAGAATTCAGAGGGTTTTTTTGCACTGGATGTATGCCTGGACAAGCTGAAGTTATTCATGAAACATATTCTGGAGCATAATTTCTTTGATTTTTCCCACATTTTCATGTACATGGTTTTCTCGTAATTTTTTTACAAAATTAACCTGTATTAAAGTAGTGATTGGGATGGCTTCAGAACACCATTCAGAACAGAGCATAATGTTCCTCACTACATATCAAAGTGTTGGCATTTTAATTCCCTGACAGAGCAATGAATAGAATCTAGTGATTTTTTTTTCAGTACTAGAAAGTTTTTTTAAAGTCTTGAAGTGATGAGGCCACCTTATAAAAAAGTTGAATACAATCACAAATATAGCATTATAGAAAGAGTGGACAAAGCACCTTCAGTTAAGTAACTTGAATTGGGTAGGAGAAATGCACTTTTAAATAATACATTAGATAGGAAAAAAATAACTAAGTCAAACATTCCTAGATAACAGAGGCAGAAAACCTATTTTACTAGGAATTAAGAATGAGATACGAGTTTAAGGAGTAATGTCTTTACAAGGATCGTGACTGACTGTAAAATAAAGCTTTTTGAGGGGAAAATAAACAGAAAAAACCCCCAAACCAAACCCAGAAAGTACTTACACTTAGTGTTATAAGAAAAACACAACCAATGAAGAACACAGGGCAATTCCAGAAGTGTACAGTCAATGGAAATGACCATAAAAATGCCATCTAAACCTGCTTAATCATCAGAGGTGTTGTTCTCATTTCTTTTCCAACATGACATTTTAGCTGTGAATGACAAGAAAGGCCCTTGTGTTTAGCATCACACTATTCCTTCAAGAGGGAGCCCCTGGTGGCCTAGTGGTTAGATTGCGGCACCTTCACCGCTGAGGCCAAGGGTTCGATTCCAGCCAGGGATACTCCCCGGGCAGGTGGAGCTCGTTAGCCCTGTAA
>JAWMRA010000078.1:76969049-77095992 GCA_035584735.1 Pseudotriccus pelzelni
CCCCCCACCAAAAAAAAAAAAAAGGAAAATAAGCACCCTATATTTACAGGAGCTCAGGAGCTTCTGACATTTGTGAATGGTGGAATGGTTTTCTTCTTTATGGTAAAGTTTAGGTGAATGGAATGCTGAGAAGTTATTACTGAAACAACCACATACAGCATCAGATTGCGTAATTACAAAGAAATGAGAAATATCATCACTCATCTGCCCATACATTGCTGCCTGGGTATTCATTTAGTTTGATCATTTTTCTGTAACCACTTCATTTTCAAGTACACTACAGGATCCACCAGTGTTTTTTCTACTGTCTACCTTGGAATAGCACATGCAAATCTTTTACTAACATGCTTGGAAAAAGGTAAGTCCAACATGTGATTCTGTTCCTTCATGATACTTTTCTTTAAAATCTTTTACTTTGTCCCTTAGATAAACTGCCTACTCATTGCTTGGAAGGATGTAGATTTTGCCAAGTAAAACCATAACTGGATAAATAGATTGTCTTCACAGAAAGAGCTGTCAAGCATTGGAACAGGCTGCCCAGGGTAGTGGTGGAGTCACCATTAGTGGAGATATTTAAAAGACATGCGGATGAGACACTTAGGGGCATGGTTTAAGTGATGGACTTGGCAGTGGTGGGTTAAGTCCCTCTGAGTCATCACCACAGAGGCTTAAAAAGGCAGAAACTACTAAGGGGGTGTTGGACTGTTACAGGGAAAGGGAAGCTTGTTGTGAAAGAGAAGGAAACTTTGTGACTTAGTAATACCTACTATAATACAGAGCCTTCATTTCAACCTTGCTTTTAGGGGTTTTCTCCCTTCTGTTTTACTCACATTTCTACCTACTTTGCTTTAAAGCCAGAGTTTATAATGGCCTGTCAGGAACAAAAGTCCTATTTATACAAAGCTTGGAAAGAGGATAACAAAACAGATGACCATGTTGAAACAAGCATAAAGAGAATGAGAAGGAAACGTAGTGTTCTGCAAAATAGCAAGACAGACAAACATTGGTGACCTTCATACAAACTGTCTCCAAAGTCGGTGAAGTTACACCAGAATGTTTATTTTTAATTTTGTTCTCTAATAAAGCAGCAGCATTATCCAATCTCAAAAAAGTTATCTCTATTTACTCAGCTGTATTAGTGCCATTAATCATTGATACAGAACTATAAATCTGTACAGTGTTTTACAACTAGAGACTTAAAAGAATTCAGATGCAGAAGACAAATTATACACTGATAGAACAGCACCTGAGAGAATCAGGAGGCATTATAACAAAAGAAAAAAAACATATATTTACAGTGAAGTATTTCCAAAGGGATTAAAAGAAAAGGTTATTTTTCAGTAGTGCAAGGCTTTACTTGATAATAATTCCCTGTCCAGTTCTGTAGTTGACTGTTTGTTGTTAGCTTGGTCAGGCCAAACCAAAATGATGATAATTCCAAGTCTACCAAAATTATTGTGTTGAATTAACCTGAAGGAAAAAAAAGTTCCCCTTCAATCTCATTTCTCCTATTACGTTCTCTTTCACAATTTTGTCTCATAAATACCAGTGAATACTGTCAGTCTCAGTGGCATAGTACAAAATAATTGTTTCTATTTAAAGTTAAGCCTTTTTCATTGCACCATGAAAAACTGCCACTACCAAAATGCTGATCTGCTGAGCAATGTCTTGAAATTTTTTGTTTATTTCACAGAATCACAGAATCAATCACGTTGGAAAAAATCTGACATCACTGAGTCCAACCCATGACCCAACCCTGTCAACTAGACTATGGCAGTAAGTGCCACATCCAGTCTCTTCTTAAATACCTCCACAGTCAGTGACTCTACCACCTCCCTGGGCAGCCTATTCCAAGGTCTGATCACTCTCTTTGTATAGAAATTCTTTCTAATGTCTAACCTAAACCTCCCCTGGCAGAGCTTAAGCCTGTGCTCTCTTGTCCTACTGCTGATTGCCTGAGAGAAGAGGCCGACCCCCACCTTGCTCCAACCTCCTCTCAGGTAGTTGTAGAGAGTGATGAGGTTTCCCCTGAGCCTTCTCTTCTCCAGGCTAAACAGCCCCAGCCCCCCCAGCTGCTCCAGTCCCTTTACCAGCCTCGTTGCCCTTCTTTGGACACTCTCCAGCATCTCAGTTTCCTTCCTAAACTAAGAGTCCCAGAACTGGAAACTGTACACAAGGTGCAGCCTAACTAGTGCAGAGTACAGGGGCAGAATTACTGCCCTGGTCCTGCTGGCCACACTGTTCCTGATATATTTAATTTTTAAATTTTGTTTAATTTCACAATCAGAAGACAATGTGTGTAAGATTTAAGATAATTACACCATCATAAGAAAAGACAAGAGTATGTTTAGCTATCCCTCCTCCATGTTGTTGCTAAGAGCTAAGGAAATCAAAGACTTAAATTAACAATACATTTTCTCTCCTCTAAAGTTCTGTGCATAATACTGATTGTTAAAAAAGAGCACAGCCTCTGTCTATTCAGCTAACATAGCCATCAATGAAATACAAACATATCCCTGGGAAACTGAAATAGCGAAAATATTTTTTTTAGACAGTATTAATGTACTTACAAAAAAAGTGTTTCTTGTTATGTGAAACCAAATTAACCAGTATTGATTCTAGTTAGACTTTGCTCTTTTTTGTCTTCTGCATGCATATATGAAGCACAAGTCTGTGCTCTTCCTGCAAAGCCTAGCTTCACTTTTAAATATCGTGCAGTTTCTTTTACTCTTAATCTCCATGTTCAGCCAAGCTGGTCTTCTTGTCCACTTGCTTGACTTATGACACAATACCACATGCGTGGAATTGCCTACTCCTGTGCTTCTGAAAGGTGGTTCTTATCACTTTTCCAGCACTCGTGGACTCCTAAGCTCTCAAATGCAGATTTCCAGAGTACTCTGCTCCTGAATAGCTTAAAGTTTGCTCTCATGAAGTCCAGGATGTTGTCTTTTTTTCTCATTACACAGAAAATTTTAATCTTAAGCATTTCATGGTCAATGTGGCCAAGACAGATACTTATTATCACATCTCTGTTTATTCACAGAGAGCAAGTCCAGGAGGGCATCTTTTCTAGTTCGGATTCAAAGTACCTGAAATACGAAATTATCTGCTACAAACTTCAAGAATTTCCAAGACCTGTGTGTCACAGCAGTGTGACATTCTCAGTTACATCTGGGAAGTTGAAATTTCACATAAGGATAAGAAATTTCTGAAATTTCTCCTAATTGCTTATGGAACAAATTCATCACTGCTTACATCCTGGCTGGGTGATTGATAGTAAACATCTACTACTAAACCTCCTTTGTTTTCCATCCCCCTAATATTCATCCAGAGACTCTCAACTTCATCAATGCTAACTATAACAATTAAATCTCTTCCTTACATACAGCACCACACCTCCAACTCACCTGCCCTACCTACTCCTCCTGAGCAGCCCGTAGCTCTCTATCCCAGTACTCCAGATGTGGGACTCATGCCACCAAGTCACACTAGTACCAATATCTCTTGTATGCATTTGTAAATACTAATACCAAGATGATGGCTGAGATGAAATATGCTTGGGGAAAGTCAGACTGACAGATCATTTGAAGAAAGCCTCAAGAGGAAGTGTACAATATATCCAAATCATTCTTCCATAAAAATAATTAAGACTGAAATGCTTTGTCATATTTTTTCCTCCTCCTGTCTGTAATCTTCATGTAATTACAGTTTTCTGAGTATTCCCTTTTGGCACAAATTAACCCTAATTTTTAATGTTGAAGACATCTGTGCTTACTCTCAAAATATTATTTTACCCAATATTTTGTGTTAGTAGTTGTGTTTTGGGGCAAATATGTCATATGCATATTATTAACTAGTTTAGCACTTTTATCTGGTCAAAATGAAACAACAGGGGTTTTTTTGCATGATCTTTTGTTCATTCTGGTAGATATTTAAACTTTAAAAAAAATAAAAATTAGACTTTAAAAGTCTAAGTGCCCAAAATATTTTAATGTCAGCTCTAGCTATTCATCTTTCAATTGCACAGAGCTGAATTATATATTCCTTGTGTAAGTCTTTTCTCATTTTTTATTCATGAGAATGTGAGACCTTCCTGTCATTTTGAAATTCATATGTGAATAACAATACTCTATGAAGTATCCAACAGTTTCTCTACTGAGAAAGATATTTTTTAATTTTACCTATACTATTTTTTCCCTGTATTTACTTTATTTGAATTTCTTAATCTTGCAGTAAATGAATTTAGGCTGTGACTGTTGAGTAACTACCAATTGCATTCAGCAGAAAAAGAAAAAAATCTCCACATGATCACAGTGTGGACACTGGCCTTGAGAGATTCTCTTAACTTCTTCAGCAACAGAAATACAAATCTATCAATATATTAAAACAGTCTTGATTGAATGAATGACATTACCTATTGTTCAGCTTAAAATAACACAAGAAAGGCAAGGGGAAAAAAACAACTTCTGAGTTGTACCCCAAAAGAGTTCCTTACAAGCCTGGTTGCTGGAAAAAGAAGTAGGTGTTGTCAATTCATTTTGTGAATCTGCCTCTGACCCTCAGTAGAAAAGAAGGTTTTAGAATAATAGTCCTAAAGGCAGTTTTGAGATAGCGAATGCTATGCCTCCACCAGGCACAGAGAAATTATCACCAAGTTTTCTAATTAACTATAACTCGTCACCAAATTAGAACATCAGAGGAGATCCATATCATAGCCACACACATAGATTGTGTGAAGAGGAGGGCAGAAAGTTTAACTATCCTGGGGTTTGAAAGGGGAACTATCTTCCTATTTATAAAGTCTAATTCCATAACATTGCAATTAGAAGAATAGAAGAAATGCAGTAGAAGAAATTGCATTTTCTTCTGGTGAAAATTCAGATGGAGTTATATACCTTTTGTTTCTTAAAAAGAATTAGATAAAAAAAACTAAACCAAACAAAAAAAAAACACAAAAAATCAAACATAAAACCACAGTGCATATTTAATATAACCCACAGATACAACTTTCACCATTCCACCATTCCTAGTAAAAGGTCACAGCCTTCACACTGATCTGACAATGCAAAGCTGAAGGCCTTGATGAGGTCTATATTGTCCAGAGTCAGTTTTAAATTGCTTTAATGGTGGTAACAACTGTGTAGCAATCCAGGGACTTTTGCCTTGCCTGCTTCAGCTTAGGTCTGTAAACACCTTATGGTAAGGTCTGCAAACACCTTATGGTGAGGTCTGCTTTGGATTATTGTTGCACAGCAAACAGTGAGAAGTTGTGTTAATCAGAACATACTATTTCAGAGGATTTGAACCTTAGCTGGAACTCAAAGAGAGAAAAGCAGAATATACTACATAATGTAAGAAATAAATCCAAACAAACATGAAACTAAAGAGGAGCAAAGTCTCATTGCAAGCATCACATAACTTCAGGTAAAGAACTAGGGACAATAATGACTTATTGTAACCTCCTCATCACCAGTATTCCTCCTGAGAAAGACAGTTGCTGTCAAACTTAGGACCAAGAAGGACATTGGAATGGTAGACACAATACTGGAGAAAAGGGACAGAGTCTAAAAACTGTGCCTAAAACAATTGTGTATATATATATGTTTTGTGAGGCTTTTCTATATCAATTTAGACTGTGTTCACATTACTGTTCATAGTTTTGTATCAACTGTTGTATTATGATAAGCCTGTTAATATTTTATTTGAACTAAGAGCAAATTATTGGCTCTGTTTATAAGGTGTGGGGTTTCTTCACCCATATCATGATTTTAGGAAAATTTTGTAGAAATTGAAATAATACATTCATCTCCCAATGAAACACTAAAAATGTCACCTAATTGTTCTGATGTAACTTATGGGGTAAATGAGGGCTTTATGCCATTATATACAAGATCATGGTGTACCAAATACATAAAATAAGGACTCTGCTTGCTGTATACTAGTCAATAGTCACACACGAGACTGCAGGAGTATTGAATTTTTTAAATAAAGCTTTCAGAGGATGAGAAAGCTTGTTGTAATATGGAGAGGAAAGATATGAAACCTAAACACATATATTCCAATTTTATGGTAGCATGGTAGATCGAAAAAGAATAAGATTTGACATGCCTTGCACAATACAGACTGCAAGACATAACCATCACCTGGGAATCATGTAATGCATGGTTCAGCTGTGGGAAAACTATATAAAAGGCCAAAATATCTATAGTGAAACATTGCTTATGACCTTAATTTGACATGGCAGGAGTTAAAAATTTTAATCAAAAGCATAATCTCTTTGGAATAAGAGCATTCTTACAATTTAGTATTTTCATCACTCTCACCATCAAAACCAAGTTTGCATAGACCATTTTATAGATGTATTTCAAGTCTAGTTGTGAGAACTGTGGATACAGTTTCAATGGCTTATGCCTTGAAAAACAGTGAAGATTGCATTGCTACTTTGACCTTTTCAGTATTCTGTGATTCAGACAACCACCTCTGTTCTTTACAATTGCATGACCCTGTGAGTAACAGCAAAAATCTCAAAAAGGTCAAGTCAGTATAGCAAAGTTCAGTTTGACAGAATAGGCTAGACATTCCAACCTAGCTAGAATCTCTACTATAAAAACATTTAAAGAACTCCCTAACTACTGTAGGTAGCATCACAGTACATCTCCTGGAGTGTAAAACATCTTTTGGTTGAAAACAAAATACAGTCAAACGCAAGTAAGCGATTTGCAATCCCACAGAGAGCCTGTGATGCTGACCCAGGTAGTGGAACTGTATCCATGGGTTACATTTCTATAGACAGTCCCTCACCCTGCAAAAGCTTCCTTAGTAATAAATGGGGAGAGTGAGTTAAAAAAAATGGAATATGATATAACAAAATAGCTTTTAAGGTGAATTCACATTATGCTGGATTCTAAGCATAGATATTGCCGAACTGTCTTCTCTTAGACTGTTAGAGAAGTCCATTCTTAGACACTGAATTTATTTTTTTAATAGATCTGCCCCTAAACTCTAAATGGGAACATACATATGAAGATCCTTATTCTTCATTATAATGCATTAGAAATATACTTTCAGTCCAGAAGTAAAGATACAGTTACTGAGACCAGGGAAATGCGAGAGTTTGGCAAATTATAAAAAAATCTCTTTCTTTAATATTCACTCAAAATTTAAGTATCAGTGCTAGAAACTAAGGCTGAAGAGGAGCCTCATGAACACGTTTATCATTCTTGCTATCAGTAATGTCTACACAGACCTTGTGAATCCTGAAGACAAATCGCCTGCTACTTATGTTTATATTTGTTACATAATTGGAGGCTAGAGAAATACAGCTAGCATCAGATTTGAAGAATGAGTCTGAACACTACCTAAGAATGACTTATCATGACAGGACTCTTTCAAATTGTCTAGAAGTTTTTGAGGGAGAAAAGAAACATTGATGAGAATGTGAAATCCTGAAGTAGAATATGCTTTTCTTCCTGGTTCCATCTTAAAACTAAATCTAAGGCAATGTCAGTAGCTATCTACATCAAATCCCTTAAACCTTTTGACAAGATTTCATTGGGCAGAACTTGTATGTAGGAACTCTGTGCCACTGCAGAATGTGAAAAGCACTGTGACAACTTCTGTTTTTCTGGTACTAGTGAGGGAAGGCATAAAACAATACAATGTTTTCTAGTTAGACTTTTTGTCAATGTGGAGCATAGCTATTGTAGTAATAGCTGGTGTGAAAGATCTAAGAGCAAACAGTGTTTCACCTATCCGTCCCACATTCTGAAGTTTGACAGCTGCATAACATAGGCAAAGAAATTTCTCAGGTTGTTTGTTTTCAGAGAAATGCATTCCAGCATTTTGCTTTGATTACAGCTGTGGGTACATGGGCTGAGATCCTGAAGAAAACAACCTAACTGAATCTTGATAATTTCACATTGAACCCAGGGGTGTGGGTTAAATGTAGAAGTCAGAGATTTTTTTTTTTAATCAAGTATACATTCTTTTATGCCAGCTGTTGCAAAGCTGAGTGGCCTTCTTTCTAGTGGGCAAGTTTTTCCTCATTAGCTATTTCCTTACTTCTTAAAGGCTTCCTTACTGGATGTTATGCTAATGCACTTTTGCTTGTCTGTTTATCATTTATGGTACATCCGTTGTATGTTTTGTTTTTTTAAAAATGTGTGGCTAACAAATAAAGAAAAGAGCTGTCTATTCAGTTTCTTGGATCATGCAGATTTCTCCACAGGGAAGAAGGGACAGCAATTCATATATGAGGCATCAAGCAAGTACATTATGAGAAGTTGCTGGAAAGCAGTAAACAGGGAAAGAAAAAGGAAGAGAGAAAGAAAAAATTCCCAAGGCAAGAGAAGAATGGAGCAGGAACAAGAAGAAAGAAAGAAAGAGCTGTGAGGATGACAGATGTGCAAAACCGGGCTTTTAAAAACCCTCCGGGGCAAGTACTTGAAAGCTTATTTCTAATATTTCCAAGACAGATAGTAGTTTTCTATCCATTAATTATGGCATTTAAAAGAAGAAACTTCTGTTCAGCAGATGTTTCTGTCCTTGATACTTGAGGAAAATAATATCAATATTTCATATTACTGCAAACTAATTATGTGTAATATAAGGTTAAAGACTAAACTATGGAATAGCTAATCTAGAAGACATCTGAGGCATTTAATGATCTTCAAACTGGAAAGATCCCATCTATGAGCTGTTGGCCTTTCAGGGATGGCTAGAGTCATGCCCAACTATTTTAACAGTAGAATGTACTTGCAAAAACTCCAACAGCAGCATTTCTCTCAACCTTGCAATAACTGGTCCTTTCATACAGTTTCTGTACACGATGCTTTCAGAGATTAATTTATCCCTTCAGGTTCTTCAGGAAATAAGGTATTAAAGCATTTAGCATGGAACTTTAACCAGTTGTCCTCTGTAGGGAATTGCACGTTTATAATTCCTTTTTATCGAAAACAAAGAGAACCATCTTCTAAGAGTACCTGTCATGCTGGGCACTGAAAGTATATTGAGAAAACAGAACACATTGCAGGATGAGAGAAATCAAGTATAAACAGACTTATTAAGCCTGCATTTCATCAGTTAAGATTTAGGTCTTCAAAATTTTTTTTTTAATATGTAAAAGTCTTCATTTTTCATTAAAAAAATAATTATCAGTGATTTATCAGAGAAAAAATTGTCTTTGATAGGTCAATTTAGAAAAATGTTTTCTATTAATAATTGGTAAGCTGATTATACTAATAATCACATTTTTTGCTGCTGAGTAGAAAACAGTCTAAAACAAAATATCTCCAGCATTTTGAAGAATTTTTTTGTTTGGTTGGTTTTTTATTTTGTTTTGGTTTTTGTTTGGGTTTTTTTTATGTTTTGTTTTGGCAGGAAAAGATCTCTATAATGTTTTGTCAAAGTTAGCAATTTACAACTGAATAACAATAACATATTGGTCCAATGAATTCCTGTGGATCCATTCCATTGTCACGTATATTAACATTCACCTCTAATATTGCACATCAGAAAAACAACAGATATATTTTATTTACAAGCTGTTTAAGTAACCTCACACTGCTTGTGGGTGTAAACTTCTATACTAGGTAGAAACATATAAGTAACAACGCAGCATAAGCAGCCTGTAAAATTAATACAACAATAACTCCAAATCCATAGTGAGAAGTAAGCCTCTGGCAGATAAAACCCCCAGTTTTTGTGTAGGACTTGATATCACAGAAGTGGAAGGTGAGCAGAGCTTAAAATATATGCATAGTTGTGGACATAAACAATACATGCTGTTTAGAGGACAGGAAGGCAAAACCAGAATATTCTGGTTTGCCAGCCAGAGGAGATGTTGACTGTTCTGGAGCAGATCTCTATTCTTAATAATTTCAGCTTGTAAAGATCTGGCTAGTGATGTGAAGGTTGAAAGCAGCCTCGGCTGCAGAGACCATGAGGTGGTAGACTTCAGGTTCCTGGTAAAATAGAGGAGGGCAAAAAGCAAGATCACAACTCTGGACTTAAGGAGAACAGATTCTGGCTTCATCAAGGATGTGCTTGAAAGTGCCTTGTGGGATAAAGCCCTGGGTGGAAGAGAGGTCCAAGGAAATCGGCCGAAATTCAAGTATCAACTCTTAAAAGTTCTTGAGCAATCCATTCCAATGAGCAAAAGTAAAAATTTCCAGAAGGCCTGCATGAATAAGCAAGGAGCTCCTAGCAAAACTCAAACATAGCAAGGAATATTACATAAGGTAGAAGAAGTAACAGGTATGTGCAACGGCTGAGGGGGGCTCCAGGTCCTGGGGGTGAACCCATTACCTGGAGGTCCCCATTACCCTGCTGTCCCCCACCACGTGGTCCCCAGGGAGCCCCAAAACAGCCACACAGAGTCTGTGGGAGATGAGCGAGCGAGAGAGTTTATTGTTCACTGGTAGGGGTATATCAAGGTCTTGGGGGAATCAGAATACTACCAGTTAGAAGCCACGGGGGTTTGGACTATTACCAGTAGAAAGCAAGAGTTAACAACCAATAGAAGGGAGTAAATAAAGACCAATAAGAAAACTTCTCGAAACCTCTCAAGGACGTCACACACATTCCTGAGCAGAGATAACAATTGTGTCAGGGAATTTTGGGAAGAAGACGGTAACTTGGCAAAAAAAAGTAAAGGAAACCATTTTGTAGCATGCCTTAATACAACATTAAAAACTTCTGTTTTTAAGACATTTGAACTAGCTTCTTCATTTTCTTCAAAAGTCCGTTTCTGACAGGACTTTTTCCATCCTAAATACTGCAGATCCATTGCTACAGGTATGGGCTATACAAACACTGTTGTATCATGGCAAATGCAGAAAGGAGTTCTATATAGGTAAGTAACAAAAGGAAGACTAGGAAAAGCATGGACCAGTTGGTAAATGGCTTGGGAGCCTTACTGACCCAGGACATAGGAAAAGCTAAGGAGAGTTTCCTCACCTCTGTTTTTAATAGCAGGACCAGTCTTCAGAAATCCAAGGACCAGAGAAAATGCAAGACTAACTTGATAAACTTCTATGACTCTTGGTAAATGAGGCATTTTCTACTTTCTAGTTTAAAAACCTGATTAAGTATGGGCTGGATGAGAGCAGACAGTGAGATTAAAAGCTGCCTGGACACAGTCCTTGTCAGCCTGCTCTAGGTCCCTCTGCTTGAGTAAGGTTTTTTCCCAGATGACCTCCAAGTGTCTATGCTATGAGCTGCTTGATGTGAGAAACTGAAGACCTCGCGTATGTTTTCTGCTGTGAGTGGTGTTGCTTTTTTTTCATAAACATCTTTTTCAGATGAATAAAATGTATCAAGATTCTCAAATGAAAACCAGCAAAAAAAAAATAGGGCAGTGCTTCCCTGTTTGGACTCCTAGATAAAGAATCAGATATTTTAGAACAGTATTCTGTTTCCAAAGCTAACCAGTAAAAAGAGTTGTTTCAGTGTGTTTTTTATCTATTCCTTAGAATACTTTCGTAATTCCTATTGTCAGCCACTTTCTTCACTGACCCATAAATGCGTGTTCAAGCTAAAACATACAGTGGTCTTTTGCCATGCCGTGACTTCATGATGTAACTATATTAAGGGCTCATGCTGTGTGTGTTTGCAATTAAATATTTATTCTGGCTTAATAGCTGTTCTAGCAGGAAAATTATTGTGATAGCAGGATGATCTGATGGTGATTAAGAGTTTGAAACAAAAATCTGTCATATCAGATCTCTATCAAGGAACTAGCAAGCAGTTAGGTCAGAGAGCTACACGTGAGCTTTACAGTGATGAATCTCCAGGTAACACAGCACTTATTAACGCTTGAATAACGTTATGGTAGCTTATAGAACAAGCCAAAGAGTTTCCAAATAGTTAAAGATTTTTTTTTAAAAAAAAAAGGTCAGAATTACTGAAAAAATTTTCCTACCAAGGTACATTAAAAATGTCAGAACAGGAAAGTTGATATGGTTCCTTATACTTCCATTTTTCCATATGTACCAAAATCCTGCTGAATGATATCGCTATCAAACGTCTTCTACTACAGGAGAAGCAGTAGACTGTTGTGAGGTCCTTAATCACTGAAGATGTTCTACTCAAAGGCCATGACACAAAAAAAATTATGCCCCAGGCTGTTCCCCTTCAAAATAAAGCAAAAAAAACCAACTTATTTTTTCATCTGGAAACAGAAATTAAGACTTAATGAAGTTCTCTTGTGATAAGAAACTCAGATTGTACCACAATTCTCTGGAGAGACCCACCTCAAATAAAGTCCGCTATACATGGAGTCCGATAAGTAATTTTTCTGCAGAGTATGCCAGTCTATACTTCTTCTCCCTACAAGAACATTTAATTTGACCTGAAGCTGAACAACACAAGGAGCCATCTTCTCTTACCCATTTCCCTCATTACAAACTTCAGGAAGATTCTGTGTAGGCTGTTAGGAAACACAATTAGTGGTTCAGACTTGTAGACTATCGGATCCGGAAAGTCATGTAATCTCCACCGTGTTCTTTATTTTCAGCTTGGATTTCCACGACAGGTAGGAAACCTAAATTTTTTAATGTTTTTTTTAATGTTTAATTAAACACTGATAATATTTCTTCACAAGTTAACAAATTTGCAATAAATGCAATTAGCGTACATCTTTTAATGGTCAGTACTAATCCTTTGTAAAACACCATGTGGCCTACTGAAAAAAAAGACAATTTTTTATTAACCTGAACAGTGATGACATTTAGTGTGTAAAAACTAGTTGAGTTATACTTCCCATTTTGCCTGGAGGTGCCTGGAAAGATGTGCTCTTATATGTTTAGTCATATTTTAAAGGGAAGTACAAGAAAAAGTAGTTCTGTAATGTTAAGTGAAACAACAACTTGAAGTGTTCAAAAAAAATCATGCATCTTAAATGTCCAACTGCATCTTCACTTTTATATTATTCATGAAGCTGGAAAAAACTCATATGATCTGAGAGCCTCTAATAATTTAGCAGGTTTAAATTGCTTTTACTTACCAGTAACACTGAAAGGTTATCTGTTACACATTTTAAAATTGTTGTTGCCTTTATTTTGTTAAACTTATTCATCTGGCCTGAACAGAATGAAAAAAGGTAATGAAATTTGCATTTACCTTGTCACAGTCACTGCTAAATTGTGTCTGCGCTAAGGAGATGTACAGTATTAATCCTATATTGCTCTCCTATAAGGATCTCCCAGAAGCCCTTTACTTTGCCAGCAGCACACCCTTTTTGCTGTTTGCAGCACATCACTACTGTCTCATTCAGCTCTTTGGCTTCCATGTTGCAGCATCTTCAATTCATGGTCAAATGACCACTTAGTTTGTAAATTAAATTTCCACAGTCCATGTGGTTCACATTATAGCTTATTAGTCAGGAAACAATTATGTTATCGTGTGCACCACTGAGCTAGCACAAACAGAGACACTTATATCATGGGTTCAGAGCCAGCTCATGAAAAGCAATTGTGTGAATAACACAACTGTATCACAGATTCAGTGCTTTGCAAAGAGCTGGCCACCTACCACTGGCACCAAAGCTATGGAACATGTGGTACAGTAAGAGAGCCTTGCTTTTAAAAAATATACACTACTTTGATTTAAAAATATGGGGGTTAGGGGGACAAGAGTAACCAAATTATTCTTAGTATATAAGAAATAGTCTTATCCTAAAGTAATTCTTGTAGAAATGCATAAATTAAATTTAACCAAGACCTTTATGGCTTAGGAATTATGGATATACTTAGAAATGCTACAAAACTGTGTAGTTTATCATGAACCTTGGTGAAAACTGAAATAGCACATAACAGCCTTCTGTAACAGCCTCCAGAGGAGGCTTTTTTCTCTAATACTATTTTTTTAAAGCCCATCCATGCCTGTATGAGATCTAATATCAGACCAAAAAAAATGTAGTCATTTCTTTTGAAGTACTGCATTTTTTTTTCTTTTAGGCTGATATCAAGTAAAAATAATTTTATAGGCTGCCCTTCCTTTTTCTTATTCTATAATGGATAACAGTAGATTTTTGTATCTGTTGTTATTTATGATTTGCTTTTTCCTAAATGGCTTCCTAAAAGATGGTTCCTTGAATTACTTCTCCTGCCCCATTCCTTTTTTTTTCCCCAGTATATGGCCTTTCAACAGTACAAGCTTGAAGGATCTATACACATATGTATGTAAACACACAGATACATATGTACATATGCACACAAACACACACACATATGTATATACACACACCAACCCTCTGGGCTCAGCTCCCTTTTGCTCTTTCTGCCCACCATACTGACACCCAGGTCATTGTACATATACAATGTATACGTACACTGCGTATATATGGATATAGTATATATTCCTATGTGTGTATATACACACAGTGTATATGAAAATGCATAACTACACTATGGTAGAGTGATAAAAATGCTGCTTCCTTGCTACAAATAGGGTTTAAGACTTTAGAGTGAACCAGTAAAGTCATCCACCAGTGACAAACAACTTCAACAAACTGAAAAGATACATAGGGATTCCCCAAGCTTGACACACGTGACATACAGCCAGCTAAAATTCATTCTTAAACCAGACATACTCAAAGACCTTGAGAATATACTGATTCCTGCGTAGGTTGCTAACAGCAGACAAACAATTTTACAAACTGCAACTTCTTTAAGCTATCTCTGGACCTGGCAGAAAAACTCCTAAGTGATCCCCTTATTCAAAAATCAACCCCAGTTGCAACTGATTGAATTTTATAGAGTCGGGTTTGTAAAACAAAGTTAATTTTAATAATTTCTGACATCACTACTGCTATTCTGAGTACTTGAATACCTATGGCAGACTGAGCCTACCTAGCCATGCTAACAGCCATCAATGTGAGACTCAGGATTTAGAAAGTTTAACATATTCTGTGCTGGCACCCTGGGTTTGCTCACATGTGTTTTACATATTTACAAGTTTATAAGACTTCAAAAAATGCCAAAGATATCACTAACTTCTTTAGTAGTCATACTTTCAGAGTTACTCAAATGATTTCCCATTGGAATCAAGTATTCAACATTGTAATATTATTGAGTATCATTTCATTGCTAAGATTAATTTTAAAAATTATTTTGGAACCTCTTTAATCTTTCAGATATTCTGCAGAATGATATAGGAAAGGAAAACAAAAAAGTAAAACAAAACCCAAGAAAACAACAACTAAAAAAACCCAAGACGTTTTTTGTGCAACTTTAACTGCACTGATCAGCCAAATTTTAAATCTGCATTGCTTTATTTATACTTCAAGTTCAGATCTTCCAGGAATTCTTTAACTGTTATAATTTGAAAGTTTGTAAGAAATTATAGAAGATCTGATGATTTCTCAGGAAGAAATTAGGAAAACATCGCAAAGCATTGTTTCAGAATCCTATTTTTTTTTTCATCATTAAAAGATTGTACTGAAGGGTTGACCACTCCTAAGTACTTAGGAACATGCTGAAATCTGAGCACAAGAGCTCAGTAAATATGCATAGGAAGCCTCAGTAATTCAAGGAACATAGAAGGTTTGATTTTTTGCATACTAAATAATTGAATTTTTCATACTATCTTTTTCAACCCCAAATTTGGTTGCAACAGAAAGTATTTATCTGTACGTCAAAGACTTATGAATACCCAGGAGCACAACACATGCTTACTTTAGTGAGATCATTATACTGTTTTTTTCCAACAAATAACAGTTCACTTAGAAGAATTAATTAGATCAGCATAGAGCTTTTCACTGCAAGCATGTAAAACTTTGCTTCATGAACTGAGCAATCAAATTCTAAAGTGAAAAATTTCAAAAGGCTATTCAAGTGTTTTGTAATCCCCTCTGGCTCTGGTTTTTTTTGTTTGTTTGGTTTGTTTGTTTGTTTGTTTGTTTTAATTAGCTATACACATTAAGTACTAGATGTAGCACTGATTTAAGCACAGTTGCCTTCATTCTTCCAGATAACATATCCATGGCAGATTCTGGGGCCTGTGTAATCCCGTGTGCTTTAACGAAGCTTCAGCAGAGAGACATTTCAGTAAGAGCAATGGACTGTGCTACATTTCAGTGCTGGGTGAAATACCCCTGGCTTTCAACACAACAGCTATTTGAAAGAGAGAGTAACATTTCTTCTCTCACAATGCATGAGAGGACAAGACCCGAAGTCTGGAAAATGCTGTCAGTTGCCAGATTTCAACTAGAATATTAATTTTACTACAATCAGCTGCCAAGATCTGTGGTTCTTATACCAAAAAAAAAGGGTTTCTACAATGTTTCTCCATAGACTGAAGCAAAACACATTTTTTGTATTAAATTAGGGGTACTGAAACATGAAGCAATAAAGCAAATGCTTTATTTATCTAGAAAGTTTCCAGAGTTTTAGTTAACAGCACTGTTGTAGCTTAGAGCTATTGATTACTTCGCTATTTTGTAAAAAGAGTTAAGGTTTTGGGGGATTATGAATGTGATTTTTCAAAGTTCATCTTCTTATTTTTCTTTTTAATAGTGGGCTGGGTCCTAGGGAAGCAGAGACTTCACTTCCTCTTTTCTGTCCCTAAGATACAACTGCTTGTGATTCCAAATAATTTGAAGGAACAGGAACAACACCCAGTTAGAATGGAATGTTATCATGAAAAGTTCAGTCAGCACTACAGACACTGTCTTTCCTGGGCAGCTCTGTTGCTGTGTGCTTTACTATCTCAAACAGAGAACTGTTTAAATTTTAAAAGTATCAGAATCACAGAATATTCTGAGTTGGAAGTGGCTTACAAGCATCATTAAGTCCAACACTTCAGTGAATAGACCTTGCTCAAGGTTTTTTTTTAATGGAACGGTAGATTTCTTGATACACTTATTTATTTCACAAAGTAGGCAAGAGTGCTAGAAATAGGAAAGCAAGTGTTTAAGTGTGCAAGCAGTGGAGCTAGAGTAAGCAAATTAGCAGCAGGGCTTGCCCTCTATTCAAGGACAGGGAAAGAACAGAAGACAGAACAGCAAGTGTGGTTACATTTAAGGAAATGATCATGCCAGATGACACTTTCTGACTGAAGCATTTTTTGTTTGTTTCTCCTGAGTTGTTTTCTTCCCTACAGCTGTGCATCTGACTCTTAGATTTATTACTGATGATGATTCCAGAACACAGGTTTCCTGGAGAGTATACGAGCAATAGTATTGCAGTTCATCTTAAAATACATTTATCATAATTGTGGCATTATGTCTAAGTGATAGCAGGGAACTATACTCACTGATTCCAACAACACATTTGGTTCAACTAGATCCCAGGGTGAGGTAATTAAAAAATTCATCCTAAAACTCTTTCAGTTTGGGCAGAAAAAGAAAAGCAATGAAAATGATGCATGCAGTGCTTTCTGATAGAAACATCTTGGCTACAGCTACCCAAGGAACTAAAATACATTGGCACTTCTTGTAGCATTCTTCTAAGGCCAAGTGAAAATCACGTTCTTCAAATGTCCTGCTGGCAAAGTGCTTTCAGATTAACACATCTCTAAACCAGAGCTAGGCATAAACTGGGTCCACCATAGTCACCTAGGTTTATACAAAGGATGCATATATACTCCCAGGTTGACGGAAAAAAAAGAAAAAAAAAAGGCATAAAAGAAAGACAAACCAGAAAGAAACAATAAGTAAATTGTTAATTTAAATATTTAGATTATCACTATCAGGTGCTGCTTACTGTTTGTGTAGATGAGGATTGCATCTGGGCATCCTCAAAAGGTATAAGCATTGTTAGCAGTAGTAGGAACAGGAGGCAGCACCTAAGGAACAAAGTAAAAATAAACCAACCCTTCTCATCACATCCATTTAGTATCCTGCCTGAAAACTCCTGTTGCTAGATTTTAATTATGAATAGAAAAACAGATAATATGGCAAAAACCTCCTGGGACCAGCTTTTAAAAGCTGTCTGGCATGTGTGAAATTTTGAGGTGTCTCAGTAGCGTGAAGACTTCAAAGCCCTGTTCAGTTTTCCCCAAACAAAAATCTATCACAACCTAAACTAAACAAACGTGTGTATTTACCAAGCAGTTATGTTGTTCAGTTTATTTCTGTAGTCTGTCAGCAAGATTGACACATTCTCTATCTAAATTCTCTTGGCTCAGTTCATTGAATCTGCGTAATTCAACATCTTATGAAGTCTTCAAGAAGTTTTGCAAATTACCAAGCCTCTCACTGAAAAAACTTATCAACTATATTGAAAACAACAGTATTGCTGCATGAAGGTTAAATTTACTAGCAACTAAACAAACCAAAAGGCCACTGAGATATCTGTATATTTACAGAAAAGAAGTGTTAAGTTTTGCCTATAATGCTATAAACAGCATGTCAAAACAATACTAAACAATACAAAGAAATATTTATAAGCAATATAAATGTTCACACCCAGTGAAAGGCAAACGAAGCTAAGCTGGGGGCAACAGCCACTCTCCCTGTTGTCATGTGGAGACTGGGCAGGAGAATGCCCCCACAGCCACCTGAGTGCCTTTGCCTGGAGGCAGACACAAAGGGCAACAGGGAAGTAACATGCAGGGCCCGGGATGGGACTGCTGCAGTATAAGGTATTCTGCTATTTGAGAGTGTCCAAAGGAGGACAGTGAAGATGGAGAAGGGCCTTGAGGGGAAGCCGTACACAGAATGGCTGAGGTCACTTGGTTTGTTCAGCCTGGAGAAGAGGAGACTGAGGGGACACCTCATTGCAGTCTTGAACTTTCTCATGAAGTGAAGAAGAGGGGCAGACGCTGATCTCTTCTCTGTGGTGACCAGCAACAGGACCCAAGGGAATGGCCTGAAGTTGTCTCAAGGAAGGTTTAGGTTAGACATTAGAAAAAAGTTCTCCACCTAGAGGGTGGTTGTGAACTGGAAGTCACCAGGGAGGCACCAAGGCTGACAGAGTTCAAGAAGCATTTGGACAATACTCTCAGGCACATGGTGTGACTCATGGGGATGGTCCTATTCAGGGTCGAGAGTTGGACTTGATGATACTTGTAGGTCCCCTCCAAATCAGCATATTCTGTGATTCTTCTGGTCACAATGCTAAAATTACACTTGCAAAACTGTGCTAGGATCAGGCTCTCAATCTGAATGCAAGTGTTTTGAGAGTCATGGGGAATGTTATGCTACAAGTATGAGCAGGGTAAAAGCTGAGACTGAAAATCCAACTCAACACTTGAAGAATTATCTTTCCCTTTTGTCTTATGTTGTGATAATTCAAACATCTACTATTGGCGAGGAAGATAACTAGATTAGAAATCTGCTTTGACTTGCTAAGAAGCTGTTCATTACACTGATTCTTGTGATTTGGAGATAGAACACAAATTTAGTGTGGTTATTATTCTCTGCACTGATAGTTAAAAAAATTGAGTAAAAATTAAAGAAATTCTGTGTGGTTAGACAATCACTTCACAGTGCTTTGAAACACACAGTGTTTTCTAACATTAACTGTTAGAAATACTGACTTCTTCCTTATGACAAGGTTGTTCCAAGAACAGGAAGAAGTGATCCATGGCTGGCAGACAGCTTCTAATGCCACACTAAACTGTGTAGCGGGTCTTAAAAGTAGATAGTGTTGTCCTAGATTAAAGAGAGCTTTTAAGATGGCCTTTATTTTTCCATGAGTAATCCAGATGCTGAACTTCCATTGTTCTCTACAGTGTGCGGAGTGGTATTTGAAACTTTAAAGCATTATCACTTACTTTAGTGTTTTCTCTAAACGTAGTAGGAAATCATACCTGAAAGTGAAGCGCATTTGATCCCATTGCTGTCACAGCCTTAGCTGACCTGGAATACTTGCGAATAACTTAATTAGGTGTTTCTGAGCATGGATTTAGGTGCATAGGTTCAGATCAGTATTTAGGTACCTCATAAACTACTGTTTAGTAGTGGTACTAAACCAATTTTCTCCTTAGTGAATAAGAATGCTTTTATGAATGCTTTTTGCTAGCACAGGATAATAAAAATTAATACATAAATATTAACAGCCAGCTTTTGTCAGATAGCATTAGTTTACGAAAAAACCCTGTTTCTAACAAATTCTGACTGATTTGGCTATGCTTGAATCTAAGCATATTATTCATTAGCCAATTTCAGAATATTTTAAACCCCTTGGAACAGTTATGTATTAATACTAACATTTTGGGAAGCTTTGAGAGAGTTAATGCTTTATCGTTGTAAAGAAACTTTGGTAGTTTTATATAAAATTCCCACATATCATTCATTATTCTTCAACTCCATGGTTAAGGTAGCTATCCTAATTCACATAAGTAATACCTGGAAAGAGTTAAAGGAAAAGGAGGCATATTGTGTGTGAGAAAGAGCTGCTCACTGTTGACATGATGATTTTATCTTTCATATTCCTCATGAGTCTTTCAGAATGCATAACTACCTGTTATTCCCCTTTCCACTCCAAAATGGTTAAATATGTAAAAGCTTGCATAAGCCATGTTCAGAATGGGAAATTATGGATGTTTTCTGAAATAATAATTGTCTTGTTAACATCTTTCTTATATTTAAATCAATATTTTTATAAAAAATTCTAATTCTTGATCTAATGGATTAAATTACTGAAAATAATTATTGATTTTTGTTCAAGTTCATTCTAAAGCTAGAGAATGCTGAGGAAAAAGCTCTTTAAGATAAAAAAACTAATACATCTAGGAAGTTGCCAAATAATTTAATCTCTGGAGTATATTTGTATATAATAGGTTTATATCAAGTAAGTATTATAATATATGGAGAAATGTTTAGCAACTGAAGGAAGTGTTACTGTATTTTTTGATAAACAACAAAGAAATATGATCTAATAGTCATAGGGAAGAAATATGGATGATTTCATATTCAAGTTTTAAATGTGCGTTGGGGGGTTTTTGTTTTGTTTGTTTGTTGATGGTGGGGTTTTTTTGTTTACTTTTTAATTGAAAGGTTACACTTTCAAAAATATCTTAATTTGTACTTTGTTCTCTGAGCCATTAGAGTAAAGACAGTTCACCTTCTAAACTTTTTTTCCTGAAGCTCCATATTCTAGAGATCTTTAATATTCGTGGTTGGATATTCCATTTGTTTGTTTTGTTTAAGTTGACATTAAACTTTCTCATGTAAATGGTTATCTGAGAAGCCTTAAGAATAGCATAGGAATCATAGCTGGAGTTGCAATGTTAAAATACTCCAGTAGAGTCTCCAGCTGGTGACATAATTAGGGAAGAAGTAAAATGAAGTTACTCAGACTTGGTTGTAAATTAACAGACCCTGTCACCTCTGAAAGATACGTCCAAAATATTGGATCCCTCTTTAATGGTTGAATTATTTATCTGTTGTAATTAATGGCAGCTTCAATTAACAGCACCTAACAACCTAAAGTTTCAGTTTTGTCAGTTAGCAGTTGTGCATGAAGATACCCCAGGGTTTCAACATCCAAAAGGTATGAATGCACTTGAGTTTCCTGCAAAATATCTATAGCGCTTTTAACCACATCCTCACAGTTCTGCTTGTCTTTTAACTACTGCTGGTCCTGAGACAATAGTGAAAAAGCAACATATATAACCACATCCCATTAGTTTTGTATGAACATATAGATAAAATTTTCTTCTGACCATCCCAATGAAATAAGGGCAAAACAAAATGTGGTTTTGAAATTCCCTGAGAAGTCACACTAATACTTAAGAGAAACCTGAGGTAAGCTATTTTGAATGAGAATAGGAAACAAATATTTTGCCTAGATAAGATGTATTGGAGTATTATATTTTACTTTGAATTTATCATATAATAGTCAATATTTTAGAATGAAATATTTGCCAACAAATTAGTTTAATATGCATGCAATATGTTACTTATCTCTATCTTTAATCTCAATGATGTAATTGACATTGAAAAACATATTTTGTATCTCTTAAAATATTATTATTAAAACCCTCATATTTTTGTTTGTTTATCAATTAAAGTTAGGCTGATAACAGTAATTTGCATTTTGTACTATGAACTGTGCTGCATATCCTACAATGGCACCGCTATTTTCTGTATAATGCTCTTTTACTCTTTGGAATAATTTATTTTCTTTTTGAATTAGCACTCAGTGTACTTCTGAAGAATGGGACATTCTCAGAATCTTGAATTCTTGCATTTTGCTTTAGTCTCAGTTATGGAGTACATCTGGAGTTAATGATGTGCAATGCCAGTACCTTAGGATGGATGAAGCATGAAATATTCAGCAAGCTCTTGTCTACATCCCCCACTTGACACACAAACAGCAAAATGTTTCAGTCCTGGCTACCACAAAGTAATCTTTATATTACACAGAAGAAAAGATATTTTTCGGTTCCTACTGGGAAGAACAATATGTCTGCCCTGTTTTATATGGTTGCCTTCAGAAAATAGAATAAATGCAAGAGGTTACAAACTAGACAGCAGAGAAAGGAAAAAAAATAAAATCAGTTCTTACAGTGCTGTTAGCATTCAGAAAAACAGAGAATAGCAATACCTTCAACAGGTACTCCTGGGATAGTTCTTGCTTACAGTCTGAGAAGAGTTCTGATAGAATGTCTTGTCTATCATTGCAAGTTGATCTCAGAATTACCCTCTTCACAGGAATCACAGGGCCTGCAGTATCACTGAAATTCTGTCAGGTCAGGCTACAGTGCTTGCAAGCAGATTGATGCTTTATCCTGAAACTAGACTGAGACCTGTCATTCTGACATGTAACTGCTAGGTCTCTGAAAAGCCCATGAATATAGATCAGAAACAATGACTAGGCAGAATCAGGATCCTAAAGTAGTAGAGCAAACTGACCTGTGCTCTCTCCTGTGTTCCTCTCATGTGAATCTCTGTCATCAACCACATGTAAATATTTGGTGGGAAAATTCCCTCATTTCCTCCCATCTAGGCAATTATCTTTTTCAATTGCTTTTACCATCTTCGTGAGACACAATCTCGAGTGCAAATCCAATTACTAAGGTAAATAAAAGGCCCCTACAATTCTTTCCAGTATATTGACAGAGGAAAGTTCTATTTCTGAAGCATTATCTAAGATAATATAAACAAGCCTACCAATACTTCTTTTTCTGCATAAAATTTAGTGTTTCAATAAACAAGAGACATTGAATTCTACTGGAATATTGTTCTAATATTCCAAAGGATTTTTGTGTGGGGTCTGCAGGGTCTCTGGCTTACAGCTGCAGGCAGCTAGACCTGCCGTCCTAACAGCCTGTGGAACAGTTAATTCATTTGCACTGCCTTCTCTGAAGACAGCAGAACACATTAAGACAAGCAGCAAACTCCAGGTCTGAGTGTTACACACTCCAGAGCTGCAGTTACAAATCACAGAGGTAAACAAAAAATAACAACAAAGAAAACAAACTCCTAGCTTGTGCACAGATGGGGGAGCCCTTGCCTTCTTCAGCTGACCAACCAAAATCCTAAATCACAGAGTGGTTGCAGTTTGCAGTGGTGCAAATAAGCAATTAGGGAACAGTGTGAATTTACCTGCTACACTTTTGAGATTACAGTAAATTTTCCTCCTAGATACTCTTCTCCCAGATGTAATATTCCACCTTTGAGATGACTCCTGTCCTGCTATTAAGTTCTTTTCCTAATAGGCAAATGGCATCTTGAAAAAATTTAAGCTCTTTCCTCTTGTTATTTTATTCAGATGATCAATCTAGCACTCTTACTCATAGGTTAAAAAATTTTGCTTTCTTTTTTCTGTTGAAACCTATGTTACCAATAAACACACTGCTATACTCTGCTAAGTGTAATTCGGGCTCATATTGTGATTTAAGTACATTAATGCATCATTCTGCTTAATCAAAATCCCAGGCAATATTAGTTGATTTCAAATAAGTAAATTGGTATTAAACACTATAATTTTCACATGTGGAAATATCTAAGAGAACCCAGACAGTAAACATTGGACTATTGAGAACCTATTTCTAATCATTCCACTAGACTCTTCAAGCACATCCTATCTGGTTTGGTCAATTACTCAATTCCTGCTTCCCATCCTTCTTGTTCCTCACAAACACACTTAAAAAGGCTCAATGTCTTTCACAGTACTTTTCTGCTGAACTAGGTAAGTTGTTCAAGGCCAGGTTGGATGGGGCTCTGAGCAACTGGTCTATAGAAACTTTAATGTCTCTTTCAACACAAACCATTCTATGATGCTATCATTTTTGCTTTTTTTTAAAGATACTCCTTCCCTGATCACCTTAGCAGCCAATTCCTACCCTTGTTTCAATTTAACCTTGGTTTGAACACAGATAATCAGAATCACGCAGAATATACTAATTGGGGTGTTCTCTATGCCTCGTGTAGTTATGTATTACCTTTCTACACCATAGATGCTTTGTCTGACAGATCCTAACATTATTTGTTTCCTATGTTGTTGCCTATAATGATCCTATGACAACAAAAATATACTCTCATTTTCTATCAGCTTCAACTAATGATGTATTTCTATATAGTAGAACTCCTCATTATTACTCCATTAGACCATGACTTTGAAATTTTGTACTAAAAATTTTATTTATTTTCCTATTAGGAAGCAGGGTCTAATAATTCTTATAGTATTATCTTATGCTTCACAGCATCAGCAATACCTACAGATTATAAGCATATACATCCGTCAGGATATTAATGAGCTCAGCTGTACATATTTACGAAAATTTAATTTCCTATAAACTCATTAAGAAGATCAAACAAAAAATAATGCATTAATTTTAAACTGGCACCTTCCAGGAGCCACTTTGATGTAGAGTTTTGGAAGAGTCTCAGTTCCAAATCTAGTCCCTGTTCAGGCCATTGTAACCAATGACAGTTTTAGTCTTAGTTGGGCATATATTAGCCAATAAATACACCTTGCCTTTTACTATGGTTTACCTTATCTTCATTACTTTAACTTTTGTGAACAGTTACAGAACTGTATTGCCTTCCGTGAGTATTTATATTGCTACACATAGACTGCTGGTATAGCATTATTAATTTGGAAGTTTGAAAAGTTCTGGAACCTATTTTATGTGAATGGTACATGACTATGGCATGGTTGGGTGACAGCCTCATTTTTCAGCAATTTTTATATACAGGTTTTTTAATTTTTAAATAGTTACCTGAAACTATTATATTTCAAGAGATCTTTCATAATGATTCTATCAGCTGTTTGGATTTTGCTAAGCCATATAATTTTTGAACATGTTTTGTCCATTAACAGTCAACTATTATCAATCTCAGAAGAACTACATTAGTAAGAAAACTCTGGTTCTCAAAAGGTTGCAATATTTCCTAAATAAAGTGCTCAGAAGTGACAAATGATAGTGTCGGTTTGTGTCGGGTTTAAAAAGATGTTTTCCAGGAAGGGAAACAGGAATGCTTATTTAAACATTATACTCCAGATGAGAACTCAGATAGGAAATTCAAAACTCAGTAGTACTTTCTAAAAAAATATATGGGATTTCACATATAGAAAAAATGGTCAAAACTTCAAGTCTGTCTACATCATTTTTAGTGCCAGGATTAGTCTAGGGTCTAAGCAGGTCAACTTTGAATTCTCATAATACTTGTACTATTTTTATTTCAAAATATGCTTCTTAATCCAAGTATATTATTTAAAACCATAGCTTTCCTTTTTTTCTTCTTTTTTTTTATTTTTATTTTCATTACAAAAGCAGAGTTTCAAACCCTTTGAAAAGTAGTGTCCTTTAGTCTGTAATACATGAGGATTTTTTTTCTTTATTTCTCCTTTAAATTTATTTTGAATGGAACATTAGTTTGATCACTGAGAGTTAGGAGTAGCTGCAAGTTAAGAAAGTCTATGAAGTTTTCCTGTTCCTTTGTCTTCAAAATCTTATTTAGTGCAGGGAGAATGGAAAAAAAAAAAAGAAAAAAAAAGGAAAGAAAGAAAAATGTTTTAATAATGGACAACATAATAGTGTATAATTACCTTTCCTTGTAAACAGGGCAATGAGAAGTTCATGTTTATTCAGACATCATTGTACTGCTGTATAATTAAATTTAAATTCTGGCAAAACACTGTTAACGGTGATAAATAACAAAACAAGAACTAGGAGACCTAAAGAAGACAGAGCTTAAAATTTATAAACTGCCCTAGAACTTAAAAATGGCTTTTGACAAATTATGAACACTGGCAGACCCAAAGGGCTGAAATTCTCAAACCATAGTCTGGAGGATTCACTCTGGTCAAGTTCTAAATTGTTGTTTGCCTCTTTCTGGCTGCTAAATTGAATCATGACTTCAAAATACCTTTAAGCTGAAACAGGACTGTTTCAAAACAAATAATTTAAAGCATGAAAATGCTATTGAAACAAAAGCATTTCTTGTAATATTTTAATCTTTTGGAAACTATGAGGTTTTGGAAAATTTGTCTAGCTAGCTATTATTATATTAGAATAATGTATCCTTTACTTTTCATGAGGATTCAGTATTTATTTATGATAAAAATCATGTTTATATTGCTTACAAATCAATAACACGCCTTTAAAGAAACCTTCCTTTTTGTGAGGAAAAGTAGGGAGAAAATTACCACTGGTTGACAGCTATATCCATAGGGAACTTCTGTACTGAAATAACCTGTTAAACTTTTTTTTATTAGTATACTTCTACCATTCCTCCAAGTGACACTACTATGTAACCACAACAGCACTGGTTCTGCCACAAGGAAAAAGAAAATCTTGTTCTGCACTTCTCACACCTTTCCTTCTGTATAGCAGTTTGAAAAATGATACAGTTTAAAGTAGTAATAGTGTTGTAGCACTATAAGGATATAAAAGTTCTCAGTACAGTTTCTCCTCACAACCTTGGTGCAGCTTTTTTATTGAAACAATTTTTTTTCCTGCAGATTGTTTTTTCCTTGTAGATTTCTTGGTTCTTTTCTCACATTGTAGAGTATGTGGGTAGAAAATCCACTTGCTGCAAGAGCACCCAGGTCATGCTTACACTGCAGTAAAAACATGGGTTTCATCTGATGGTTCTAGTATGAAGGTAAAAAGGATTTCAAACGAGATGATTGTGCACAAGCTGTGATGTTGTGCACATGTGCATGAGCGGGAGGTTAGCAAAAAATGGTGCATCTGTGCATTTTTGACTATGTTTTCGGCACAAGCTCATTTAGATCAGGACAACAAAAGATCAGTTACTGTTGTTTTAACAATCAGTTATTTGCCTTTTTACTTCACACTCTTCCAATATGCCCAATTGCTCCTATGTGGTTCAGTTTGCATGGCTGTTCTAGGCCAAAATCTCCAATGAGTATAGTAGTGATACATATGAAATGGGAAATTAGTATATACAAGAAATATATAAGTATAGATATAAGTACATAAACATAAATCTATATAAGTATATACTAATAGAAGTGTATAATTACGTATAAATATATAAATATAACCTTATGAAAGCGTATATAAGAAATATTGTACACTGAGATAAATACTAGCCTCAGATTTTGATAAGGAGCATGCTCCACACAGGGAAGAGTACAGGTGGATTTCCACATTGAATAAAAATTAATTAAATGATACTAATATATAGTGGTAATTATGAATTTTTATTGAGGATGAGAGAGTTAGGTAAGAGTACATTTTCAGATGAAATGGACATATAACAAAGTATTTAATAGGTAGATTTAACATATTCAAGTTCATGCTTGAAAGTAACAGTACAAAGAGAATAGCAAAAGCTATCGCTTGACGCTAGAGACAGTGGAGAAGATTTAGGGGTTTATCTTTCTAACAGGATTTAGAGAGCTTAATGCATTCTAGCTTTTAGGTCTAATATAGCACCAGGTTTTGTACGTAGGGATTTGACAAACAAACTTTATTTGATCTCTGTGAGGAGCTTAAAGAAGACTAAGACAAGGCAGTGGAGAACTGCCATTTATGGAATAAGAAATGGTTGAAGTGTCACCCTAATCACTGGCAAGAAGCTCTCCATAAATTCTAGTCCATTCAGTCAACCTTTTCTTTCCTCAGGGTCTTGTGTCATTTTCTCCTTGTAAGTAGAGTGTTGCTTCAGAATATTAGAAAAACCATGTTGAATCCAGTACTGGGACTGGCAGCATCGTCAGTCCCACAGTGCTTCCACAGCAGCTGTGTGGTCGTGATAGAACAGCCACAAAAATCATCGAAGGGAACTTGTGATTCCCCGAAACAGGCAGGCCCTGCAGTCCACGGATCCAGCATGCTGAGAGCTCCCAGGCTGAGGTTCTGGCCACACAGTATATCACACATTCCACTGAAAATAGTAGCTGTGTCTGTGTCTACCACAATAATGCTCTTTGTTGAATAATGAACAATTTTCAGCTTTTCAAAACTGAGCCCAAAAACTAGCGCATGCTGCCTGCATAGGATGAGAAAAATGGTTAATTTCTTGTTCTATCCTATTTTTCTGTCTGGAAGCAGAATGTCAGTAAAGAAATTATTTGAATTCTCTCCATCTCTCAAAACTTTCAGTCTACCTGACATTTGCATCCATTTTCAAACAAATCAGTTTCTTAAAAGGGTAATGTGAATTACTGTTACCAGCTCTTTAACTATCAAAACTGAATTATTTTAATTTTAAGTTTAACCTTTTATCTGCACAAGACATTCTATATTTATTTTCTCAGAGTTAAATGATATGAAATACCTACCAATTGTTCTTTCTAGTAGAGGGATGATGCTATTAAAAATTGTTTCTTGAAATGAACTTTCAGTACAACAAAAAGTTACACACTTTGCAGCACAGAAATGGACATGACAGCATGCAAATTCCATTTCAATTATTTAGTTAGAATAGTGATCTTGATTTTAATTAAAAATATGTGTTATATTCTGTGTATTTCTCAATAACCAGGGTTATACAATGACAGGGCAAAACAAGCTTCCTATTACCTTTCTCTGTTTAAAAACAACTTTCTTTGCCCACAGTATTTTCCTTGAAAATAATAAAACTTTCAAACAAAGACCCTAACAGGGTTATTAGTCTGAAGCAATAACACAGTTTGAATGTAATCTTAAATGCAATCAGCATCTTTCCTGCTTCTCTGAACAAGATGCAAATGTCTGAAATGCAGCCTGGCTTGACAGGACTCAGACAGCTGTATTGACATATCAATTATATGTTGTGACTTCTCAGTTAGTCCAATGCAATTGAATAGTATTGTTCAGTTGTATTTACTAGTAGCTTCAGGATGAAACTGGAGACTTGATTTAACTTACAATCATGTATTTTGTCTGATGCGTTTATTTCTAAAGTAAAGGTTATAGGAAGAAGCATTTGCTATGAAACGACAATCAGGCTGTTTTTTAAAAGACTTGCCATCCGAGCATAATTGCAACAGTCAGGACAAAAGCATTTAGGAATTAGACTTACGGTGTCATGATTAAGTAATTTCAAAGCATATGCTCAGGATTAAAATAGGTACGAGTCTATGGTCATATACAGGATTACAGCCTCACTGATGCTTTTTTGTCTGCTCAGGATTTCTGATTTCTACTCCGATCTTCTAAAACGCACATACTGTATTACTGAAGATAAAGGAGAAGTAGAAATCAGTGAAATAAATAAAATTCTGATGAAAGAAAATTTCAAGCAGACATTTTTCAGACTATTTCAAATGTTTCTGCTTGTACTCTTAGATGTGACCTGGGGTCCAGAATCTCCCACAGGAGTCACATCCCACCACAGTGGTGGCTCTATGACCTGGAATTGGCAACCTTTCTCACAAATCTTTCACAGGCACCAGACTTTGTTCATGAAGTTCATTCTCATTAGATCATGCAAGTATGAAACAAATTTTTCTGAGGCAGATTATAACCTTCAGAAAAGTCCACCTGTGGAAATATGTGAAAGTACAAATTCGCTGAGATGTGTGAGCTGTGTGCTGAAATGTGTGCTAAATGCACTGTCAAAACTCTGGTAAGCACGCTACAGCTTATTTTAGGACATATACTGCTGCCCTTAGGAAATTACTATGATTTGATGGATTTTATTGCCTTTGTGCTGCTCATTTTTTAATCCATAACAGCATGAGATATTGTAGCTTCATATATGTGTTATAACTACTCTAAGCAAATCCTTCTGCCCTTTGGACTGATATTTCCACTATCTACATTAAATTTAAAACTTTCTTTTGTGAGTACTTTTTTTTTTTTTTTTAACAGTTTTGCAAAACAACTGCAGGAATAAGTTATTTGTAGAGATTGATAGGTCTGAGGTGCTGAACATGCAGAGGGGACCTCTTTCTGTAAGCCAACTCGTTCTCTTCTTTGCAAGTGCTTCAAAACTAGTTAATCTCCAAAGATATCTTGAGATAAGAGGATGTAAAAAAGCTCTGCATGCCACCTTGACTTAAAATACATCATTCAAGTGCCAATTCTCTATCACCATGCATATAAAATTGTCCAGTAACTGAAGAAGAGTAACTGTACCTATAGATTAGTATACATCATGTAATCACAGATGTACCTATTTCTTCAGAAGTGGAAATTATTTTGTCCTTGGACTTGATCAGCAGTGCTAGCACAAATAAAGTTTGTTCTTTGCATGCAACTACGTCTTCTGAAATGAGGACAAAGTTAATATTTTGAAACATGTACACCTAAAATGCATTTGACTTCCTGCAACATCCTCAGAAAGGTATTCATGGAAACATACTATTCATACATGGCAAGGACACAAAGATTTACTGTGAGCACATCTCTACAATTTTCTAGTTTTCCTTAAGTATTTTATGCAATTAAAAGGTAAAATTATTGCTCTATATATGGTGCTCAGATTCACTTGTTCCATGGCAGCAGATATGCTTGATAAAGTCCCCCTCAGTGAAAGTAGCCCCTGTCAACTTCACAATGAATTATTTTCTCATGATGTTACCATGTGAGATGGGGCTGTTATATTACCATGTTCACTTGGGAGTGAGAGAACATGAGACTCACAATAATGTGCTCAAGGTCATACATGAAAACAGAAGTAAGCAAAAATTGAGTTTTCTAAGTAACTTCCAAAAATGTTAAGCCCAGATTTGAAAAATCTCACAAGGCATCCTATTTTTGAGCTTAGCTGTTTGAATGTCTTTGCAATCTGTCCCTTATCACTATGAAAAAAAGTTGGTCCTGTAGCTCAGCGATAGCTCATGCCACTCAAGATTTTCAAAATTGTGCTGCAAAGTATAAGAAGGTGTCCCATTACATGCAATTTCAACAGTTTGCAGAAAATAACAATATTGGTGAGAAGGAAAATAACCTAGAAGTTTAGAACCTGAGAGCTCTGAGAAAATGGACAGGTAGATTTAAAAATAGCAAGCACCATATATATTTGGGAGCTTATGTTTATAAAAAATAGAATAACAAAAATACTGAGTGGTTACTGCAAATATAGAGTGGATTCAAATCTCATATGCTTTAAAGTGAATTTGAATGATATGAAAATGTCTTTTTAAGTGGAAAAGAGAGAGAAGAAATCTTTGGTGTATATTTTTTTCTATTGTGCATTTGTTAGCTGTTAAACTCAGATTTAAAACTTTTCTCTTCAAGGAACAGAAATTGTGTTATGTGATTTCCAATAAAAATTGAATAATAAATTAAAAATAGCCAAACTTCAATTAAAACAATTCAGAAATAATCCACAACCTGATTAATGTTAGTCCAAGATCTTCAGTGAAATTCTTTTAGTAATATACATATTTCCAAAAATCGGGGTGTCTTTTCTTTTTGTTAGTAACTGAGCAATGGCCAAATTTTAATAACTTACTAATCCAAAGGCCAGTATCAATCTGATCTATTTAGAGAACTTATTCCACCAATATGTAGTGTCACTCTGTTCAGTAAAGGAGCAAAGTTTATTAAAATAAAGAAAGAACATATTTTTAACATATCCCAAGACAAAAATGCAAGAAATACTTCTTTAACCAGCTGTATATCTTTCACCCCTATATGTAAATGTATTGTAGGTGCTGTACACATTTGTATACATAGTTGTGGAACAATATACCTATGAAACAAAAAGAAACAGGCTATATTTGATTCATGTCATTTTTAATGTTTACATCAGAGTTTTTGTTCTTGGTTTGTTTTTTTTTTCTGTGGTCATCACATGCTAGAAAATATATAATTGGATTTTCCTTTTCATGTCTTCACTGTTTCTCCGAGATGAGAAGCATCAAAGAAAGCTGTTCCCAGTTTGTTCTTCCTTATCTTCACTGTTTTTTTTTTCCTGCTCTGGAACAGTGAAATGTGAATCTCTTCAGAGCCTCTGGGCCCGAACAGAAGGTAATAGTTGGGTCTCCTGCTGTTTTTACTATTAGTTGTCCTTCTGCTGGAGGTCTTTTAAGCTTTTGAAGGCTTGCTCTCGGAGCTCATGAAACTGAGTCCTGAGTATTAATGCCAGCACTGTCCCTGGAATGCTTTTGTTTTTTCAGTCAGCCTCACTGGGAAGAGTACCATACCTGTCACCTGTCTGGATTTAAGCCAAAGCAATAAAACGCTATGCACATATGGAAACACAAATACGAAGTATGGTTTTGGCTATAGGATGTAAGAACAATTTTTTTTTTCCTTTTTTTTAATGCAGATTACTGCTGGGGAAGCCTCTGAACATATTCTGGAATACACTCAATTTAGAGCTATATAAAAGACATGTTTCAAGGCTAGACAATTACAATTCCTCAATACCAGAAAACATTCTGAACAGCAACATTAGAATTTTAAATAAAGAGAATGCCAAAAATACCCAGGTAAAAATGGATGCATTGCCTAAAATAAATTTTGAACTAACTGTAATTAATGATAATTGTAGTTTAATTCATTAGGATTGAGTTGATCCTGATAAGAAAATGGCATGTAGCACACAGAATACACTCCATGGCTGCAGTGGGGGCAATCAGCCTTCAGCTGGGGAAGCAGCTGCACACAGTTAGATGTGGGAGGGTAGGGAGGTATCTTGAAAACTTTGAAGCTCATAGATATTTCAGGCTTTTGAAAGAATATGAAGAGCTCAAAGAGGGGAAGCTGTAGGTTTTTCTAACACACGGTGTTGGGGATCAAGACTGATATAAGCTGAGTATGCTTTTCACGTGTATTGTGTTTTGATGTTGGAAAAGAGAGAAAGTTTCCATAACAGCTAAAATAGAGTAGAACTCTCAGACGTTGTTGGGGTATTTTGAATTTATGTGGAGATTTTTTTTATTCTCTTTCTTTTCTGTTTAGAAAATGGTACTTTGATATGGGAGCGCGATGGTTTATTACATTACATCACTTGGTGTTCTAAAGTATTTTCAGCTTTCTTTGTTTCTTGAAAGAAGGCAGTCTTCAGAGAGTGGGCCAGGCTAGCAGAGAGTGCTTGGTTTAATGTAAGATGTACAAGATGTGTTTGATGAACTAGTAAAAAAAAACAAACCCAAAGATAACTTCCTAAATGCGAATCGGCCATTTCTCTAATGCCCTGTAAGGAATTTTTCAGATAGCCTTTTTAAGATGATCCCTCTGGTTTGTTTCTGTCTTTATGATAAATGCATCTGTTCTGTTATCCTCTGGTCCTCATACATATTCTTCAAATGTATTTTAATTATGACAGATAAGTATTGCAAAATGGTGGGAAGGTCTGGTTGTAGTGGGTGTTTAACTCACTAAAGATGTGATTATACACATAAATAGCTGAAGGGCTTTAGATTGTCTGTGTATGCAAAAAATGCTGTGCATTCCATAGGAAAGATAAAACAGAGGCTTGATGAAGTAATTTTGTGGTTATTTACGTGTTTTGGTTTGGGTTTGAATTTTGCCTGGGTGTGATGGTTTGTGGTTTTTGCTTGCTTATGTGGTTGGTCTGTTTGTTTTTTATTATCCTATGTGCTCTTGAAGGATCTCTTTACAGTAGAGTTTGAGCTTCTGGTTTGGGGGAAAGGTGAGGAAAAGAAAAAAAATGGACAAATGTTGTTATATCTCTGTCCAGTTGCAACAATCTCAGGAAAACTTGCCAATGGATGGCTTTTGCTGTTGGGAGGCAGCAGAAAATGCTTTTGGGAAACAATAACTTACAGAGTTAATGGATTTATGTGCAATACATCTCTTGCCTCTTGAACAGGCTTGGGGAAGCAGGTCATGGTGGTTTTTCACTGGATAAACATTGTGAAAATTATGGAGAAAGGGAAAAAATCAGGAGAATGGGTCTTCTCATATAATTCAATCTTAAATTCTTTATTTCCTCATGAGGACCTTGAGGTTAGCTCAGTTGCTTAGAACATAATGCTAATAATACCGAGGTGTTGCGGGTTTGATACCTTTTTGGGCCTTTCACTTAAGATTTGGACTCAAAGGTCCTTGCGAGTTCCTTCAAACTCTGTGATTCTGCAGCAGGAGAGTAAGACCTTTAATAACAAGGAAAAGAACCTTCCATTTTGCTCTTTGACATATTACAAAACTTCAAGTAGTTTTTTGTGATGAACCTGTCCAAACAAGCATTGCGGTAAATAGAGGGCTTTGTCAAGGATCTGCCTTTGCACAATTGGGTTTTAGGTACCCGTCCAATCTCAATTTATGTTTTAAAACTTTGAGAACTTATGTAGGAGGCTAGCACCATGATGATTGCTTTTCTTGTTTTAAAACAGTGGTGGTATGCTTGGGAAGAATACAGCAGCCTGACAACAGTTCAAGAAAGTTTATGGTGAGGGTAACACTGACATCTTTCTGAAGAAGAGAATGTGTGAAGCTATGTATAGTAGGAACATTTCTATGATGTGTTTAATGTTACTGCTGTTATCACTGCTTGTTTCTCCAACTTTCTCATTTACTTTGCATTGTCAGTAAACCACAGCTGTCTCTGTGAAACGTGAACTCCCTCATTAAATGGAGAAACAGCTAAAATTTAAGCTTTTTTTATGAATAAAATAGTATTTCTTGAAATATCAGATGTTATGATGAGAGCCTCAACTGCAATGAACAGGATAATAAAAGAAATGAGTCAAAATGCAAAGGAATGGTGTGCTACATTCTTTAATCCTCAGAGACTGATTATGCAAAGATTTAGGTATGAATGAGCTTACAGGGAGGTAGGAATATATTTTTATGACTAGGTTGTTTTCTGCTCCAAGAAGATGCTAAAAGGTCTGCAGGTGTGAAACAGTCACACTAAGGTGGAAGTTGAAGGGTGTCTGATTTCCACCATTGAAAGCAAGATTCACATTAAGTGAATTTTGAGGATGCTCTGCAATACTGGAATCAACATTGTGAAAATTACAGGTTCAGTTTTATGCTTAACAATAATTTTACCTTTTTTTCTGTCTCAAGACTTTTTAAAAACATTTTAAATTGTATTTTTAAGTCTGAATATATAGGCAATAGAAGTCACTTTAACAGAATGGGAAGTTTTATTATGTTCTGAAATCAACTGCCATGGCTGCAAATTTTTATTTATTCCTTTGATCCATATGCATTTTTCAGTTTTTTAGTGCTTTTGTGCATCTAACTTTAATGTTAAACTATTCTGTAAATAATTTCTGTAGCACCTGTGTCTGAAAAATAATAATTTTATGACTCTTCTTAACATCTAAACTTTTGTTTTAAAGCAATGTGGAGATGTTGAGAGGTTCAAAGACAGGATTTTATGTCTGTGTATGTATATTTTATTTTTATTAAGAATTTTGTAAATTAGTGATCATTCTGTAAAAATTTAGTCCTAGTTCAGATCAAGCTAATTATTTTGCTAATGATTGCACTGAAACTTCAGTGCAGCTACATGAAAGACGAAGTTTCTTGGAGGGAAAACTTTATCACTCTTTTACTTAAATACTTTTACAGTGGAAGATGGTTATGAGAAAATTCCATGCACACTCGTTAGGAAGCATATACACAATTATAAGGCTAATGTCAGGTAAATAAAAAAAATGTGACAGACCTGAGGATGCAATCCTCATGATTGGTTTGTTCTCTTCAGGAAAACATTTTCTAACATGAAAAATTACTTAGTAAAACTTTCATTTAGGGAAAGAGAAAAATCTTAGGAGTCTAGCATGATATTTGGTAGGACGTGATACCTAAATTAAGCTTTGTTTCATTGATACTGAAAAAAAGGAAGGATGATTTGTGTTATAATTTCACATATTAATGTCCTATTGAAGCTGATACATAGGATAAAAATAAATCAACTTTGCTTAAATCAAGCTTGAATATGTCAAGGAAGAGGAATATGTGATCATTCAGGCTTGAATTTCATTGAATTCAGACTTTCTGATATCACTTAAAACAAATTGTTATTGCTACTGTTATAAATTGGGACTGTGAATATAGAATGTTTTTGTTTCTTTTAGTGATCATGATGCATACAACATTTTGACTATTTCAACTTTTTTCATTATTGGGGTCAACCTTTGTATAGTGCGTATAAGTGTTCAAATTCTAATTAAAATTGTTGAATTACTTTCTAAATGCATTACTCACATTTAGTGAAGCAAGACCTGCAAATCAATGCAGTTCTGTAGATAACTAGTGTATTTTGACCAAAAAGGTATAAATCTCAGTACACCTATTTCAGCCCTCTTCCCTCCAAATAATTTAAAATTCTTTTAAAAAATTTTTTTTTCTTAATCTTCTTGCTGCTCCATTAGTTAAACATGCTAATGAAGATCTTCGGATTATGTATTAAATTTCAGGTGTCCATAGATCTGTGTAGTATATATCTCTTCACATGCAAATGTGGTAATATAATTTTGTGCACACACAACCCTATGGTTCCTTAGCTGCACAGAACAACAGTTTGCCAAAAATATTATTTGAGAAAAAAATATTTTGGGGGTAAACAAAAATAAAAAGTTTTTTGAGCACTGAAAGTTGAAAAGCAGGTGCTATTGCTAGCTTCTTAATGGAGCTGTGTAAAAAAATATTTTAAAAAGCTTTGCTAGTATACCAGCAAGATGTGGCTAATACTCCTGCAGAAGGATAGTCTTCTAAGAGTCAGATTGCAAAGATAGTAAAGATTGTGAAGTTGAAATGCACATCTCTGTATTATTATAGTTCCTGGGAATGTTTAGTGTATCTTTAAAAGTGAAAAGAATCATTTGCAGATCAAGCTTAGGAAAAAATGTCTAAGGAATGTTAGGTGCAACATAACTCCTTCTTCCTACATGTTTTGCAATTCATAAATTCTCAGGATTATCTCCTTTCTTCAGCTAAGAAGCCTCTGGGAAAGAGCTTAAAAGTAGATCATAGAGCAGAAACACTTGCTGTCCTGTTCTGAACCTCTAGAGGATGAGGGTTGTAGAATAGGTGGGTTTTATAAAAAATTAGTCTTAGCACTTTACTAAGTTAAGATAACAGGAGGTGAAATTTGTAGTGAAATTTATGGACAATACAGCTTTGGCTGCTGCAGCTGATTTGATCTTAGCAGAGGAACAAAACTGTCTTCAGGCCATGGGTTGGCAGGATGTCCTGTATGGCTCAGGAGTCTCTCATAATGTAAGACTACAAAAGGAACAGGAATTCAATTGTTAAGCTTAGCCAGAGCATCTAGGCTTCCATGATCTCACCAAAATGATACATCCTGAAGCTAAAGAGGAGACTAGAGTGCCATGAGATTTGCTTTGCACTATACAACTATCAGCTGTCACAGTACAAGATATGCTGGGAACAAACTGTGAGGCTTGGAAACGGTGGTCTTCGTATGTATATGGTGTCTGACCAATGCAACCCTGTGTTAGTATTTTGGATCATCTGTAAATGTAGAGTTTTGACCACAGTATGTTCAAGTGCTTAATTACCTTACTTTTCTCAGACTTACCAGCATGGCAGTGATTGTAATGTCTAGTTTTGCTTAACAGGATTTTTCTCTGCTCAAATCCAAACAAAACTTCGAAAGAAAGAAAACTTGCGAATTGTCCCGCTGCGTCAGGTCCTCAAATAACGAAACAAACAAATAAATTGTGAAGTATCAATATTGCTGTGTCCTGGCATAACTTAGTTTACCAGGGTTCTTTTTGTGGTGTACATTGTAGAAGGCTATTAAGATGATGGTCAGCCTGGCCAGTTGCAAAATCCAGTTACAGTGTATTTTGGGGATGGGTATAATTTATTGTAGGTGACCTCAACCAAATTTCATCTTTATGTTCCCTATTTTAATGTTATTTATGTGAATAAAAAATGATTAGGATTACTTATTTTCAAATGACGTATTAATTTTCAACTCCTAACTATATAGTATATGATGGCATATGGTTTTTATACAGTCCTGATAAGAATCTGACCTTTTAGCATTTTAGGACTGAATCTTTTTCCTAAAGACACTTTGTCAACATGGCTATGTCTTCAAACAAAATTAACTTAAGAAAGAAGCTTCAGGTAGCCAAGAAGGTAGTTTCTATGCACACATTTTGTTTTCTTTGAAGCAATCTTTCTTCTTTCAAAATCTAACCACCTGAAATAAACACCATTGGTGTGACAGATGCAGGTGTTCATGGATCTATTCCTTTGAGATAGGTTTTGCACTATTAGGTTTTGCAACTAATGCTAAAAAAAAATGCAATTTAGTTGCTAGAGATATAGAGTTAATACAGTGCTCCAAATCTCATTTGAAATTCATCACACATCTTCGATTCCACTCAACCTGGAACAAAGAAGTAATCTTCTGGCTGTTTGGGAATGCAAAGCCAGGCAGAATGCAAGTACTGACCAACCAGACAAGGCCCTTATCTTCACCCCTACCCTTATCAAGTTTCAAGACTTGATTGATGTCATGGCAATAGATCCCTTTTTTTTTATTATTGTTTCATTCATGGCACTTTTAATTGTTTGATACTAATCTCTGCATATTCAAAAGCTCTGCTTTGAAGTGCTGCCCCACACAACTGGCTATTTCCAGTGGAATTGTGTGGCTTCTGTGAAGATGAGTGAGATGATGAGTGAGAAGCAAAACCCAAAAATATTCAAGGGTTACTTTTGAAATTTTGAGGGTAGCTAGCATGTGGTGTTTGCAGCAGTCTGCAAATCCTCTGTCAAGCTTGTAAATTAACAAGTCAAATGTTTGACTTATGTTGCCAAAAATAAATCCCTGTTCACCTGTTCTCTATCTTGCTCTAAAGACTTCATAAATACGATTTATGACTTATAGCAGTATTTGGGAGATGACTAGTTCTGAAAGGGTAACTGCTAACAACAGCAGTAAATATCCAAAATACCTTATTTATCTTGTAGATGGGGTAAGAAGCCTACTTTCGAGAGTGGAATTACTTGATGCTGTCTTATGGAAGAGTGTGCTCATGATCTTACTCTGTTCATAGCTAGAATAAGTTTTAAGAAGAGCTTCATGAATTTCAACACAGCAAATGCAAAATGCAGTCTGGTGGGAGGAACTGCTCTTTGCAACAGTATAGTCTGGGAACTGAATGGCTGTGGAGCAATTCTACTGGAAAGGACCTTGGTGCCTTGGCAGACACAGGCTGAAAATGAACCAGCAGTGCACCCTGGCAGCATAAGTGGTCAAAGGTATGCTGGGCTCTATTAAAAGGAAACCAGCTAATAAATGGGAGAAATTATTATTTCCCTCTACTTGACACTCAATAGACTCCATCCAGAACACTGTTCACTTTTGGTGCTGCATTCTAAGAATAATATTATGAGGAGAACATGAATTATTAATGATATCATAGTATTGATATCAATAAACTAGAAAGAGTTGGGGCAAATGTTTCGGGACTGGATCACTTGGTCTATGAGGAGAGGCTGAGAGCCTGAGGCTTGTTAAACCTGAGGGAGAGAAGGTGGCTCTTCATTGTTCCAACAAAGTTGTCAGTTTAGACAGGATAAGCAAGCCTTCCATATTTAGTTTGTCTTGGATTTAACTAAACTGCTTTCAGCTGTTTTTTACAGCATTTAGCCACGGGTATGAGTGTTAATTGAACAACATGAATTCAGACTTCTGAGAAGAGAAGGAAAAAGGGGTGGTAATTAAGGAAACAATGCAATCTTCTGGTTTTATTTTATTTATTAGTTCATCAAGGAACTTATTAAACTGTAGTCAGAGGTAAATTGGTTTAAAATTTACTTCCTAAAGCCTAAATACTAGGGTGGATGTTGACAGTTCCGTGGAAGATGTTTTGTAAGTCAAGTTGTGTTAAGGATCTGTACTACAAGATGCTCAGCTACAAGTAGTAAGGATCAGTTTCTAAGGATAAATAAATTCTGGACTGAATTCTCTTCTGGTCTTTGATAGTATTCCAATAACTCACCGAAAATGTAATCTTAAGCATACTTTAACTTTCCCTGGAAGACAGTCAAGTTTGTCAGTGAGTGTTGTTTTGTCTGAACTGAAAATAGTAAAAGAGACATGGGCATACAACTACTCTTAAGGTGTGTTGTGGTAGGATATCAAAGCTAAGTCTTACATAAATCTTCACAACAGCTGCTTTTCAGTCAAAGAGTTAGTCTGAAGGCACAAATTTGTTTGTCTGCCTTTTCTTTCTTAGTATTTGGTAAACTCTCTTTTTCTTACCCAGGAAACGTAATATGTGTTTTCAAAAAAATCAATGGTCTCTGCTTTCTGCAAGATTCTTCTTTGCTGAGCAGAAAAAATTTGTCACCTCTCGTGTTTACAACTCACCTTTCTGGGAAGAGGAATTCATTGCCAAATGTTTCCAACAATCTTTTTTTACCCAAAACTCTGCCTAAATGTGATGTTAAGCCCTCATTTAAAGTTTAGAGTTAAAACTAGGACTGTAAAAAGACTTTTCCTGCAGTTTGTACAGGGATCTGGGAGCTCATAAGCTATTAAAAGGGTGGAAGTATTGTGTGTAAAATGAAGTAAAATGTATATAGTGCCTATCAGGGATGTAACGAGGTATCTTTCATGAATATGTTAAGAATCGGACTACAGTCTAAAACATCCAAATGAGAAATCTTTCACAGAACTTCTTGGTTTTGTTCAGCATGATGGAACAGGAATGCTTTCTAAAAAATTTAGCATGTGAACTATTTCTTTTCCTATCTTTCAATCATTGGATGTTGATTTTCTTCAGTGTATTGTGTAACTTCTACATTTTCAACAAATAGTTTTCATAAGATTCTCCTTTTATTAACATGAAATACAAAATTAGGCAGCTTTTGACTTGTTTTTACTTTACTTTCCACACACAACTGCTTCTTTGCTCCTCTTATTTAAATATTTGGTGAGAGGTGGCATTCTGCTACTGATTTTATGGTTCACTGATCTTATTATAACTTAGGGCAGATAATCCCTCTGCTTAATCTACAGAATAGGAAGTGATTTGAAACAAAAGCTTCAGGCATTCTCTCATTTTAGCCACTTTTGCCTAAGCAATCAATGAGACCAGAAGAATAAGATATAGTATAGTAATCTTTAAAAACTGATATCAAGGTGAAAATTATCATAAACCTCCAATTCTTATGGCTTACATTATCAGTTAATTATCAGTAATTATCAACCAGGTTGCTTGTCATACTTTTCAAATCCAACTATTTATTCTACTTAAGTTATTTTGAAATTGCTATATCTGGAACATTCCTTTTAGATGGTAAAGTGCATCTTCAGAAGTGTCTCAGTCGGTATTTCAGCACGTGATGAGTTAACCCAAATCATTCTGCAAAATTTCAGTTAAATGTTTAAGATGTTTTTCTCATCTGGCAGTCTAAAAACGTCAGAATAAAGATCCTTAAAATAAGGCATTTTGTTATTCTGTAACCAAAACTAAAATGCTTTACAAAGGTAGTCGTGTGCATTCACACTGTAGACAATGTTTGAAATGTCTGTTTTAAGCACAAAAACTGCCTTGCCTGTTTTCCAGGAAATCATACTCATCCTAGGCAATTAAAGCCGATTAAAGAAACTGATAGTTGTCTCTATGGTTACATCAAACAAAAAGGGAAACTTATCCGTAGCATAACTCGTAGTCAGTGAATAACTTTGGTTAAAACTAATTCATGTTCACGTGTTGCAGGTGCTTTCTGTGTGGATAATCATAGCTGGAAGTCATCCTTTCAGTTCTAATCAAGAAAGTTATGCACTTGTACTTCCTGTTATGAGAATGGAAGTCAGCATGACTTGTCTTCAGACATAGGACTGTCTGCAGTAACTGACAGGTGAAACTTCTAATTTCTTAAACTAGAGAAGTCCAAAGCATAGAACATGTTAAGAAGCAAACTATTATACTCCTGAATTTAGGTACAAATATGTATAAGACTTGCAACTTTCCTGCTTCTAAAACTGCTTTCTCTTAATGACAGAATTTAATCCATCAAATCATAGGATGAACACTAAATGGCTTCTGCTTGTACATTTGCATAAGAATGCTCTCAGCAACTGTTTTCCTCTGGAAGGGGAAGAACATCAATTCTGAGTTATGGCCCACTGGCTTATTTGTCCCATAACCTTCATTAGAATTTGACATACTCTTTCATGTTATAGTAAGTGGAATATATTCCAGGATATGCCTCAGGATGTGCTTTAAACTGAATTCAATTTAAAGATTGGAAACAAGAAAGAGCTGTAGCCAGCACAAAGTACTGTGTGGGAAGTGCAAGGAATGTTCAAAAACCCCTGGTGGAACCCTGAGAACCATCAATGCTGATTAGGTCTACAGTTAGGAAATTAAGGCAAACGTGGTGTTCAGTTGTTTAAGGCATTAATATCAGTTTGTCTTAAAGAAGTACTTTGCTAAAAATGAAGTAGCTGCCTCCTTAGATGAAAGGTAATGAATAAGAGAAAATTGAATCCACATACTCTTTTCTACTGATTTCTGGGTAAAACTGAATTTCTGTAGTGTGGGAAAAGGGTTTGAAATATTCTGAAATATTTGACCAATGTTCTGATATTGTATTCTAGTTTCTTTGATGTGTAATATATCTTGAAAGCTATCATTGCAATATTCTCCTTTTTAACCACTTATAACTTGGGTTTTGCAGAAAGGTGACGTAAATTCTTATTTCCCTAATAAGAGAATAAATGCAGGGGAGTCACAGATCCCAAACAATATTTTTTAGAGTAAGCTTAAATATCCTCAGCTCATAAATCTTTCCTTATGACAAATTTCAATATAATGCAGGTTTTGTATTTAAAGATGTCTTTAGTGTATTTGATTCAATTGGGTCCCAATAGTATCTGAAATCCTGCTGTTCTAGAGAGTTTCTTTTGCATTTTAAAGGAAAATCGTGTATGTATGGCAAGTTAATTGACAGTCAGAATTAGTTATAATTTTACATCAGACAGAAAAAACAAATTATTAATATAATGTTCTCAAAAGGAAATAGATGGCATTCTCTGAATTGGACAACCTCAATGCTAACAAAAATATCTTTTAATGATTAGTCCTTGCTACTCACTGTATTTGGAGATAATTTTTTATACATATAACTTCCTAAACTACAACATATGTAATGCTGATATCACCAAGAAAGAAATACTGCAACACATCTGAGCTGAAGCTTCATAAATGAAGACACAAATAAAACAAGATTAAATTTGAATACATAGTACAATTTCCTATTGTGTGACTTTGAATGCAGAGTTTTCTGGAAATGGTTGATAACACTTTAAACGATCCTAACAATATAACTGCTCATGAAAATTATTCTGTGCAAAGCTACTTTAAGCATGTGCCTTTAAGGAAAAGGGTTAACTTCATTTATGTCAGAGTGATGATTTTGACTCTCTCCTATTAAGTAACATAGTATGAAACTTAATTAGCAGTGCAATGGATTTATAGTGTGCTTGCTGGCCAAATTTTGTGTTAGGAATGGTGTTGGTTGTCTTTAAAATAAGTTGCAAGAAAGTAACATGTTCCGTACAAATTTTTTTTAAATTATGTGGAAATGTCTATCAATAACTAGTCTTTGTTTATACTACTGCATATTTTCACTTATGCTTTTGCTGTTACAATCTACTCTAAAATTAGCACAATTTTGTATAATTTTGTAAATTTCTATAAGCTTTAGTTCAATAACACATTTTTACTTTGAGCTAAATGGGGGCTTATATCATAGACGTGTGTCTTTGAAACAGAAAATAGGTGATAAGAATTCTTATTCCAGTCTCAGTGGGTATGCTTTCCCTTTAGAGCAAGATCTTTCAGAAGGGGATCTGCTTCAAAGTATGTATCCACACATAAAAACTTCTAGGTTTTACAAAACTAGAATAAAGCAGTGTGTTAAATACCTTAAGACAATTGGAAAACAATTCTTGTATCTTTCCAAACAGCTCGTGGTTTCTCACATTTAAAAGGATATACAAGTCTTTAAAGTACAGTCTCCTCACTCTTTAGCTGGCCATGTTCTGTTAAATTAGTCCAGTGTAAAGTGGTACAATAGCTGTTGAATTTATATGGAAGAATCAGGTTGTATCTTGGAAAAGGAATGGAGCCTGAAGAACACAAAATGTTTTGAAAGCACACTGAATATGCAGAGTACTGTAAATCGTACCTTCTCCCATTTGATTTAGCACACCCTTTCCAAATCAACAACAAACTCCCTAGAATTTCCATGCCCCCATATTTCTCTGCAAATAAAGTAAATTTACACTTCAGCAATGTTCAGAGTAGTCTTTGAATAAATTGAAGCAGGATTATCAAATAGTGACCCAAAAATTTATATACCAGATGGAAATTTCCATGTTGTTGACTTGATAAATCTGTGCTGTATTAGAACTCTGACTCCAAAAAGGTCATTAATCAAGTCTTCAAACAGTAATTGGAGGGGAATTTCAAATAAACTCAGTAATAAAGTTCTGGTTTCTCTAGTATTCTGATGCCCTGGTTGAATGCTCTGTTCTCAAGTCTCAAGCAACATTTTCACGCCAAAGTCTGGATATATAGCTGTTGTTCCTGTGGTTGTTGCTCCCTAACTGCAAGAAGATTTCTGGGTACCACTGCTATGCTTTTTGTCAACCATTTCATTCTCTTTTTTTTGTCCTTCTTTTTTTTTTTTTTCCCCCTCTCTCCTTGCTTCATAATCACCCTAGCTAAAAGTAGTATAAAGTACCCATTTTTCTTTCCATAGGAGTTTAAGTGCAGTTTCCAGCCTTTTACTTTCAGGAAATTGGATGAAAAGATAACACACAGTCATTTTCCAGATGTTCACTCTCCTACATGTACAGATGTTTGATATTAACTTATACCATGACTTACTTTTGGACTTTTCTGGTAGTTCAGTTATATAAACTTGGATCAGTTCAGTCTCTGTTACCGGAAGAACAGGTATAAAAGCAAATTCTCATTAACCTTGTATGAACATTTCTAGGAATTGTCTGTTTCATTGGAAGTGTCTGGAGGCTCCTTATTTAAAGCACATTTTTAAGAGATGTACTGCTTTCCCAATGGTGAAGTGATAGGGTTACCTAAGTAATATATTTCAAAATCAAAGAACTCTATACAAGGAGTTTAATAGCTCTATGTGACTGGTTTAGTGGCATATAAGAAAAAAAAAATCAAAACCCTTGCTGTACTTGCCTTGAGGCTTTAATTGGCAATTTTAGCTGTTCATTCTAACGTTTGTAGCTTGTTCCTGATTATTTTGTGTGTGTGTGTGTTTACTTTGGAATGCCCCTGCGTTGTTATCCGTACCTTACCAACTGTTTGCTTCAACTTTGTGAATATATTTTATGACACTTACTCCCATTATTGAATTTTAATGACTATACTTTTCAGTAGAGGAATATATAAAATACAAATATGAATGTACTTCAAGGAAAAATGGTTGTCTCCCTTGTATCTGTACCTGGATGAACCTGGTAGCCAGTACTTCAACAGAACCAGGTCCTTTGAATACTTTCTACAGTAATTAGATCTCATAATATAAGCCAAAGTAAATAGGCATGTAACTCTTATATCAAACAGTAGTTCATTTTGTTCATGTAGTTAATTTTTGCATGATGACTGACATACACATACCCAAAGGTATATACACATGCATTCCAGAAAAATGTTAGGCTTATTGCCTGAAATCTTGTGTGCTTCATTAACATTTTACAGTGATTTTAAAAATTTTACGTGGATTTTTAATCTTAAAACCAAAAATGCATGAATACCCTTGTATAGGTAGGACTCTGACAATGCTATGAACAGATCTGAAGCTTCATTTTCTTTATTGTAAGGTCAGTTGCCAGGGGAAAAGAAAACAATCTCTGACAGGTCTGTCTCTTACTTGGAAGAAATTATGTTGTGAGATGGTGCAGCTTAAGATGTAAAGAAGAGTTGAGTAAGTAATTCTGACATGATAAGGTGGCAGAAAACTGCTTTGTCCGTAATCTGCAGTTTAGAAGTACGTGCAAAAAGAGAGTTTTATTTTTTTTAAGTTTAGATTTTAAAGGAAACAAACCAAGATTTTTACAGAGAAGTGGTAGTTCTGGTTTTGTATCAGTCTTGAAAAATCTTATGGCAACTTAGGCATTATTCCTACTGTACAAAGGAGAGAGAAAAATAATAATAATTATAAAATATTAGTAATAAAAATCACTCTTCCAGACTCCCCAGAAGGGAGTTGGTAGGTTTTTCCTCATTCTGCCTATTAGTATCTGTGTGCTAGGCATATAAAAGAAAAAACAAACAAACTCATAATCATCCTGTGGAATATAAGTACATTTAGAAATAGTGGAATAACTTTCACTATTTTGTTAGAAAGTATCCGTCTCTTCAAAGCATTTCTGCACAGCTTCCCACTATACAGTATACACACACAGACACACACAAACTTACATGTAATATTTTCCATTAGAACAAGTCAAGCATATATTTGTGACACAAGCAGAAGAAAAGCACAGCAGCCTGTGAAGTACTTGTCTGACAAAAGGTTAGTCCTTTCAATGGAGCAGGTGACAGTCTTTCAAATGTGTCCTGTCATGGTTACAGGAGCCATATGAAAAGATCTAAACATAAATATAACAGGAGTAATGATGTGAGACTTTATCTTGTTGACACAGAAAAGAATATGTCTCTATTTGAGTAGTTCAGCTAATGGAAACTGTTTCTGTGAGTTCAGATTTTTGCTGAAGTATTTATGTGATGAAAATTTGAGCTTACACATTGAAGTAGCAATCTGTCTCTCATATAAAGCTGAACTTGAAAGTGAAGCAACAGCAGCAGTTAATCTTCCAGTGAAATTAAAATTCAAAATTCTTTCTATATCTTTTCCGCCTACAAGCTGACTCCCTTCAGCAGACACAGCAAGGTGGATGCAAAGCCACTCCTATGACTGGTAGTGAGGTGGCAAAAATATTTAAGAGGGTGATATCCCTCACTTTCTGCAATAAATTTGTATCTTTTTTTAAAAAAAGGTCTGTCATCCCTTCATGAGGGTGCATTTGTTTTGGGGTTTTTTTTGTGTTAGCTTTTAAGAGTTGTACGAAGAGTTGATTGGTCACAGACTCATATAATTTTATACTTGGATGTCTTATGGAGTCTGTATATCATTATATAGTTATTTTAGCCCTTTAAAATCTTACTGAAGTATTTTAATGTGATGGAACTTAACCTTTTAAGCTGAAATTATATGCCTCCACCTACTAATGTTATGTAATTGTATTCTATTTTGATAGAATATCAGAGTCATATTGCAATCCTTAATTTTTCCTTTAATTTTTAATCTATTTCAATACATTGTTAAAAGTTTCAGTTAGACACAGTTGTCAGTTGTTTCTGCTTGAACTCTTCTTTTACTTGTAGTATGCTTTTTAGTGATTACTTCTGGTTTCTTAGAGTTTATGATATACAAGAATTTATGCACTTAGTCTTGTATTATTAAAATATCCAAGTTTTTAAAAAGTCCTTAATTTTCAAGATCACCTCTTTTAGGCACTATGTTTTAAGAAATTAATATTTAAAATTTTTTTTTGCTTGTTTCTGTATTATTTTCTCTCTTCTAGTTATTTTTAACACTTCTGGTTCTAATACTCTGTGGAACTAATTTAAGATTTTGACTTTTTTAACTGAAACTCCTAAGTGTTATGGTTTTCCTTAGTATGGATCCAAAAGTGATTCAGAGAGCGATATTTCTCTTGCTCCCTGAAATTAGTGATGGCGAGTTTAACAGGGTTCCTTAATCAAGAAAAGGAAAAAGATTCCTGGAACTCAAAAGCTTCAAGGTCCACTAATGGGATGTTACTTCAGACATCTGTCTGTATTCTTGGCTCCCTCACTATGATATGTTCATTTGTGTTTTTTAGAATCCATGGTAATGAAAGGTGTTTAAATACTTTAGCTGTGTAATACAAATAGCCTAGTGAATATTGAGTGCAACTGGATTCTGAACATGTTGCCAAGTGGAAATACAGATTGTAGTTCCTACTTGAAATTCTAAGCAAGACTATTCTTAGGCAATATCTGAGCCTTCGCATCTAACAGGAGAAATATACTTTTTCTTGAAAAGGTTTGATTTCTACTTGGTCTTTTTTTTATTTGTTCTTTGCCGAGCTTGAAAACTGAAGATCCTTTCCACAAGGTACTGAGAATGCTGACAGTGGTTTGCTGGTATATTAGTTGTACCTTAAGGGGGATTTTTTGGTATAAAATTACTTATAATACTTGTACTGTCACAGAACGGGTAAGGTTGGATGGGACTACAGCGGGCCATCTGGTTCAACCTCCCTGCTCAAGCAGGGGCACCCTGGAGTGCATTGCACAGGATTGTGTCCAGATGATTCTTGAATATTTCCAAGTGAGGAAGGTTCCACAACCTCTTTGGCCCATCTGTTCCAGTGCATGGTTGTGCACACAGTAATGTTCTTCCTCATATTCAGGTGGATCTTCCTGTGTATCACCTTCTGCCCATTTTCTCTTGTCCGATGTCTTGGCACCACCAAGGTGCCAAGAGGATGGCTTGGCTCCATCCTCTTGACACCCTCCCTTCAGATACTTACAGACATTGATAAGGTCCCCACTTAGTTTTCTCTTCTCAAGGCTGAAAGGCCCAGCTCTCTCAGCCTTTCCTCACAAGGGCGATGCTCCCGTCCCTTGATCGTCTTTGTTGCTCCCCACTGAACCCGCTCCAGGAGCTCCAAGTCTCTCTGGTACTGAGAAGCCTGGAATTGGACACAGCTCTCCAGATGTGGCCTCAGCAGGTCTGAGCAGAGGAGCAGGAGCACCTCCCTCGATCTGCTGGCAATGGTTTTCCTAATGCACCCCAGAATATCATTAATCTCGGCCACCAGGGCACACTGCTGGCTTGTGCACAGCTTGTTGTCCACCAGGATCGTGAGGTTCTTCACAGAGCCGATTTCCAGCAGGTCAGTATTCTCTTTATGGTGTTCTGTGTTTCAACTGGGTGATAAATAGAAATATGTGTATAAGTATAAACCTTTTCTCCTTTGTTAGTGATCCCTGTTTCAGTTTTGGTTTTAGCATTTGTCTCAGTTTAGTGAAGTTAATGGACTTGAGTTTTTTTAAGAGGTTATTGAGGCAAATATATAGTCTAAACAAGGAAAAGAAAGCATAGATAATATTTTTAAAATATCAACTTCATACTAAACTCAGAAGTGTTTTAGCTAGTAATTTCATGAGCTTGAGCCTAAAACTATTTATCCTTCTTTTGTCCCATGCACAGTTCACTACATGATTGTGTGCTACTTTATTTTGTTATCAGAATGTTTGCTTTGAATAAAATAGTTCAAAGTAGCTCTTGTCACTTTAATATGCTGTCGTTTACTACTCCTCTGGCAACTAGTCCAGCCTACAGAGCTGCAGTTTCATCTACATGTCATCTGTAAGTTACAGCATCATGGGCATACTTCAGGGCAAAAGAAGGTTCTTTGTGATCCAGTCAATCAAAATATCTGTGTATTTCAAGATATTGCACAGATACTGCACTACTGGTACCCATTTTAAGTGGTACTCTTAGCCCACTTTCACTGAGGAAGAGAAAAACTATGTACAATCTGTCATTTTATGATCTTCTCTAAATTTCATAAAACTTCAAATGTAGGAAAACAAAAGAAGGCAGAAATGCTTATATTTCAGGTTTAGACAGCTTCCTCCAGCATATTTCAAGTTGCATGTGGTGACCTACTTCAAAGTCTATTTTTTCCTGGGGACTGTTGTGAGCAGGTCTGTATTTGTAGCTTTGAGTCAGAAACTCTAAGCCTCTGCATTTTTAAGAAAAAGAGAGACGTCCATACAAATTACAAATCTAAATCATACTTTTATCAGCTTTCTTTGAAGTACTTAAAAAGAAACCAAACGAAAACCACATGCACACAAAACTTGCTAAATTTATCTTGTTTATTCAATTGGCAGATCCACATTAAAAATCTGATTTCAAGTAATGCTTTGAGCATTCCTTTAAAAGTAGTTGACACGTCTTATGACGTGAGACATCATCTTGGACAGTATTCTAGTTCCAACATATTTCTTTCACTACTAGCCTTGATTATAGGCAGCTGCTTAAGGCTTTGCTGGAATAAAAATGGGATACATTGCATATATGAGTAAAAGTAGACTTTAGCAAGACTTCAAAGGATGTCTTGTGGGAGGAAGCACAAAGATAAAATGACATCAAAGCACAATTGTATGAATGATAGCTGACAGCAAATCTCATTGAAGTTGTTGCTGTCCCCAGTTGCTTGTTGCTGTTCGAAGTTAGCTTTTCAATGATATAAACGAGGAACTGCTTTGGTTTTCTTTCTGGCTTCTGACTATCTTGAATGGTTGTGAAGCCAGTTAATACAGACTTATGAAACAACCTTTAAAAGTGTCTTTCTTTGAGTAGTGACACTTACCTTGCATACTGTAAAACTTCTAAGTGAACTAACAAAGCTTAGCACATCAGATAGTACAGACAACAAACACTGTCATACAAAAGCTGAAAAGCTGAGCAAGGCTCTGTTCCAGCAGGACTAACAAGACGGTCCTCATCTCAGAGTTTATAATGGGTGTTGACAAGCTGACTCTGAGTTACTTCAGCAAAAACTGTAAGAAAAAGTCACTTCCTTTTTTTCATGTCTATGTTATAACAGTATTATTAAAGTCTTGCTTTATAACTTTTTCTAAAATTGTGTATGTACTGAATCTGCATTTTCATGTATGATCTTTCATGCAAGGCAACAGTTTAAACAGCTTTAAAAAAAAAAAGAAGAGGGGAGAAGGGAGAGACATCTTTAATACTGTGGATTTTAACATATTTATCCAGGTGAAGTCAGGTGAGAGTTGTTCTGTCAGACAGCCTCTTTGTAAGTTAAATTACCTGATAAAGATCATTATATGTCAATGAGTCAGGTTAATCTTTCAGATTACTCTAAATATGGCCATGGAAGACATTGCTTTTTTGATCATTTTTAGTAAATGTCTGAGAGAAAGCATTCAGTTTCTCAAAATCGTGTAACAAACTATGAGAGGTTACTCTGGTTAACAGGCACACATTATCTGCAGAAAATTATAAATTTCCTGTGTTCTTAATATCTGGTTGGTTTTTTGTTGTTTTTTTTTTTTTTTTTTTTTAAGAAAAAGGCTGCTGCAGAGGTCTGGATTCTTCCCTTCCTTTTCTACGGCATGTCATGTACAGATTTCTGATGGATGTTGCTGTGTTTCTCAGTTCATGAAATCTCTTTACAGCAATATGAGCAATGCAACTGTAAATGAAGTCAACAGCAACTCCATCAAGGAAATGTATACTTCGACAATAGTCAATTATGATTCTGATATTAAAAAACATACTAGTCTCAGTTTGGGCATCTAAAATGAAAGATTTTTGCTTTTTGTCTGTCTTAATGATACAATGTAATTGGTTTGGTTGTTTGGGGATTTTTTTGTCTTTTTTTTTGGTTGCTTTTGGGTTTTTTTTTTGGAGGGGGTGTTTTGGTGTTTTGTTTTGTAGGTTTTTTTTGAGATATTTAATGATTCATTCTACAGAAATATCAATAAACCAAGCAATTTATTAAACTGGACTTCACAGATATTATATAAAGCTAAATATCCTACAATAAACAATGGAAAATTAAATACTGAAATGAAATGAGCATTGGCACCTCTAAGACTAGTTACATGTAAGTACAGTGGGAAACAGAACATTGTAACAGATGGGAGCTGAAAGCATGCCAAGTTAACCTAATCTTAAATTTGATACTTCCTAAGTGATGAATAAATCTAGAGTAAGCAATCTGAGCACGTACTCAACACAGAAATCTATATAATTTGCTTGGACTGCTGCACTTTCTACTGCACAACTGTATGTTCTAAAATATTGTTGGGTAAATTAGTTTCTCTATTTTTCACTTACCCATAGAAGGCCAATATGCAGCCCTTCGAACTGTGATAATCTTTCCCATATAAGGTACTTGTATACTTAGTGGCATACATTTCTGATTTGTTTAAAAAGATCATTTTTGCCCTGAATATTTTGAATGTTGATAATATTTTTCAGATGTTTATTTCTTCTAATTTCCTAAAGATTTTTGCTATTTTGTTCCAAGGAATTACTTATGTAAGTATAGCAGACTGTATTTTATTAAAAACATGCTTACTTATTATAGCTATATTATATTTACAAGTTTACCATAAAATTTTGTAACATATTTCCTCTTTGACCTGCCAATTGAATGTTTTGGTAAATGCTAGACATTCTTGGTAGGTTAGTAAGGCTACAAACAAAAGAAAGAATGGAATTACTGACCCGTTAAATACTGAATATAAAGAGCCAAAGTAGAATAGTTCAGGACTTTTTAAAGAAATGAGTAATTTAAAATTGCGATATCTCATTTTCTTGACAAGTATTCTAATGAGGGGATAAAATGGCTCAATATTGATCCTTTCTTGTGACAGAAGTTAAGAAATGGGGAAACGATATTAAATTAATCTTTTGTTATAGGCTTGTTAAGATCCACTTATTATAATTATTAGAGAGATGTCTCTGCCTGAATTAAGGTGCAAATGATACCATATGCCTGAAGTCAATAGTATAGATTTTATTTAACATCAAATGAGAGGTAGAGAGAGATAGAAAGAAATAGCAGAAGGAAGGGGAGGGAGAGAAATAGGGTCACAGAGAGACAGATTAAGTAGAAAATGTCACCACTCCATGGATCTCGACTGTGTCCCACTGGTCCTCTTCTTCTGGTCTTCTTGGTGGTGAAGGTCTCACAAAACACAGACTTCAATGTATTAACATAACGTTCAGGCTGGCTGGGAACGCTCACTTCCCTCAAGGGAAGAAGTTTTACACTGTCTCTTTTCGATCAGGTGCAGTCCTCTGGTGCGAGGCCTCAGGAATGGGTCTAGCCAGGCTGATGGTTTATGACCCCTTCTAAGACAGGGCAGCTGCCAGTCAGGTAGTGCGGTTTGGCCTTCACTGGGGGAGGGGCAGAGAAGGAGTGGGGGAAGTTTTTGAGTTGTGTAAGGGAGGGTAATTACCATGATAAAAAGCAGCATCCCTCTCTGCAGGGTCATCTCCCCCTTGGCAGGTGCAAACCTGGCCTCAGCCTTCGCAAATGGGCTAGTGTTTTGGGTCATTAACCATGAACAGTCCAGCCTCCAGCAGGAGGGGGAGAGTGTGCAAATGAGCCTGTGGGCTATGGACTCCCCCCCAGCCAGCGCTGATTTTCACAGCTGGTGATACACTCTTCTCTTCCCCCCTGCCTTGTTTACTTCTCCTTAGACCTGAGATAATTGGACAACAATACCAACTTTATCTTATCAGGTGGCTTGATTCACAGTCCGAACTCCAGTCAGGAGGCACATTGGGGCAGGGAGTTTGCTTCAGTAATCACAACTTCTTTATACATTTTTGCCATAATGAGCCAATTCCTTCAGTGATCTTAACAATATTTAAGCCATTAACCATTTTCAGTCTCACAAGGTTTGATACTAGTCTTTCCATTCTTATTACCTGATGTTCCCATCCCTCTAAATTTAGAGACTTTGTTCATGTCCGTTTAGCTTGTATAAAGAAAGGACTTAATACCTCTATTTTTCCCCTTGCTAAGGCCCTTAACTCAGAGTTAAAAATAAGTGATCTTTCAGATATACAATCATTGTATAATACCTTAATTCTCAGTGTTTGTGAGTCTCTTTTCCCTGAAATTTATAACATAGTAGATTGCAGCAGGAACAGATTCTCAGCTGAAGTTTGCATCTGTCCTTACTGATCATTTCCCAGGAAGGTGGTACCACTCCTCATAAACCGGTGGGTGTTAAAATTCTTAAGGCAGAAACAAGTTGTATCTGCTTCTACAGCTTTTTGGCTTGCTTAGTGGCACCAACTGTAGCCACAGATGTATGAATTTCTTGAATTATATTAATATTATCCTTTGAACCACCCTGGCACTTCCAAGAATCTGATGCATTCAACGGAAGAAAAATAATCTAGAATAGGACAGTCAGTCTATGATCCTCAGGTGTCACACTTTCTGATCATATCAAATACCAACATGAATGTTAAAATATGTGGAATAGGTTATTACCAAGAACACTTTTCTGTAATGAATTGTTAAATTATCTTCTGTACACCATTGAATAGCTTTATGTCTCCTGAACTCTCAGCTGCTTCCCTGGAGAAACAAGTTTCTTCATGTGTCTGTCTAACTGTCAAAATTCTTGGGTCATTTCTGCCAAATCACAAAGTATAGCAGTCTCTAAATGTTGAACTAGTGTCAAAATTGAAGTTTCACTGACAGTTGCACCTGGGGAGATAGGAGAAAGAAGCTATTACTGGGCAAGCAGCAGCATGGTCAAACTAAAGTATGTGTCTGTAGAAAAAAGGTATTGTTAATCCCAGAGTTTGCAGAATTGCAAAGAATTTTGTAGGTCTGGGAAGAGGATGTTAAGGTTATATGATAATCACAACAGACTATCTCCAACAGATCACAGCCATATCTTCAAAATTGCTGTTTTAAAGAGTTGCTTCAATGAGGATTTCTCCTATAGTGGTGTTAGTTTGGAATACTCCCTTGCTTTTTGATCTCAAAAAAAGCAAAGGTTTTTGAAGCTTCCTGTATCTTGAAAATTATCTGTCACTGAGGAATATTCCATAAAGCAGGCTTAACTGCTCTTAAGTTCTCTATCTGCTGATGTCTATTAAAAAAAATGGATATTCTCATACCACTAAGTTTTCATATAGGCATAGTAAAAAACAGCCTTTCTCCTTTAGGGCAAGGAGATGAAGCCAGATCCATGTATGTTGTTTTGAATGACTCTTGGGAACACTTGTCTGTCACCCTGGAGCTATGACAGCGGTACTGCTAAGGTTTCCAAATTTGTCCTTCAGTGCATGAGGAATATCTATCTGCATTTCTCTACCCCTTGATGTGCAATCATTTCTTGGAGTTGTCTGCTAAGCGTAAGGATAGCTGCCTCGGGAACTATCAAGCATTAAGTCTAACCTGTATAGTTGCAGAAACTGCATAAGATGCTCCATCAACCAAGCTATGATACCTTTCCCTGGAAGTGGTTTATAACTTGTTTAAATAGGACAATCTGAACTGACCTGCCTCAGTAGATTCTCTAATAGCTTGAAATTACATCTATGCTGCTCTTAAAGTTTCCAGATTCACCTTTTGAGGATAAAGGGAAAGGTTTTCATCTAGATTAACTGTAAAGGATGGAGGTGGGATCTGTTCCATAATGTTTCACACAATTTCACAGGGACTTACCTGTCTTGTATTTCTTACTTAATCTTTTATTAGAGCCAGTTTCAGTGGATGTATAAATTTGCATCCAACTAATATACAGGAATTCTACAGGGAAGGTTTCGAAAATTAACTTTGGTGTTGCCATACAAATAATTTTTAGCTGTCATGCTGCTTTCTCATCATGTGTTTTTGTTGGGTTTTTTTGTTGATGGTCATACATGTTTTACTGAAGAGCAATAAATTTTAACCCAGAAGTGACATTCTTATCTGCAGGATGGAGAAATACCTTGTGGGTATGTTTGCTTTCATTTTTAAAAAGTTGGCACCTCCAAAAATATTTGCCTAAAGAAATTACAGAACTTATTAAAAGTGAGTAACAGAGCAGCCAGTTTCCTAGGGAGAGTTTGCTTTCTACCCTTCCAAATAATGGGGCCTGGGAGTTGAAGATGGTTAACTCCTTTAAGCATGAATAGTGGTTGGGCAAAATACTATTTCAGTCTCTTCTGCTTCACTGTATGATGGTGGCATGCCAAATCATAAATCTTGAAAAGATTAGTTTTCTTCTTGAAATTAGATTACTCAGAGCTCTTGAATATATGAATGCATAGGCTAAAAAACAGTTTTATTTTAAAAAACAGTTTTATTTAATGTCCCTTAGTAGTTCTTTGGGATTTTTTTTGCCTGGGCTCTGGTATTCAGGACCAGCTCTACTAACCAGCCTGCTGCCAGCAGACCTACCCAGAAATACAAGGAACTGCTGAAAAATGAGGTTAAAAACTCCATGGATACTTTATTTTAAATCGTTTACTTGGCAAATTACTAATTTTTTCTCAAAAACATTCTTTTCAACTGTTAGACTAATCAGTCATGTATATAGTCATATTGAGTGAATATGTTTGAGACAATACATAGAACTAAGTTTTTTTTTGCTCTCTGAATTAATTATTTGACAATAATAATTCATAGAAAACACATTTTGACATTCTGAAATTTAGTATTAGCTGTTGGCCTGAGTAAGGTATTTCAAAGTTATGGCACTGGAAACCTGTCTAGAAACGTAAATGGATTGGAATGACAGTACTGGGGCCATAGCAAGGCTGTACAGCAAAAGCTGTATAGCAAAGCTGTGGAAGAAATCTGAACACGGGTGGAAGGAGGTAGAGACTTAAACTAAGGTAGATGAAGGAAAATGAGTAATGTTACGGTTAAAAAACAAGTGGAAAAGAGATTGTTCTGTGTATGTTTTGCTACACTCCTGTATTTCAGAATTTTTTACTCTGAGATTTTCTAGTGGTTATGGGCTGTATACAGAGTACAAATCTCAAAAAGGTGCAGAGGATGAATTTTCTTTATTTTTCTTCCTCTGTAGCAGGAATATCTGTTGGCATATGTTCTGGCTGCTGTGATAGCCATCAAAAGTCACATCGTTTTAAGAGAATCACGGACTGATATTGTCATAGATTGGTGTTTTAATACTTGCCAGCTAACTAGAGATAACTTGAATAATTCTAACTGTAAAGGGCATTAACTTGCAGTATTTTGCTTTGCAGAATGTTAATTTCCATGGACCAGTTGATGACCAAGGACTTAGGTTATGCTTTCATTGACAAGATGTAGGCAAGTCCCATTCAATACTGACTGCTGAAAGTTCTGAACAACTACAAACATCAATATTTTAGATTTTAACGGGTCTACAATAGAAGTTCTTAGACCAGAATTAAATATTTTTGATGCAGTAACTATCTGGAGACTACACATTACAAACTGGTGTTGATCTGTTAGTTTCATACACAATTGGAAAACCACTGTGCCATTGTGAGGCAGTACATTGTTAAAATCCTCTGTGCAGGTATAAATATTTTTGGGGGGAGAAATATATTGACTATATTTCTTGGTTATCTTCAACCTTCTGTTGGTAAAATAAGGCATTACAGTGTAAACAAACTCCAAGTTTACCTGAAAATTGGTGTTTATAGTTAGACATTTTTAAGAGGTTTGAAACTGTTACGCATATGCACAACAGAAAAACGTTTGCTTTTGGAGGTTAGCTCTGATGCAAACTGCTATCAGGAACTCATGGTCTATTTATTGGTCATTACTGCACTTGGTTTAGATGCTTAATTTCTACTGACATTTGTGTAGTTCAAATTTTCTTAAAGGAAAGGAAAGTAGCTGTGCCACTGAATGTCAAGTGCAACTGTGACTCAGAAATAAAACATTTTTTTTTCCCTAAGGGGTTCAAATTTGAAAGGAATTAAGTGTATTATACTGAAGTAATTTTTGAGCAGTAAAAGCTGTCAGGTACATTAGAGCACTGTCCCTGGTAATGCTGATATCTGTTCTGCCCCTTTATTTACACAGTGCTATCTTGACATTATTAATGCTGTATGGTAGTTACACAAAAGCAATTCTGTTATAGAAAGGTCTAAATGTTGGAGGGAATTATGCAATCTGCTTATGCCTAGTGCTAGCTTTTGCTGGAGTGGGATTGATCTACTTCTTCTGAGAGAACCAGAAAGCATTTCCTGAAAAGAAGAATGAGGGTGAAAAATTGCTATGAAGAACAGCTAACAAAACAAAACAAACCATATAACCAAAAGAAAAACCCCCAAAAACGTCTCAAACAAATTTTTAAAAAAACACTACCAAGGGATTAAATGGTGAAAAGTGCAAGGAAAAGTGCCAATGGAAAATGCAAAGTGCAACACTCCTGGCAGCACATGTTGCTGCCTATAAGTAGCCAAGGAAGGAACAAATGCAAGAAACTTATTTTCCAAAGCCATTACAAGCCACAAGACTGGAAATAACCCTTCCTCCCAACCTACCTCACCTCCTTCCCACAGTGCTCTGAACAGTTGGAGTGGACAGTATCAGGATCCATCTGACAAGGGAATTCTGTGATTTTGGTAGAGCACTGAGAGGAGCAAGAAGAGGGGTGTGTACTTACACACGATACTGAATATCATGGGGCTTTTCCATATCACAGAAGTTCCCTTCACCAAGAAAATGAATACCAGCTTTCCAAGAACTGGACCCAGGTAGTGACAATAGACTGAGTGTGTCCTGAGTGTGTAGCTGTGCCACAGCTGGGCGAGTGGGTACTCGGTGGAGGGCTTCCCAGCACTCACAGCTAGTGTTGCTCTACTCAGCTGACTTTGTCTCATCTTGGACTTCATTTGCCAGCCATTCTCTGAGGGAGCAGCAATGGGCTCAGGTCAGCCTATAACGGTGGTGTGGAGAATGTCTTCTAGTGAAGGAAGGAAAGGCTGGGCCTGCACCTTGCATCTGAAATTTTAGGAAAGGGCCGAACTCATGCTGTATATGTTATTGTCTGAGTTCAAGTTTGGAAGTGGTATAAGTCACCCACCAGAGATATGACCACTGCTCTTTTCTCCAGGAAAATGAGCACCAACGGAAAATGCACTGACCATTCCCACTTAACTAATCACCTGTTAAAGTAATAACTGGTGTAAAAATAAAAGAATAAATACAATTTTAAAAAAAAATCTCCAGACCCATTTTCTCACCAAGGAACAACGTGACAGTTTCATTGTGTCCAGCCAACAGAACAGTATGTAGGAGAGAGTGAAGCCTTTGCACTCCTGTGAGGAAGATCTGATGTGCAAGAGTAGCTGGAAGAAGGTGAGACCGAGTGCATATGGCCAGAGAGTATCACTGATCTGTACTCCTTGATCTCTCACAGAGAGACAAAGTGATCAAAACCATCCCTTGCTAAGATCCCCTTCTTCCCTGGTGCTGGACAGCAACTTTGGCTGTTGGAACAAAGCCCTGCCATATCTTGGAACTGTTCCATTTTTTTTACCATCTGCCCATTTTATGTCATCTCTTCCCTACTACTACGTTGTGGATGCTGAAAGAGCATAAAAAGATTTCAGAGGATATCTGCTTGCCTCTTCCCTTTAGTATCTTATCGTAGTGTCATTGTCTACAAATTCTTTTTGAAGTTGCCTGTAACATCTGTCTCCACAGCTTCCTGCAACCACACTTTCCAGAAGTTCACTACTTATTGTATAAAGAAACACTTCCTTATGTATTTTAAATTCATTTCTTCATGCTTCATAGCTTTCTAAAAATACATTGGCTTTTAAAAAAAAAACTATGAAATTATGAATTTTAAATCCATTGAACTGTTTGGGAAACTTGAAAACGAGAAAGATTAAGTGTCTCACAGTGCTATAAACCAAACTATTAGTTACAGTTTTTATAGTTTTCATAAATATTATTTGGTTTATAAATCAGTATTCTGACTTGCTGTCAGGGTTCTACAAAAAACAACTTTACCATTTCCAATAAGTTCTTATTTGAAAGAAATTTAATAGAATCACTAATCGACTTGCCCCCTCACACACTCTATTTACCTAATATCAGAGCTAAAACATCCTTATCAATAGCTGAAATATTCACTTACATTATTGTATTTTAGGATGTATGGTCCTATAATTGTATGTTGAAGGAAATATCCTGAGATACAGAATAATTATGCACTAATCACTACAAACAGTTCAGTTTCTTCAAAGCAGAAATTACCGAGATTTTTTTTTTCCTCTTCTGTGACCAGAGAGTCCCAGTTCCATAGAAACAGCAAGCTATCCTTCCTAAATGTTCTTCTGCAAACTCCTTCAATATGAGCTTTTGTGATTTGTCAAGTTAGGTTCCTAAAACAAGTTTGTTTTACTTGAGTTTTTTGTAGGTTTTTTGTGGGTTTTGTTGGTTTGGCTTGAGTAGGGTTTGGTTTTTTGCTTCTTTCTGGGAGGAACCCAAAAAAACCCAATATGGCTGAATATATGTGTAGTGATATCATTAAGATGTTCATTATTTTTAGTGAAGCTGAGAGTTCTGTTCAATTCTTAATCCAAAATTTTTATACGTTTCTAGAAAAATAGGTTGTAAAAGAATAAGAAGCAGTGAAAAAAAGAAGCAATTATCTTTACAGAAAATCATGGCAACCAAATTTTAAATTCATTAGAGGTTCTGTTAACCTTTTTACAGTGAATAACAAATGCCTGTTAAAGAAACATGAAAGTTAGTTAACTGCAGACAAGCAGAAGTAGACCATTAAAGGACTCCACAGAGCAAATAATGGAAGTGAAATTCTGAATCACTGCTGGTGAACTATTGATATTCCTGTAATGGACTGAAAATATTGATGGAAAGACGCCGTAAGACTAAATTCAAATCATACTTTCCTGAATTTAGAAGCTGTTTAACATAGAATAAGTCATCTGCTGTCTGTCAGATTTGGTCATGTCATATACACAAATGAAATAAAACTATGAAGGTACTTTCCAAAGGATTTCAAAATTTTCTGTAAAAGTAACCAGCAGTAATTAATGTCAGCGAGCTTTTACCTACCTTAGAAATATAACATTTACCCTCATATTGACACATGGTGCCTGAACAGAAATTAATTGCTTGCAGCAAGCAGTAAGTGTAAATAGTTCCTTTAGATACCACACATTCTGGCAGGATGCTAAGGCAAGAACAAGTCATTAAGTTTTTGCAGCCTTTTACAGCTGATAATTTTTATTTTTATTCTTTACAGTATTGGAATTGAGAGATTACATTAAGTTAAACTACACTTGATGAAAAAGAAATACATCAAGAAAAAAAGAGAAGATGCAAATGTTAAAATGCTGATATTGTTTTGTACTAACATTTTTAGTAATCAATCTCATTGTTCTATGGTAGTTCCTTGAAATATGGCACAAAACAAATAGTTCTAAGCTCTAGCTCTGCTGTTATTATGTTAACAGCACCCCTGGACTGTTTTAAAATCATAGATGGGCATGATTTCCTGACCCAGCTGAATTCAGATCTAGCAGTTTTTTGAGTAATAATCTTTGAGGGTGTTAACAAGGAATTGTGATCTCCAAATGCCTTTTAGAAAGAATTTTCTCAAGACTATATGCTATACCTGCTATGCTGTTCATGTTCATGTTCAAGCTTTGGTTAAAAAAAAAACAGATTGGGAGCTTGCTATGCCTTTCGGAGTTCTCAAAGAAAACCAAAATATATATAAAAAAAAAAATAAGGCTACTAGATTGTGATCATCTCAAAGTTGCCACAGTTATACTTTCATTCCTACAACAGTTCTTTAGCTAAAATCTTGTTTATGAGGGAAAGAAGCCATAAACAATCCAAGAATAAGAGTGTGAAAAGATGATTTAGAGTATCCTGTTCATCTGCCATTTTGTAGCCTATGGCATTATCTATTGGCCCCTGAGGAACTCCACTCCTGACCAGCTGCCAGTTTGACTTTTTGCCATTAACCATCACACCCTGAGTTTGACAATTTGGCCAGATACTCACCCATCTATGGTCCCTCTGTCCAGTTTATCACCAGTTTTCCTCAAGAAGGATGTTGTGGCAGACTGTGTCAAAAAGCCTTGCTGAAATCAAGGTAAGGGACTTCCTCTGTTCTGAGCAAATAATTTCCTAATAGACATCAGCCAGATTGGTCAAATGGGACTTACCCTTGATAAATTGATGTTAGCCTTTTCCACTGATTTTCTTGTCCTTCACATGCTTCCACAAGCAACTGTTTTATAGTTTGGGGCATAAATTCCTTTTCCAAATGTTGAGCTCTTGGATCTTAATATTATTCTGGTATTTTTTGGCACTCATAAAAGTGATTAAAAAGAATATTGCTGAATTCTCTAGCTTCATAAAAAAATTGATTTACAGTTAAAAATTAATAGAATAGGTTAACTATTTTAACTGTAGTAAAATATATTAACTTTTATTAAAATTGTATTTAGTAAATTAATATTTTACATTCTTATGGCTAAATTTAAAGATAAGTGTTGGACATTTTTCTTTTGAAAACTGAGCAAAATATAGGAAAAAATCTTATAAAGAGAATCTATTTACTCTAATATTCCAGATACTTACTACAAGTCAGGTTTCAAAGAAATATTGAGACAGCTCTTTGCAAGAATTATGCATTTTTAGTTCTTAATCAGTATTTCATATTTTCCTTTATCCTTTGTTAATGTCTTGAGATTTTAACAGTTTGCGTATAGGATGTATTTAGAAGTTCCTTTAAAGTCTTTCTATTTGCTTATGAACAGGGAAGGTGTAATGTCACTACTTTGTCAAATGTAGGTGAGTGACATTATATTATGGTCAGCACCTATTTTGAGCCAGTAGGAGCAATAGAGTGCTGAGATTTATATGTTTCCAAGATACAGAAACAGGAAAATAAAATAAGGAATGAAATTGTTATTAAAATTATGGAAGTATCATTCTCTTACACTGCAAGTCAAAATGCTGACATTAACATTTATTTCATCTCAGTGTGCCTGGGGGCCCTTTACTAGCCTCTTAAATCTCTAGAAACTATCACAGACCTTTACAGAACCAGGTTTTGATATTTGTGCATGTAAGTTTTGAATCCTAAATATGTGGTTTAACAGGAGAGAACTTGTAAAGTTCTCTGGGGGTTTTTTGGGGGGGAGTGTTTGGTTTTTTTGTTGGTTTTGCTATTATTGTGCCAGTAAAACACTGATTTGGGTCACTTTTTATGTGTATAACTATACATAAGTAAGATGGTGAGGGGAAGGGAACATTGATCTGAATATGTCTTGTTTTCTTCAGGTATTAAATCATAAACTCTTGAATTGCAATTGTCAGCCTCTATCTAAAAATGCAGTTAACTTTTATCCATCTCGTTAGGTGGGTAGTCAGTGCTTTGGCAATAGTTGCAGAAGATACACATTTCTATACCCTGCCTAGGTGCATCAGTTGCTGGTGACCCCCCTTTTTCCATCTATGGTCTTAATGTATATAATGTATTGAATATTTTGCAACTTGTTCATGTTTAAAAATCTAGTATCTTTTGTACTGCTTCCAAATAATAAACTGAAAAAGTGGAAGATTGCCTTGATTGTGTAAATTTCTAGCATTCTGCTGGGACAGTACTTCGCTGGGGTAAGCATAGAATGGTAGAACCACTTAAGTTGGAAAAGGCTGTTAAGATCATCAAGTCTGTTAACTCAGCACTGCCAAGTCTGCCACTGAACCATGTCTCCAAGCAGCACATCTCCATGTCTTTTACATATCTTCAAGAATGGTGACTCGACTGCTTCCCTGGGCAGCCTGTTCCAGTTCTTGACAACCCTTTCAGTGAAGAAATTTTCCTAATATCCAATCTAAACCTTCCCTGTTCCCCGGGCTGTTTCTTCTTTTCATATCGCTTGTTACTTGAGAGAAAAGACGCCATCCACCTGACTACAATGTCCTTTCAGGTAGAGCAGTAAGGTCCCCCCTAAGCTTACTTTTCTCCAGGCTAAACAACCCCAGCTCCCTCAGCCACTCCTCACAAGACTTATGCTCCACACCCATCACCAGGTTCATTGCTCTTCTAAGGAGAAGCACTATAATTTAGCTTTCACCGTTTAATTAAAATTCTGAAAGAACTTCTCTCAGTATCATTCCTCTCAGTTAGAAAATCTCTAATGCTGACATCTGAAAAGGTAGCTTTTTGTTAATAGGTAAAATTAATTGAAACAAAACTGAATTCATGAGTTTAATTTTGTAAGGTGAAATTGACAATAGCTGATGAAGTAACTAAAGTACTATTAAATTCAGTGAATTTTCCCCAATTAGCGTTTTCTAAACTGACCCAAAATTGACACAAAATGTCACAGTAATGTTATTTTCTGAAGAGCCAGGTGTAAAAGAGTCAAAGTTGATCAGGAAATATTTGAGTTTGGAGATACCTGATTTTAGAGACAAGAAGTTCCTAATGACTGATTAGAAATATCCAAGTGCATTTTTGTTTAAAACTCTGATGGTCCTTTCCAAAGGCCATATTTGCATCCTGGTGCTCAGCTGTGATTTAATGTAAAGCTGTGCTTTGTTGTTAATGATGGAAACAGCAGGCATGATTCTGTCAGGAGATGACAAGGCTTTTCATTGTAAGGTTTTCAGTTCAAATGTTAACTCTTGTAGGTACTTTTGTCTGTGTAGCAAGTCCCATGCTGATTCCTATTAATCCATAGCTTGCAGAAGCATAGCAAAGTTGAAAGGTGCTTTCAAGATCTTTTAATGTATAAGGTACTCTGTGTAATACCTTCTTGAGTACCTTCTGAATGAAAAAATCTGTCAACATTTTAGCACACTTGAGATACTTCAGATTTAAGACTGTATATTTGAAGGACATATGGTTTTGTATCATGTTTTTGTCATGAAAATAAGCACACCCCTGCCTGACTAAATAAAACCAGCGTAGGAAAAGGAGTTTATTTTCAGTGAGTGCCTGTTATCTCTGATGTGGCATGAAACAACTGTGTTCTGGGAAATGAAGCAATGTACAAGGAAGATCTAAAGGACAAAGAGATTATCTGTTAGACTGACCTGAGGGCTACAAGCAAGGAAACTGCCAGCTAGACAGAAGTCCATGAATATACATCACAGCAGTGCTGAACCATGTTCCCAATCCTTCTGCCCACATACTCAGACAAGACAAGCAAGTAGGAGGGCAGAAACTCACAGAGCAACGTTTCCTTTGCTGTGCCTCTGAATACTGTATCAGACAGAATCTGAGACATTAGGCTGTTTTCCTAGATGGAACAGTTAAGAAACAGAAAAGAAAAGTAACACCTGCTATAGGTGACTACAGAGTCCTAGCTCAAAGTTTGTCTCCACATTAATAACATTTTTGCTCCATCTACTGGTAGGAAGGTTTGGATCCTTCCTGAATTGCCATCAGGCACTTGCACCTCCTTCTGCAACCAGTCCTCTTCTTCCGATTAGAAATTTAAATTTCACAGTGTAGAAAAAAGAGTGAAAAAAAAATATGTTGATACCTCTTTCTAAAATTTGGAATTGAGACAGAAATTTTAATTTTAAGGGGTCATGGCTCAAAACATAAAACCAGAGCAGTGTTCCCTGTGGTGAAGATGGATGACGCTCGTAATTTTGGAGGGTAAAACAAAGAACAAAAACAAGCCCTCAAAAATATACAAAATGCCTCCCCCAAACATTATACAACTTTATACTTTAATATTGTAGCTATTAACTAGTTTATTATCTAAAATTCGTCTTGCTCTGGCAAAGCCCGAAACTCTTTGTCCTTATGTCATCTCCCTTTCTCGCCTTATTGGCATAAGGGAGCTGACAGCATTCTGAAATGCTGGTTTGATAGCAGTGAGCTGGTTTGATAGCTGCGAGCATGTCTCAGTTCTGAATGCTCATTTTGTCAGATTGCTTGATTATTAGGTGATGTCAAGAAAAATAGGACTTCTGAGTTTATTTGCACAGCTGTTGTGATTAGTTATGTTTGGTTTGAAGCCAGAAGGTTCTCAAAGGTTTACTCTGCTGCTTCTGAAGTTGTCAGCTCACTGCCTCTGTGGTGTTAGAATTATATCCAAACACTGATTTGTTGGATGTATTATTTCATTCTTGTTCACTGGACTGAAGTCAATGAATAAGCTTCTTTGAGAATTATTGATTCAACAGCCGTAGTCTTCTAATTGCAATCTGAGGTCTTCATGAGGACACTGTGCAGTAACATAATAGCAAATCTTTAACAAGGTTTATGTGGTGAAGTTCATATCACTATATAAATCAGATTGTTGTTTTTCAAATGGGAAAAAGAATCACAAGCCCACTAGTAGCCAAGGTTTCATTGACATTTTGTAGATTCTTCTAGTTGCAGTAGGTACAGTGTTTGCTCTGTTTGGACCAGTGTATCTGAATTCATATTAAACCAGGCCCTGTTGATCCCACACAAAATCACAGAACAGGTAAGGATGTTTGGAGATTATCTATATCAATACCCTTACTAAAGCAAGATTAGTTAGAGCAGATTGCTCAGTACTGTGTCCAGTTGGATTTTGAATATCACCAAAGATGGAGGCTCTACAGCCTCTCTGAGCAACCTTTTTCAGTGTGCCGTCCCTCTTAACATAGAGAAAGCTTTTCACACGATCAAATTTGAGCCCACAACAAGTTATGTTGGTACTTCATCATACAGATGTTATAGTGAGGGATAAACTGAAGTGCTTCTGTATCCTCTGCAGGACTGTATCATTAAGACTAAAGCCATAAAAGAATTGGGCTGCCTAGCACAGGACTGGAGATAGAATTCATATCCTTGAGTCTGGAAACAGAAATCAGAAAACACCTTTGTGCTTTTGTCTCCCTTTTATTCAATGAAGAACCTCTCACTATACTCACACCCCTCACTGTAACTGCCTGTCTCTTTGATCCTGTAGGCTCCCTGAACAGTGTTTCTGAGTCTGTCCATGGTTCCACAAGTTTAACAGCAGAGTTTCTGAACTATTCAGAGGCTAAACAAAGAATCAGCCAGACTATTGTCCTCGAGATGTAATGCTGAAGAAAAGGATAAGTACTTTTCACCAATTTTAACATGGATGCCAGGTCTTACAGTCATCAAGGCTCTGGAAATGCCTTTCTGCCATCTGAAAGTGTAAATTCTAGAAAACAGATGAAATCTAGATGCTGCTGAAAAAAATTTCTGTCGGCTATTTTTGGTAGGTATTAAATGCCTATCAGCTACTTTTATGCGCTTGAGGAGAATGCATTGAGACTAGGTCGTGGGGAGAAAGGAAGTGTTTGTGGATGAAAAGCTCAACATGACTCAGCAATGCACACTTGCAGCCCAGAAAGCCAATCACATCCTGGGCTGCATCAAAAGCAGCCTGGCCAGCAGGTGAGGGAGGTGATTCTGCCCCTTTGCTCTGATGACACTCCATCTAGAGTACTGCATCCAGCTCTGGGGTCCCCTACACAAGAAAGACATGGATCTGTTGGAACAGATCTAAAGGAGGGCCACAAAACCGGAGCACCTCTCCTATGAAGACAGGCTGAGTGAGTTGCGGCTGTTCAGTGTGGAGAAGAGGAGGTTCCAGGGAGACTTGGAGCACCATTCAGTATGCAAAGGCAATTTAGAAGAAGGCTGAAGAGTGCAACAGGACAAGGGCAATGGCCTTGAGCTGATAGACAGTAGGACTTCTGATCATTGGAAGTGTTCAGGCTAGATGGGACTCTGAATAACCTGGCTTAGTGGAGGGTCCCCTGCCCATGGCAGGAGAGTTGGAACTGGATGATCTTTAAGGTCCCTTCCAACCCAAACAGTTCCATAATTCTATGATGCTGTGATTCTATGATTCTATAACTCTATGAACTGACTACAAACTGACTAGTACTGACTCATTTTGAGTTCCTTTCTACAGTGTTCTTTAAGACATTAACTGCATCTATCTAAACAGTGGATGCTGTATTCTTTCAGTAAAGACAGGCTCAAATGATAATTATATGCCAAATCTACGGCAACTGGTGAATCTGTAGGGGTATTCATTGGGGAAGTTGCCTTTTAACATCTTAACTGACCAGTCTAACAAACAGCTATGTTACACCTGAATTTACTCTGTCTTGACTCTGCAGTATCAGACACTTTGCGTGGCTATGATAGAGCAAGAAATAAATGTGTATACATATGTACACGCATATACACACAACAGAGGAAAAAAACACACTGCATTTTACAGTTGTAGTCTACTAATCCCAGTTATAGAATAGAAAGTTACTGAGTTGCAGATGTAAAATATGGTGAATGGCAAAACAAGCAGTGGTGTTTTCTCTCTCAAAAAAGGGAGAGAGACCTGCTGATGGGGATCTCAAAGGGTAAGGACAAGTTACTTCTGGTTCCATTCTGGTTTTGGGCTTAATGCTGGCATTTCTGCTATACTTACCTAGCACAAGAAATAAAATAAATAAAAAAAAGCAGTAAACGGTTTTACTGAGGATGGACATAATTTTCTCTAAGAAAGAGGTACCTCTGTTCCTGATTATATCCTTTGTGCTTTCACTGTGTAAGGATGTTTATGTATGTTGGATATACAGGTTTTGTTCTTTTCCCATTGCCCTAAAACTGATCATCCCAGCTTTCAAGATGATGTTCCCTTAACAAAAAGTAATACTGACCTTTTTTTGTTGATGTTTATAGTCTTGGGGATCTCTGTCATCACCCGTATTCTCAAAGCCTCTTTATCCTCTTGTGTTTGTAGTCTTGAAGGCTACTGCTATGTAACAAGGATGACCATCCGGTCAACCAAGGAAGGGCTTGTAAGAAACAGGCTGATGCCTTATTTTGTCTTTTCTGAAAAGACAACAATTATGATGTAAGGTTTTTATCCACACACATTAAAATATACTCATAAAACTATAAGCCTTTTTAGAACATGAGAATCTTACTACTGTAATTAAGACAATTAAGATCTGACAAGAACCTCAGTAGTGTTAGCAAACCTCAGGAGATTCTACAAAATTGATTCAACTTACAATAATACATTTTTGTGCTTTTGATTATTACTATTATTGACTATACCACTAGAATGAATTTGAGCATGCATCTCAACACTATTATATCTGTTCTACTAAGATGATGAAGTTTTCTTAGTAGAGTGACTCAACGTGTTGTGGAAAAATATCTCGGTGATTTAATACTTGGGTAGTCTTAAGGCTACACCTTTTTTTTTCTTTTGAGCAGAAGAATGAATCATTTGGACAAATAAAAATATTATGTATTTCAAAATTATGTATGAGCATATAAAATAATTAAAGGTTTATTTAACTTTGACTAATAGGGGATATTTGACATCATGTGAAAACTTCCAGGAAAATGGATTTTTTTCAGCAAGATGTCTTGGTTTAATGACTATATGTTCAGGAGGTGGGACTTCTAATGAGATGACGCCCTTCTTCTCTTTTGTTTATTTCCCTTCCCCCAAATATTGACAGTTTTTTAAATTACTAAGACTCTGAATTCAAGAGGAAAAAGATAACAATTTTACTAAAAAAAAAGCCCGAGAACAAAACAGAACAAAACAGAACAAAACAAAACCCAACAATAGCAGAAAAATGTTACCTAGCCACCCCCAACCTCTCAGTTAAAACGAGAAAAGCCTGGAAGAGTTTTTCATTCGAAGAAAGAAGAGTCCTATCCCACCGAGACGGCTCCATGGATCCCCACGGAGCAAAGCTATGTGACATGACAGTGATGGCACCAAAGCGGCTCTGGGACTGTGTGATTATGAGCCACATGATGGCAGTACCCCATGCAGCTCCCCAGAAGGAAATTCCCAGGCTTTTGGCGCGGGTGGCAGTGGCGCTCGCACCCTTCAGGCAGCTGAGGGCGGCTGCCCTGGTGAAGGAAAAGGTGGTGGCGGTGGGTTGCTGCAGCGAGCAATGCTGGTCAGAGGCTGCAGTGGAAAACAGCCACTCATCAGTGGCTGATCGGTCCCCCGGGAAAAGCTCCAACGAGCACAACTGTAAGAAAAGGTAACATCAAAAGTACCAAGTCTATCTTGGGCTGGCGTTACATAGAAGAACAGCACTGATGTTGTAATGCATACAGTTAACATTTTGGTTTTCCGAGGACTGATCACAGGGTAAGAAGACATTTTTAAAATCTGTGAGCAGCAGTAGTTAAGGCAACTGAAAAAAATAGCGCTCTTGAATGTAAAGGAAGAGTGAAAAGAGCAAAGCGGTGGTCGAGACAGAACCTTAAAGAGTTTAAAACTGGTAATGCAGGGGTAGAACAGATATATATGGGCTTGCAGAATTTTTAAACTCTTGTACTATGGGTAGATGTACAAATAGAGCAGTCAGTAAATTTAAAGTGTGTTTGTATGAGTGCAGATCCAGAAATTAAATGAAGGAAATAAGTTCTCCTACAAGGTAATTGATGTTCAGCTTGACAGTCTCAGTATGAAGTTCTTTAACCCTAATGCCCTCATTGCATGGTGGAATTATATTCCATGTTTCAGTGAAATGCAACCCAATATAAGAAAGTGTGCTTTTCAAAACCTTTACCTAATGAAATGAATTGTTGCATGAATTTTATCATAAATTTATGGTCTTATAAGTATTGCAAATTTTGTAGTTCAGAATATTTTAGGTGCATAGAAATCCTTCTATCCTTTCCAAGGTCTGTAATAGTTTTGGAAAATTATTGAAAAAATGCTGCTCATGACTGCTGCCCCTTATTTCTAGAGAATAAGACTATTCAATCTGCATTTTATTCCTCACTAACAAAAATGCCTTACACTTATTTTTCCTTCATTTTAGCAGAAACTAGAAATACAGATTTAACATAGTTTTTTAATATTTTGTTTCAAGTCATAAGCAATTAATTTTCCCTGTTTCCCCATTTTCTTATTGAACTGATGTATTCTCCTCAAGGTGTATCAAAGTAAGCAATCTTTATGTAATAAATTACTTTAGAATATTCTTTATTAACTTGACCTCATGCAAAATTCTACTGAATTAAAGAAAATGACCTGGCAGAAAGAAGTAAAGCATCTTATTCACACTGTGTACTCTTGGCCAAGAATTTTATCTCTTCAAGTAGCTCTCAGAGAAAAGGAAGGCAGGTTCAAAACTTATGAAGTGGAATGTGTTAGTCTTGTCTAGTTAAAAACTGTATTACATTTTGATTGGCATGTAACTCAGAGCTTACACCTTTTTTTTCAGCAGATGCTCTATTAAAAACCAATTAAGTTTTAGTGTAATTAGGTATTTAACTTATCAGTTATGCAGTGAAAAATGTTGGGGGTGATAGCAATGACAAACAGGCTTACCAACTAATCAGCTGTCTAATTAATTTGAAAATCTTTCATGTTTGACAAAAATTATGCATCATATCAACTGGTTTAAGGCCTGGTAATAAATATACCTGTAGAAAAACCTTGGGGAAGGTTTGTCTTGAAATTTGTTCAAAAGGCAGCTGAAAGATGCAAGGATGCTACACTACCAAATGTTTTGGTTTCTTCTTTCTGACGTAACCTTCCTCAGAGGTTAATAGAAAAATCTAGAAAGAGAAAATGATTTAACTGAAGTTCATTAATAAACAACCTTTTCAATGATGTCAGAACTGATGTTCCAGGACAGACCTGCATCTATGCTGAATAGATAACTAAACTGCACATTAATCACCATTTTAAATTTTGCTTTACTGCCCTGGAGATTAAAAGAAACTGTAGAAGATTTTTAGAATACCTTAGCAGAGATAGGGAATAGTGGCAATTTAGCTACAGGCTAAGTTTACCAGCAAGCGTGGATGTGGCTCAGAAGTTCCTGCTGTAATGACAGCAGGTTCATGGAGAAGGAAGGCTGGTTTAAAGATTAGTTGAGAGTAGCAGCAGTTTTCTTCATTCTTTATTTCAGAAAAGGATCTAAACCAAATACTAGACTACAGAGAAAGGTGCCTACAGCTAGCCACTGGGAAATGTAATTATGGATCACTGAAAGTTTTCTATTTGTTCTAGTTATAAAGAATGGTTTCAGATATCTACAGTAAAATAAAAGTGCTGCTGTCAAACTGTTGAGGGAAATAAAATGGCATGGCTATCTGTCTTTTGAAGGACTTTAACATGCAGCTTTTGTTTGCTGCATTACTTTGTTAGGATACTCAAATGAGAGAGAGAGGTTTTTACATTCCTTTTTATTTCTAGGAATTTATACACTTCTGTCTAACATTAAGCACATAAAATAAAAAAGGTTCTATTCTCACATCCCTGCAGCCTGTAGATGTACATCAGAACGGGAAAAAAAATGCAAAGTTTGCTTACACTACAAATACAATCATCATTTTGGCCATGATATACAGGGGTTTATGCTTAAACATATCTATGCACAAGCATATATATCTCCTCTCCCAGGGACAGTTTTCTCTTGTACTGCTGTTGGTCATTTGCTTCAGCAGGTTACTCATGGACTGTGCTCTCTGTGACCCTAGGGAGGTCTGGCAGGAGCTGTGCAGTCCTGACATTCTCAGTACAGTTTTTGATCTCTGCTGGGATGCTCTCTGCACCATTGCTTTGTGTTATCCCTGGGTCTTTCTAAATATAAATATGAACCATTTGGATTACAGGCATGTTTCTAGGTGGACATAATCTGGATGGATGTAGAGAACATGTTTTCATACCTGAATATGACTTGAAACTATTTATGCTGTCCAGCCAGAATCTCACTCAATGGAGGAATACAAACCAAACAGACCAAGAAAAGGCATAGACCTAACAGGGGAAGCATAGCATTTATGCAGGAACAAGTTGCATAAGACTTCTATGTTTATATTGTATGAGGACGCTTTAAAAGCTTCAGAAGATAATCAAGAAATGCCAAATTAGTTTTCTTGGTTAAAAAGCATTGACTTTAACATGAGAAAATTACAATAGTAATGCTTCTCAAACTGTTTAAGTTCTAGGTCATGTACTACACCAAAACCTCACCAAGTCTAACAATCCAAAGTTGAAATAAACATATTTTACTGCAAGTAATTTTGAAGTGCTTCAGGCAACTCTTCACTAGTAATTAACTTAAATACTTTAAAAAAATCCCATTAACAATACAATCTTTGTTTTTATTCAAGAGAAAAATTTAAATTTGTTTTTCGTTACCATAACAGGAACAAATTCAGTGAGTATAATTACCCTTTTCTACTAAAATTTATCTTCAGAACTATATTAGGGAGGAGAAACAAAATCCACTTACAATGTAATTTTCAGATGTACTTATTTTCTTCGTTTTCTTCTTTACTTCTTTCATCACAAACAAAAAATCTATTATTGGGTAGAAGATTTAACCCCTTTCTCTCACTGGCAAACTGGACTGACATGAATCTTTCAGCTATACCAAAAAATGTGCCAGTTTCCTACTTTGTTGCCCTAACTGATCCCTTTTCTGAGAAGCTTCTTTCAATTCACCAAACTTTCAGTATACAGATCAAGATGTCTCTTTTTAATGACACAGACAGTGGGACTGAGTGCAAACTGAGCAATCTTGCAGGTGACACCAAGTTGAGTATGCAACTGATATGCTGAAGGAGTGGGGCGCATCCAGAGGGATCTTGACAGGCTTGAGCAATGGATGCTTGTGAACCTCATACAGTTCAACTAGGCCAAGTGCAAGGTCCTGCACCTGGGTCGGGGCAATCACAGTGTCAATAGAGTCTGGGGAATGAAGCGATTAAGAGCAGCCCTGCATGGGACTTGAGGATACCAGCAGATGAAAAACTGGACATGAGCCAGCAATGTGCCCTTGCAGCCTAGAAAGCCAATTGTATACGGGGCATAAAATGAAGTGTTGACAGCAGGTCGTGGTAGAGGATTCTCCGCACTCTATCCTGCTCTTGTAAGACCTCATCTGAAGTACTGCATTCACTTCTGGAGTCCAGTTCTGGGTACAGGAAAGACATGGACCTGTTAGAGCTGGTCCAGAGGAGGGCCACGAAAATGACCAGAATGCTGGAACACACCTCCTACAAAGACAGGCTGAGACACTTGGGGATGTTCAGCTTGGGTAAGAGGAGGCTCTGGGAAGAGGTTATTGTGGCCCTTTGATATATAAAAGGGGACTTATAAGAAAGATGGAGAGAGAAGTGTTACTAAGGCCTGTAGTGACAGAACAATGGACAATGGTTGTAAACTGAAAGAGGGCAACTTTAGATTTGATATAAGGAGTAAATTCATTACTGTGAGGGTAGTGAGGCACTGGAACAGACTGTCCCAAGAGGCTGTGGGTTCCCCATCCCTGAATGTTCATTCCTAAGTGTTCAAGGCCAGGTTAGATAGGATTTTGAGCAACTTGGTCTAAAGGAAGATACCTCTACCCCTGGCAGCGGGGTTGGGATTAGATGATCTGTAAGGTCTTTTACAACTCAAACCATTCTATGATTCATTCTATGATTCATTCTATGATTCTTAGTTCACCTTTATTTAATTTAAATAGTTACATATTTGAGGTCTTAATTTCTAGTAGATCAAGAGTGCAGTTGTTAGTAGTAACTAAACTGAAGTTGTTGCTGCAGACTAAAATTACTCTAATTTTAATCTGAACTGCATTACAATTTTCCAAACTGAGTGTAGGGAAATATAGAAATTGAAATAAATGTGTGATGTCAAGCATGTTTTACACATAAATCTTCTATAATGAAATTCAGACTTGTATTTCTGTCATTAGTTTATACCTAATATTATTGAAATTGAGCCATGCTTACACTGTTCTTATTCATGTTACTCAGATTTCTAATCTAAAACCTCTTGAAATCTCATGCAAAACCTACATATTTACTCTGCTTATTCAGGCATATGATGAAGTATTAAGATGAAAACTACCCTCTCCCTTCAATACATTCAATAAAATTTGTGACTTCAGCTTTTTCCTCAGAAGAATAATTAGCTCCCAGATCCTCTGGTTTGACTGAAGTCAGCAGAGAGATGGAGGAACAGTGACTGTGATCCATAATGTTTCTCTCTACAAGTTCTTAAACAGAATCAACATATTAATATGTTGAATCCCACTAAATGAAACACAAATGACATTTCTATGCTACAGGATGAGAGCTCTAAAAGAATATAGCTGCTTAGAATCAAAGATTCAAGAATAGGATTATCACTGTAGCTGTTATTAAGAAATAAAATAATGTAAAATTATCCTTTGCTCAGTCAATACGCTTAGGCTTTGCTTTTTTGAGGTAGAGTTCTGTATTTGGGTTTGGTATGTTTTATGAAAATTTGCACTGAATAATAGTATGCTGTGGCAGCAGAATGAGATTTCTTCTCCTAAGATACTAGTAAAAAAGACGCAGTGAGAGCAAATGCTACTCAGTGTGAACATGTTTTCAAAATACCTGTCACCACTAATTGGCAATTTCACTTCTTGCTCAGGGAAAACTGTATGAGCATCTCAACCTGTTGATTAAGAAATCTTCTGGGGGTCTTGATTTAGATGGATAGAGGAATTGATATGGAGGGGGATGGAAAGAGTGTTCTGCCACATAACCTGACAAATTAAACTAAGTTCTGATTATCATCAAGAATAAAAATGTTATTTAACCCTTGTTTAAAATACATTCTCTTATTTAGGTATAGACCTTACTGCCTAGCACCTGTTTGCACTTTTAAGTACCAAACATGAAAAGGTTATCCTAAAATGACAATTAAAAAAGAAAAGTAACAACGAAAAAAACACAAAGAAAACCTCTGAAAAATTTATAACTTTCAACTTAAATATACCAGTCAGAAGAGATCTAAAAGTTGTTCTAACCAGTGTTCCTGAAAATTAAGTATTTGGTTAATTTTGGTAGGTTCATCTTCATGGATTTTCCGGTTATTAGCGTCTTCAGGGTCTGCAGAAGTGGCACAGGATGAATGTTAAGTGTTATTATTGTGCTTGATGGCAGAAAGACATTTACTATGCCAAAGCAACTTTAAGCAGTATGTATAAAAGAAAGTAATGGAATTGTTCACTTTAAAACAAGGCCTCCTTCACAGTTCAACGAAAGATGCATTTCACCCAATAAGTGGTGATAGCCCTTGTCATGCCTGTGGCAAGTGAACAAGGACTGCGAACTTCATGTGAAGCAATTGCACTTGGGCTGCTGGAGAATTCACTACATGAGCAGCGGCAAGTCCTCAGATCAACAATGACACTTGCTTCAGAGACTATAACTTGTCAAATTCAGGAAGGGTCCAGAGAGGGTGAGGAGGAAGTAAGAAGGCACTAAGGAATTTGAGGAAGTTACCTGTACTGCTACACATAGCAGCAGCCTCTGACATCATTCTGACACCCTTCAGACTCTTGTTCTAGGCTGCCTCCTTTTTGAGGCTAATTATAAGATATAGTTCAATTTATTGTGCAAATTAAACTGAAAGAAAACACACAAATGCATGTCAAAGTGTTTCTTACCTCTTTGTGCATATGAATCAAAAAGTTGCATATAACATACTATTGGTTTTGTTCAGTGAGATTTAGCTGCAGTCTGAAGAAAATCAAAGACTGGAGCAGGGAAGACAAAGTACTGAAGGAAGCAGTGAAAAACAATAGAATTACTGAACGGTTGAGGTTGGCAAGGAACTCTTGAGGTCATCTGAGCCAACTCCCCTGCTCAAGCAGGAGCAGCTTAAGCGGGTTGCTTAGTTCTGTATCCAGCTGGGTTTTGAACATCTCCAGTAGCAAGTCTCTCACTTCTCTGGGAAGCTTATGCCTGTCTTTCACCACTCTCAGAGTATAACTGTTTTCTTGCGTTTAGATGTAATTTCCTGTGTTTCAGTTTGTGTCCACTGACTTCTGTGCTGCTACTGGACACCACCAAGAAAAGTCTGGCTCCCTCATCTTCATTCTTTCAAAAGCCATTATTTGTATACATCAATAAGATCCTACCGAACCTCCTCTTCTCCAGGCTAAAATGTCACAGCTCTCAGCCTTCCCTCATATGACAGATGCTCCAATCTCTCCATCTCTGTTTGTCTTTGTCAAGTTCAATCCCGAAAATTCTTACCTTTCTTGTATGAGAAAACTAGGTATCTCTGAAGTGAAATCAAGAAAGAGCTGGGGGAGAAAGAAAGTTATTTTACATTAACTGTAGGCTATTTTGGTGAAATTTTGTACATAAACACCTTTAAATAATATTTGATATGAATATACAATGCAAATTTCCAGCTTTTAATGTAAATCATACATAGAATTTATAGATGCTCGTGAAAGTAAGAATTTCAAGGTCACAAATTTTCTATTGTTCTGTCAAACAAAAAAATGGAAGGGAAGTTACCTAATACTGAAGAGTTGTTTGACTTAATTCCTGTTGATTCCAGGAGCTTTTGCAAATTATGTGAAATTATAAAATACCTTTAGGATTTTTCTCACAAGAGATAATGAATGACATATTTCTCTCCTGAAAGATAAGCTGAAAATGAAAATGAGACACAGCCTTAAACCAGAGGTATGGTCTGATTTATGTGAGTAGATTCTACTAGCAGAAGGGGTTTTTTCTCTTACGATTTTGGGGAGGTTTTTGTTTGGTTTTTTTTGTTTTGGTTTGCTTTGCTTTGCTTTGCTTTTTTAAGTTGTCCTTGCAGTCTAGGAAAGGAAACAACTTTCATCAGCAAAGGTGGTGTTCAAAACCATAAAGTTAGAAAGTTCTATAAACTTTTGTTAGCTGCACAGCATGATTCAAAGAAGTTGTCTGGTTTTGGAGTAGTAACCAAGATATAGTGAGATAGATAGTGTAGAGGGAGTTGTCTTTTTAGGATCAGGACATTTCTCTATGTAGGTGACCTATGATCTGTGACCTTTGTTACCTACTATGGCACTACACTCATGATTTCTGATTATTAGTGTATTCTGAGGAGGACTGAAATGTCAGCTAGAAGTTCCAATGTAGTAGGAGATCAACAAAGGATTAACTGACTAATTGCTTAATGATAGCTAATAAAGCTTCTTGGATGAATAAATTAATTAATAATTAGTGATGTGATTTCACTGAACCTTCAGAATGAACACCACATGAACAAAAATAAGGCAAAAAGATAATCTTTTAATTACTGAATAGCCTTTTGAATACACAGATTGCAGATATTCAGACATGACCTATGTGGTGGAAAGACTTCCATATTTCTACTGCATGGAGTTAATCCATATGGTGCTGACTTTTATGTCTGTGACTAAAACAATGCTGATAATACACCAGTGCTTTCAATATTGCTGAACAATGCTTGTTAGTGTACTAATAGGAGAAAGAGTTAGTTGATTAGAGTAAGAATCATTAAAACATTATCATTCATAAGAACTGCTTTCAGAATATTCCATATTGCTTGAAGTCTATTAGAAAATGCTAAGTATTGGTTGCTTCCAGAAACTTTCTTAGAAGGCTGTTTGTTTCCCTTTTGATATAAACATTTCTGTCATTGATTGAAAATCTAAAAAAATAATGACTGTTTATGTGGAAGAAACATGATTAATACATGAGCAATTTATATTGTGTTCTGTAGTTTTATAAACTTTGCTTTAATATAGTTTTATAGACATTGTAAATTGTAATTGCCAATATGGCTGCAAGTCTTCTAGCTAGAACAAAAGGAAATTAGTGCCAAGAAGAAGATGGGGTTTGGTAAAGTAAATAATTATCTCATTCTGACTAGATACCTGTTATAAACCAATTAAAAGTGTATTTTTAATGTATGTTTACATCTGGACAGTATCTTGTAACCAATTATGTGCAATTGGTCACGAGACGTATGGAGAAACTATAAAAGATCAGAACTCTTTTAATAAATCAGACATATTGCAAGATCTTGTAGGTCGTAAGCGTATGTACCCTGAACCCCTCCATCAACATGTTTATAACATGACTATTTCATAAAGTCAGTGGCTGATAGTGGTAATAGCCTAAGGAGTATTTTCTAGCCTGCCATTTAATGTGATCTGAAAATACTGTCTTAAAAATCCCCCAACTATTCAAAATAAATAATAATTTTCAGAGCATTTTGTCCATTCCATATCCCACTTAAATGGCAGGTTAAATATGGGGAAACATCATGACATGAAACAAAAGGAAAGTTGATTGCAAATGGAAAGCCTCCATAAAATGGAACTTAGTAAAGACACATCTTTTTTGCAGTGAAACAATGTAGGGTTTAGGGTTGCTAAATGTAGGCAAAAGTTCTGCTTTTCTTTCCTTTTTTTTTTGTTTTATTATGATTAGATTCCAAATACAATACTAAGGTTCATTGTAGGGGTTAACAGCAGGTCTGTTAGCTCCCTCGAAGAAGAGATTGACTTGGGAAGCTTCTGTGTATATCCTTAAAGATAAGTAAGTTATGTACACAGCCTAATTACAGAACAAAGACAGACAGTAAGTCCCTAAGTTCGAGGGGTGTGAGAAACATAGCTCAACCTTGAACATCTCCAGGTGTCTCACAACTACTGCCAAATGTATTAGTAATAATGATTAGCCAATTAAAACACTGTTGCTTGCTTGCTGCTTGCTTGCTGCTTAGAAAAGATGCATAAAGGAGTTGAGAAAAATAAAGAGAAACTTTTTATGTTGCCCTGAATAAGTCTTCTGATGTTTTTTTACTGACTGTCACGGCATAACAGTGACAGTTCATAAATATATTGAAAAGTATATGGTTACATTTATCATATAATGGGTACTCTGTTATTTTGGGTAAAAACTATGTAATCTTAAGATGACTTCAAATCCAGTTTAGAATAAATTAATTTCCACTTTGTGAAGTTCTTTTGTATTTTGGTTTAACTGAAATTTGCTTTTCCTTGCACAATTGGTGTACTCTTTTCCTTTTGGACTATGAGGTAAAAGTGTCCTGGCCTCCTAGCACAAGATGAAAAACTGACCACGGTTGATCTCTGTCATGCCTATGAGCAAGAAACTGTCTTGTTTCCTCAGTTCTCACTTTTTAAAGCTGAATGATTACAGTCTATTTTATCATTCTTAAAGCAGAATCCGTTTCCTATACTTGATATTTGTCACGGGCTTTTTTCTAATTTCTGTGATGTCAACCCTAACTCGGCACAAACATTAGCATTGCATGGGCTCATGCAATAACAGAATGAGGTTTCCCATTCGTTCTTCTGTCTTTCTTCTTAATTGCTCAGTTTTGTTAGATGTTTTGGGACTTTTTGACAGCAAATGAACAGCTGGCCACATAACCTCAGGTTTATTGGAGTTGTTATGGTCAGCTCACAATTAATCTCTGACATATGTAATGAATTTTAATTCTGTTTTGCTGCCCAGTCACTGAATAAAATTGGCATAACCCAATACCTGGGTGTGCAGTGCTCATTGCTTGTATTAGCTTTATCATTATCAGAATTTGCAAAAAGTCTTTAGACTTTAGGCTTCAATTTCAGTGATGTAAGTGACTAGTATTCACACTCTTAGCAGAACTGATTTAGCTTTTACTTTATGGGAAGAGCAAGATATCATTAAAAGTTATCATGGCTTTATATGTCTTAAGGAATATACTATATAGTTAATGCACCTGTTATATCTAATGTCTTCTTGCTCAACCTATTATCTTTTCTCTGAGTTGAGGCAAAAACCAAGCAGAAAATTTTTATATATTCTTTTTTAAATGTTTGTATTTAGAACAGCTAAATTACACATACAGGCTGCAAAGGAAGGTTCATCAGTCAGAAAAAGAAAAAAAAGTTACTAAGTTTCGAATGAAGCAATTATCAATCTTCTTTTTATTGTAAGAAAAATTAGGTTCCCTCTCCCATCTTTACTTCTTGTCCTGAAATTTCAAGTCAAATAGCTGACTGTCCAGATTTAGCTTTCAATAATATAAATTCATCCCACATTTACCATCAAAACAGTTTTTCATTGTAAGGTTAAGTTTGAACAAATGTTTTTGCATACAGGCAGGAAAAGAAGAAAATTCTGTCTCTGAAAGAATCCACTCATAACTGAAACTTTAATACCTCAGAATTCTAATACCTGTAATGTAACCAATGTCAGGAATTTTTTGAAAAATATGTCATTCTGTGTTTGGCCCTCTTATCTTCTTTGTTGCCTATTTCTATCTATATTTATTGCCTGTGTCCATCCTAGAAATTTTCTCTTTCTGCATCTACCTGGTGATAGCATGGCTGTCATTGTGTTTGGATTACCCAAACATGTAAACATACAAAACTATGTGGGTTCTTAAGTTAAAAAGTTAGGACAATGGGTACATGAATCTGCTTAAAAAATATAATATTCAGAATATGAGGCGAATTCTATTATTCTGGTAGCAAAATGTGTATTTCCAAAAAGTAGCTTTCTGGTTAGTTTTTTCAGCCTTCACCTTTTAGAAGTAATTAGTTTTGAACAAGCTAAATCAGTAGTAAAATTGATGACTAAGTGTTGTAAAATCTGACCTTGGCAAACATGGCTTCTGTCCATTCATACTGAATGCAATTCTTTAGTTAGTTCTATTCAATTCAGTAATATTCTTTCTGCCTAAAGTATTTATGCTGAAGAGTAAGTAGAATATAACTTGATGATACATCCTTTAATCTGACTTCTATCTCAAAAAGCAGATTTGTGTGTGCTGGAAAGCCTTGAGAAGTTTGAGTTCTTTTTATCAGTTTTGCAAACATGATTTTTATGTATTTATACATTTGAGTGTTTTAATTTATTTTAGCAAAGTGAAGAAGTTAGCACAGCACTTTAAAATGAGCAAAAATTATTTTGAAAAACATGGGGAAATCAAACTTAAATAAATACATTTCTAAAAAGTATCTCAAGTTCATACAGTTATTGACATTCCCAGCAGTAAAGAGAGTAGAAACAAAATTATGCAGGATTCTATTCTTCGGCTGGTAAACAGTGACAGTCTGATTTACTCACCTTATCCTTTATCTCAGTTGGAGAGATAATGGAGTGACTGAAATGTATATTATCAAGGTCATCCACTCTTCCTGTTGTAGGAATAACTGTTTGTCAAGTATTACTCAACATCCATTTCCTCCTGTACACGTTAATACAGCAGTGGCTGATAAACCATGTATGTTGCCTTTCCATCCAAGATGGAGTCTAACTGAACAATAGTGTAACAGAAGCATCCTAAAAAAAAAAAAAAGAGAAATTCTAGAAATAATTACAGCATTCATATTTCCTAGCATTTGGAGTAGCTGAAGAGAACGTTTTTAATACATATCCTGTCAGATTTCTACCTCCTTCTCTCTTTGTATATGCACGCAATCTCTGTCTCTCTGTCAGGCATACAAACATATACACATGCGATAGATTCTTGGAACAAAACTGAATTACTGTACTGAAAGGTCAGAAGATTGTTGGTTTGGATCCACAGTGTTGCTTTGCTGAATATTATACAAGAAACACTTGTGTGTTTAGATTGTTTTGTTTGGGTTCTGTTTTCCTCTTTGGAAAGTGTGAAATGATTTTAGGGCATTATTGGTTACTTTTTAACATGGGTTGAATGCTTCTTATTAAATGTGTTTCTATGCTTTTACTGTCCACCATCCTTCCCCCCATTTCTCTCTTTTTTACATGCAAACAATTTTGGATAAATAAGACTATTCTGAAAGTGTCCTGGAAAAGTGTACTAACAGTTCGATTGGATGTTACTAGTTACTAATGGAATGGATAAACCTCTGAATTAAAAAATGAGTGTTTTTCTACTGCAGTATTAATAGATACATTCCAAAAGTGATCTGTGATGTTAAGCCTGTTCAACTTTAAAAAAAAAAATAATTAAAAGATATCTTAAATTAAACATCTTGGATTTACTCCCATCTTTTTATATTTGAAAACTCATATAGACTAGCATTGTAGACATAGTCTTTGTTGATAGACTGATTTGTCATAAAAACTGTGAAAAAATAGCTTCTGAGGGATACATAGATTCTTGGAAGAAAAACAAAATTTGTGTTGGTTCAACAAGCTTTTTTCTTCTGCTACTCAAAATGGAACATTTACTTTTTGGACATCTATTATATTTATAATACAGTTGAAGGAAAAGAATAGCTTAAGGGACAAAATCGTTAATAGAGATGCTCAAATCCCAACTCAGTAAGATACATTTACAGCTGAATAGGACTCCACGGTTCAAATCCCCAATCTGTTTATCTAGACAGAGCGAGCTTCAGTCATGTTATAGGTACTGAGTACCTTTTCTTCCCTTCAGGCTAGCATAAACGTTTTCTAGAATGAATTATTTCTGTTGGACCAAACCCTTCTTTTTAGACTGTGACTGCTTATGAGTGGTAACCTTTAACTATTTGAGAACATATTTTATTTTTTAATTTTAAATATTGATGTCTAAATTCAAAGAACTCAGCCTAGGCTAAGCACATAATAGACATAGAGAGATATAACAGAAATTATATTCCAGCAAACCTTACTGAATTGTGTGTGAACCATTCCATGCTCCTAACAAAATTTTTTATCCCTTTAGGTGTGTAGTTCTGACTTATTTTGTTGAAGTTCTCAATATTTTCAGGTTTCAACATTATAGTGTACACTCTCATTGCCCCTGAAAATCAGTTTGTAATTCAATTTACTGGGATGACTTTATTTTCTACCTGGAAATAAAACTCCACAGTTTGCTTTCTTATTAGGCCTTTTTTTGAGTAGTATATCCAGAGTTTTAGAAAATAGTTTCACTGCAGACACAATTTTTGTCAATGCAAACCAACAAAATAACACATATAAGTCCTCTTTGGATACCCAAATCTAGAGAAATATGTCTGGGTAAGATTATTCAGCATTTGTCCCATTAATATTTCATTCCTTTGCCATTGTTATTATTCCCACAATCACAGCCTGGGCATTGAAAAAAGGCATTTATCAGCTTTAATCTAGAGAAAAAAATGAAATTATGATGTTAGCATCATTGCTTCAGCCACTGCTATATATGCATAATTTTAAAGCCTAACATAAACAGTTAGACTAAGGACATAGATACTTAACCTAGTCTACATAGTGTATATTTGTATTCTAATACTATGTTTTCAAAGCAAAGTGAGTTTCCATAGAGAACAATCTCAATTATTATTTTAAAAGAGCCCCAAAAGGTAAAATTTACATTAAGAACCTCAAGTCTACTTCCCACATTTAAGCATATAATTGTCATAGAGCAAAGTAGTTCTGAAAATAATTTGCTTCATGAACATTTTAGGATGAAATGATATACGGAAGGATCAGATGGATATTCAGAGGAAGGGGTCAAGGTGCCTTGGACAGTAAAAAATTTGGGAAAATAGAGGGATAAGGGGATAAATGGGGATAGTCATGTAAAAATATTAAATTTTTAAAAAGTAGCTGTACATCCAATAAATATTGTTTATAGACTAAAAGGCTGCTTCTGTTGCTTTATCTGTGTTTGCAGAGCAAAGAGAGAAGGCAAAAAATTAAGAAAAAAATCAATCATTCATAAAATTGGTAAGACAGCTACCATTCTCTTTATACAAAAAAATATTTTACTCTTCTAAAGCATTTTTTTGCCTACTTTTCTATTTTCAGTCCTATTGTAGACAGTTTTTGACCTGAAAAATAGTACATGCCATAGAAGTAGTTTTCAATAGTTCTATAAATTTTATCATCCACTTGAAAATTTTGTTTCCATCTTTAATTTTATTTTGCATTTATATAGAAAGAAAGTCTATTCTTGGTAAATAATATGGTTTCTTCTTACAGTTGTGCTTCATTATTTTATTTATTATTTTAAAATTAAAATGTTATTTCATCCCAATAAGATCTGTTTTATTTGTATGAAAAAGGGATTTCTTTGGAGAGTTATCTATTAAAATCTGGCTAACACTTTAAAATAAAAAACCATGTTATTCTTTGTGAATAAATTGCTTGGAAACGTACTTCCCCAGTTTTCCAGATAACTTTCATGGAATTTTATTATTTAATGTATCTCATTTAATCATTACTAATGGAAATTATGAATGACACACACAATTACCTTCTACTTCATTATATGTTTTCAGACCACAGGTCTCTTTTCTCAGTTCTCATCTTTATCCAGAGAACTGAAAAATCTAAAAAATAGCTAATCTGCAAAGAAATATCTAAACAGTCTAATCTAATTTCAGGTTTCTGAGATCATTTTATACAGATGGAGATTGTATTTTTCAAATGCAACTGTGAATCCCTTAACTGATGCAAACTTAGACCTAAATGTTCTTGCTTTCAGTGTCAGCAGTATTCTGATGCATTTACCTCCTAAATGTTTTTAAGATATTATATAATTTACTTCTTACATCCATGCTATACATAATTTTCTGTGGTACGGTCACTTCAAAATTGCATATTTCCTCAGGATAAATCCTCAGGATTTCAGTTTAGGGCAAATCAAATGTATTTTTAAATTAAAAACTAAGGTAAAAAGTGTCATTTCCTGACAGTCAGTCCCTGAATAAACAAATTAATTTTGAATTTTGCAATTTGAAATAAAAAATTTTCATTAAATACTCTGTCACTGACCCAATAACTTAATGAAAACCAGACATAATTAAAAAGGCACACATCTCTGCTACCAGAAAATAAAACAGTCGCATGTCTAAGTGTCCCTCTCAAACAACAAAAGTGTCTTTAATGCAGTTGAGTACTGCATTTTGCTTTGTATTTCTCAGATGAGTATGTCTATTTGGCCTTTGATAAATTGGTCAGGATGACACTCTTCAGAGACACTTGAAGTGCAACGTATTGGTAGCTTTTCATTTAGCAGAAAGTATCACAGAAAGCCGTGAGAGATGGCAATAATTGGTTTTTGTTATTATGTACCTTAAAACGGTGCTGTTTTGTCCAAGATTGTCACTTATACATTATTATAATTTGTTCAAGCAGATCTGAATTAATCTAATAATAGCATTATTCTTTTCCTGCTCAGACAACTAAGAATTCTGTAGTTATCACTTTATTTTAAATCACAGGAAACAGTAGTATATTTCGTTTACTTTTTCCGTTCTCCTAGAGCAAATTTTGGTTTCTATCCAGTGCTTTAAATCTAATTATTTCCTCTACTGTCATCTTACATCAAATTGTGAGTCCTTACCCTACTAAAATAAATGAGACTACCTAAAATTGTACTGCAGTCAGTAGGGTCTACCAGTGTTATTCTAATACAATGACAAGTAATGATGCTCTGTCTCAATAGGTAGTTCAGTGCTCCTTGAAATCTGGTTTGGATGCTTAGTGCTCTTGACTAATTTTTTTTTTCATATGTTTTCAGCCATCTTTACTCTAAAACATTTGGAAAAGTGGTGAGAGGGCTTTTTTGACCATCTGTGAACTTCCAGCTGAGGAGTATTAACCTAACCTGTTTTATTTTGCAGTATTATAAATAGGAGTGGAACTTGATGTAAAGAGACATCTCAGTCCTTCTAAATGGATGACAGTGTAGGAGTGTATGGGTTGTTTTTTTGTTTTGGGTTGTGTTTCAGGTCTTTTTTTTTTTTTTTTTTTTTTTTTTTTTTTTGCAAAAGGTTTCTGGAAATCTGCTCATATCCATAAGACAGAATGGGAATGAAAAGAGGGATATCTAACCTTGGTGACAACAGTAGAATTAGGGTTAATATCCTTTTTCAAAATCACTGTATATTTAGTTCAAAAATAGGAGAGCTACAGGTTACTTAGGTGGCGTTGTTGTTTGATAACATTATAACTACAGAAATACCAGTCTGATATGTCTTATTTATCTGAAAAATTTCCAAATCACATACATTCTTACTGAATCAGTTTTGGTTTAAGAACCCTAAATTACATAGAAAGTCATATATTTTAATTTGGTTTGATATTTTTTTTCTGTTCACATAATGAATTGAACTACAGTCAGTAGGATCTACCAGTGTTAGCAATGATTAATACAATCAATACTGTAAAACTCTGCTGTATATTAATACATGATATATAACTCCACACTGTACTTCAGAGGGAATTAGAAATAATAGTGAAGACATCTATAGGTGATGAACTTCTTTTAAGCATTTGTTTATTTAAAGTAGTGAAAAAATGTTAAGATTCTGTATTGTCTCTGTCTTTCAGAATATAAAATTATGGGTTTGACATGTTACCTTGTGAATAGCCTTGACTTCTAAACTCTGGTTTAGAGTCGTAGTCTTGCAGGCAACCATCACATACTTCCAGTTCTAATTTCTAAAAAAATCCCTTCTGATAATTACCAGTTAAATTATACAGAATGTCTCCTCAAATAAATATTTTTAATTTTTTAACCAAGTTTAGTTTCAGGGCCAAGCAAAATATTCATTTTCCTCTATTGAGATAAATAGGCTGTTCTTTTGTGTCATTTAAATCAGAATGTGAACTTAAATAAGCCCTGAATCTGGCAAAGTAAACAAATCTGAAAAAAAAATGTATTTCTGCAACATTTCTAAATACTATGCTAAATCACTTAGCATAGACCAAGACAATGCAGATCACAATGAGCTGCATACTCTAATGAATGGCTTTTCTATTCCTGGCACTTTCCTTATTGAGTGGTTTTGCTCAGGAGGCAAACTCATTAGGTACTGAAATAAAAATGTTTTCTCATGATATTGTCATAGTGTCTCTATGGAGACAGTGAGTAGTTTTGTCTTCTTCATACATTTTGAAAGACTGAAAGAGAAAAGAATATGTAATTAGACAACACGCATAAACATGGATTTTTATGCCTTTTAATCATATCACACCATATCATAAAACAAAATAACTTTTGCCTTTGAATCAAATGCTAAATAATGTAGCATGGCAAATTAACCAAACAGAGAGGTCAGATAGAAAAAAGACTTTGCTATGTAGTTTTAGACTTTTGACTGAAAGAGCTAGAAGAAAATAATTGGTAAGAAAAGTCAGCACTTTACTTGTATGACAGAGATGATTGGAAAAATTCTCAAAGTACAGTATAATTTAATGACACACTGAACACAGTTCCTGATAATAATATGTTATTTGTACATTTGCGAATGTTCAGAGAAAAAAGTTAAATTGAAGGGCCATATTTTTTTTCTTGAAGGGCAGAAGGCTTTGTTCAAATAATTAAATGGGGAAAAATAAATCTTAATGTTTGATGTAAAATATTTTTATTCTATTTTATTTCTAACACTGCCACATGTTCTGATGTTAAGCATAAGCTGTCACAGTGCTCATATTATCTTTTAAGTGCAACACACTTTCATTCATATATGCTCATTTTGTATATAGAAGATAAAAACCTGGATGAAGTTCTCTGTTTAATTCCAGCCTGTCATTTTATGGAGAGGTTTTGCTGGCAATTGCTACTTTTTCACTACTAGAACTTCATGTAGATAGATTAAATTCTACAATTTCTTTTTGTAAAGAAATTTTCTCAGCTCTTTCTCCTTAACTCCTTAACCTTTTACTCCTTAACTGTTAGACTGTTGGATTTTATGAGATGGAATAATCTGTCTTTATTGTAATAAATGTATTTTTCCAAAAAAACTTCAAGCAATTTTTAGGTTTCCTCTAAGAGTAATAAAGGAAAAATATCATGAAAGCAAACATTTCTCTCCCCTGTTGAATACTCAAAGCAAAAAGAAACAGCAGACTGTTCAATAACACGGTGCAGCACTTAAATGTAGGAATAAGTCCACGTTAATACCAGGTATTTACTGACTGTAAAAGAGGAAAGATCATGCTGGAAAAATGATCAGCTAATTGAACTGTAACAAACACAGGTACTAATTAATATCCTAATTGATGTCTTGAAACTTATCCTTTAATGCACATTAGATAACTAATTTTTATGTTGCACACACTCTTCGGGTGGGGAAACCTAAACTGTCTACTACGGAAAAAAAACCCAAACCAAATAACCAAAAACTGAAAATGTTATGAGAAGATCAAAGCTCTTTAACAAAGGTTCATCTCTGAAGTTAATCACATAACTTTAGGAGCATTGAGGTTACCCTGTTATTCCACTTTCAAATCTATTAATGTCAATGACAATTGTCAAGATGTAACACTTGCCTTTTTGCCCTTACTGTTATGTTAGAGTGGTAACAGACCTCTTGATTAAGTGCTTTCTCACCTTACAAGTTCACAGTAGAAAAATGATCGAGATTAAAGCCACTAGTATAAAACACATGATGTGCACGAACTTTGGAGAATGAGATACACAGAGAACAGAATAGGAAGTTGCCTAAACATAGTGAAAAAAAATCTCAGTTCTAATTTCTTGGCAATAAAGCATAATGAAATGTTTGCTAAGAATGTGTCATGAAACTGAGCTTTCATGTTTATGTAGAGAAACACATGCACAGACATAAGTTGCATGTTCAGACTAAAAGTTTTGCTAAAATACAGTTCTTTGAAGAAAAATTTTTACTGTTATAGATAATTTATTTGTAAAAAAAACCAAGCGTGTAATGGAATAGAAGCATGGGAAAACAATGTACCCAGCTGTGTGTAGGAAAGGACAGACTGAACTCATCATGTCTGGGATCCATTAAGGTGGCCAATCTGACTGCATACCTATCTGTATAGTTCAGATTTTGTTCCCGTGCTACAATAGTGTCACTTGATATGACATGACTTCTGTTGATGCAGAGGTGACACTTTTTTACTTTCCACAACTCTAGGTTGTAGAAGGGAAAAAAGACATTTTGATGTTCCTGGTCCTGTGAAGGTCTCTGTGGTTTTCAGGGCCATGTGGGTGGATCAGTCCTGTCATACATCCATTGAAGCACTATGTCATTTATAAAGCAGATTCTGTTTGCCATCTTGCTATGAAAACACTATCTTAGGTATGTTTCCTTGATAAAATGTTCCCTTGGCAGAGAACACACTTCCATAAACTATAGACAGGTAATAAAATAATCCACTGTTGCAAAACAAGGTGTTTTAGATAGTCTTTCTCTATCAACAGGTACTTTTTGTCATCTCCCTCATATCTTAGACCCTTTTACTATTTCTGATTGAGATATTGTTAAAGTAGCTTATAGAAGGGTTAGAAATGTGCAGAATGTGGTTCAAGATGAGGGGGAAGGTGAAGAAGTGTGAGGAAGATTTCTCCATTTTGGCAACTATGAGTTATTAGTCCGCTGTTACTTCCCATAAAAAAATCATCTTAGTCATTACAGTCTAATACTGTAGTATTAGCAATCTGAGCTGGGTATGATGTCCCACTCATTCCAGTGCGCTTGAAAGCTTTGATTACTGTTCTGTAGTTGAAGAAATATTTGTTTTTGGGATGAAAGACCCAGAATTGCTCCAGGAAAATATCTCAGAACCTATGAGAAAGATCACAAGTGAAAATGTATTGCCCTTCAAACCTTTTGTCAACTAGTGTGGGTAATAAAGCAAAACACAAATCAGTGTATTAATACCTCTTCATTAAAAAGAATAGTGTTGACAAGAGTTGAATCAGTTCAAGAAAAGAATATTGTAAGCTGAAAAACTTGCTATTTCAGGGCATGGGTGCTATTATGAATCTGGAAAGACTGAGTACTGAACGTGAACATAGACAGAATGACTGAGTAGAAAGAAAGTGAAACAACATCCTCAAAAAAAGAAACCCTGAATATACTACCTGGAGTCACAGTTTTAGCTACTATAAACTTAGTTACTCCCTATTGAGAAGAAAGCACAAGTGAACCAAAGAGGAGCAAAACATACAGCAACCCCATCTTCTGTATCTGTAAAAAGTAAGAGAGGGAAAGCAACAGTGAAAATGTTTTGATGTTTACAGTGTCTCAGTTGGCCACAGCTAAATGTAGAAAACTATAAAAGGGATCAATGAGAGCTACAGGCAAACTGACCGAGTTTGTCACTGTCCATTGCCTATACAAGATCTGGTACCTGTATAGATATCTAGGCTGGTATGATTGAGAACCTTTCATGTGCACAAGGACTAAAGAAATCATTCCATGAATCAAACATCTCACACATGCAATGACGAAATTCTTTTCAGTTTGAACTGTAGTCAACTGCTGCCCAAAGCAAATGTCTCTCTCGCTAGCATAACTGTAAAAGTTTTTTTGCTGTGGAAATGGCTGACATATGAGAACATTTAGTCCTGTATTTAAGTGAGAGCTGTACTCATCCTTCACCATGATTTTTTTTTCTAAATTTTTTAGTGTATGTCTACTATATTTGTTTACGATGAACCACAGAAACAGAATTTCAAGTTGGAAGGCATCCACAAGAATCAAGTCAATCTGCTCCTTTGCAAAATGACCTAAAACTAAAAAAACTAAACCATATGACTAAAATTGCCTAGATATTCCAGAAATCTGCCAGGCTTGTGCCATTGCCTCTCTTTGGAAGGCCTGTCCCAGTGGCTGATCATGCTCTCATTGAAGAACTGATTCCTAATGCCCAATCTGAACTTCCTGTGATGCAGTTTTATTTAATTTCTTTGTGTCCTATCTCTAGTCACTGGAGACTGGGGATCAGCACCTTACCCTCCGCTGCCCTGCTTGAGGAGCATGTAGACTGTAATGAGGTCACCCTCAGCTGTCTCTTCTCCAAGCTGAACAAACCGACTGACCTCAGATGCTCCTTGTAAGTTTTGTCCTCGAGGCCTATCACCATCTTCACAGCCCTCCTTTGGATGCCTTCTAACAGCTTTATATCCTTCTTATATTGTTGTGCCCATAACTGCACACAGGAGTCAATTTGAGACAGTACCAGCGCAGGGAAGAGTGGGACAATCACCTCCTTCAACCGGATGATGATGCTGGGCTTGATAAATCTAGGACAGGATTGATCCTTTTGGCTGCCAGGGTACACTGGAGAGCTCTTCCTGTGGGGCTTGTCTCCAGCCTCTCATACCTTGGTTTGCATGTATATCCAGGATTATACCCCTCCCAATCGCAGAATCTCGAATTTGCTCAAATTAAATGTCATACCTCTGATGATTATCCAGTTGTCTAGTCTGTCCAGATCTCTCTTTAAGGTCTTTCTACCCTTGAGGGAGTCCATAGCTCCTTTTAATTTAGTATCATCAACAAACGTACTTAATGGACATTCTACATCTGCATCCAGGTAATTTTTAAAAACACTGAAAAGCAATTGGCCCCTGTGGAACCCCACTGGTGACTGACCACCAGGCCTGATGTAACCCCATTTACTGTAATGCTTTGAGCCTGACCCGTGAGTTAGCTGCTCATCCATCACGTGATGTGTTTTATATGTCCAGAAGGATACAGCGATTGACAGTAGCAAAAACTTTTCTAAAATAAGAAAAAAATCTGCATCTACCGACTTCTCTTGGTTGACTAGGTGCATGATCTTGTAAGAATAAGAAATTAAGACAATTAAACTGGACTTTCCATTTATGAACTTGTGCTGGCTGTAACTAATAACTGTGTTGTCTCTCAAATATTTTTCAGTAAGTCTCAGAATAAACTTTTCCATGATTTTACTAGGCTCTGGTGAGACTGACAGGCCTGTAATTACTAGGATCTTCCTTCTGACCCCTCTTAAAATCAGAACAACATTTATCAGCTTTTAGTCCACTGGAACAGGTCCGGTGCTAATATCAGTCAGCTCTTTAAGCACCCTGGGATGAATCTCTGCTGGGCTCCATGGACTTATAGGTATCCAGCTGGAGCAGCAAGTCTGAAACTATAGAGTTGGCTGGAAGTTTATCATCTCTTCAGTCACAGTTGTCTGACACAGGGCTTTAAGGGTCCTAGGGCCCATCTTTGCTGTTGAAGATAGGATGAAAAAGTCATTAGACACCTGTGCTTTGTCTTTGTCCCTATTTGTAAGTGGACAAACCTCATTAAGTACCAGAACAATTTTACCTCTAATCCTCCTTTTGCAGTTAATTTATTTTAAAAAGCTATTTGTTTCTGTCCTTCACACTACTCTACTCAAGCTTTGGTCTCATGAATTTTCTTCCTACAGTGGCAAACAGCATCTCTGTAGTCCTCTTACATCAGCTATTCTTGCTTCCAATGTTCATATACTTTCCTTTTTGATCTAAGCTTTAGTCAGTTTTAAGGTCTGTAGTGGGCTGAACCTCTTCTACTAAAGCAAGTAAAAGGCAGTCTACGATTGAAAGATGGAAGCGGATATATAAGTTTGCTCACTCTAAATGCTGGATTAAAGTATCACCATGAAGTAAAATTCTTCCCTGTTCCCACATGATACTTTTTCTTTGTTTTATAAGTGGTCTCATTAGAATAATTTAATCTTCATGCATAGTAACTCACTAACTGCCATGGATAAACATAATGAAATCCAATCCTGGGGGAATGAGTGGCATAAACTGGCACTACCCATGGAATGTTAATAACATCTAGGTTAACAAAAAATGATTCGTGTCTGTGTAGTATTCACTTATGAGAGGCATTTAGTATTTTAATAAGACAATAAAATTAATTAAACTGCTCTTGCTTTTTAAATTTACCTTAAGCATGCTGTCCTATTTAACAATTTGCCCCTCTCTCTGGACTATTTTTATTTCCTCTCTTTTTTTTTCCAGGTCACAATTAGGAAACATCTCAGATTATTTTCAAGCTCGTGGGATTTTCCAACCGATCTAAAATAGGTCAAAAAAGGAGAAAATGCTTATCATATATGCAGTGGTAGTGATGTCTTATGTCACAATTTTTCCTTGTGGTTGAATATAGTAAGACCGATAGCCTAATGTCATAATATATGAAAGGAGATGATAGTAACCAAAAGCTCCAAATGTAAATGCTCCATTTTCCCTGGACAGAAAAAATTAGAGTCAAATTTTTCAAGTGTCCCTGTAGAACTAACAGAATGAGAAGCCTGATTTTTTTCCAGTGTGATTTCATGTTCTTTTCAAGTGCAATATCCATGGCGTAGTGTTTTTCAGAATTTTCCGAGAGATACAGGAGAAGCCTTGTCCATGAACAGTTGCCGTAGAAAATGAATGTGTTTGGTAAGCACAGGTTTTTTTCTTTTCTCAGATATAAGCATTCATTTATCACTTCTTTTTTTTTTTTTTTTCTCAGCTGTGTCACACTTCCTGTGAGCTTTGGAATTCAAACATGCAGCCCTGAGCATATACCAGGATGCGGTGGAAATTCATCCTCTTCTGGTACACCTTCTGCGCTATACAGCTCAAACAAGGGCCCATTGTGTCTCCCTGTTGAGATATAGGTAATGTGCTAGGGATCCTAAATGCCCAATTGCATTTGAGTGTTTAGGTTGATTGATTGGCTATGACACGGACTTTGTCGTTAAGTTAGTTGCCTCACTTTGCCTTGAGACAGGGTGAAGTAAAATGTAATGAAATATTTGTTTATAACATTCTAAGTAGTCTTTGCACTTATTGGTATTTAAAAAAGACATAAGGCAAAAATATTGCTTCACTTTTTAAAAGATATATGTCTTTTCTAGAGTAAGGACTATCCCTGTATATAAACAGCTAGTGGACATCTGGTCTTACTGAAGGTTAAACTCCCTTGTTCTTAATATCTCAACAGGATATTACAGTGCAAAATATGGTTTTACATTCTACAACTTGTGTATTACAAACACACCAAATACTCCTAAACAGGGCAAGTACACATACCTATTTTCTGTTATCAGACTGTCACCAGACACAATGCTCATTAGTTGATTTCAGATACTGATCCACAACTTCTTTCTCATCTATCCCTTAATGAAGGCAAACTTCCTCTCTCCTCCAGATACTTGATTTGATTAATAATTTACTGCTAGTTTTATTATTTACTTAACTTACTGCAATTTCTTACTTCAAATGTATAAAGAGGAAATGATCTAAAAACTTAGTGAAAATATATTCATAACAATAACTGAAATTAAATGGTGTACTTGATGATCTGAAAAGTCCTTTCCAACATAAATGATTGCATGATTCTGTGATTCCAGTTGAAACCATAAAACCTTAATGGTTAGGTAAATTCCTAATGAATAACTTTGAAGATATGCAATTCTTTTGGCTTTGGCTTATATGGGCTCACAAAAGAAAATTGTCTATATTTCACAGTACTTTTTTTCTTTTTAGTATTCCTGTTGAAGAGCAATTTCCAAAGTTTGGCTGTTGCTGCTCAAGTTATTTCATTTTCTGCAGTGTCTCCCAGCATGACAACTTACTATAACTCTCAATGAGATTGATTCTGAGAAAGAGAGATGGTTGGCTTCCAGTTGCTGAAGTTATTTTCCTTCTTCTCCCTTTCCAAGCCAACTGTTCTGTTAGCAGAATTCTCTCTCAGCAGGCAGCTGCCAGTGCTGTTGGTCAAGTGTTTTTGTGGGTGTGTGCTTTCATTGAGCCGTTGCAAAAAAATTTCATGATGCTTCCTGTTTGGAAATTTTGGCCTTTCTAATGCCACTTCACAGCAAAATGCCTTATGGAAGACCTTTTTCTCCTTTTTTTGCAGAGAGACTCTATTATTCCAGACTTACGTACCAAAAGCGGCAGAAGCTCTTCATGAGTTTTGCGTTTTTCGCTCTTTTTTTACTCCATACAGTTTGCAGTCTTTTTCTGTTGTTGCTGGGCTTAATGTACCACTTCTGTCTGCCACTTCATCACCAGGCATATGGACTTGCATATTTCTCACGTCTCTTTTAAAGAAACAGCCCTTCCTTCTTCTGAAGTCTTAAATTCAGAAATCAACACAGAAGAAGGAGTAAAGTTTTCAGTGGGAAGAAAATTAGAATAAGTGGCCAGACTATGGGCTGGGATGTATCTGAGATGATGAGTGTACTGAAGAGCTTTAGAATGCTATTCTAGTCTTATCCTGAGTTCACCCTATTTCTCCAGTCTTTCCAAAGTAAAATCTCAGTCCTTTGCTTCCCACACTCACCTGCAGGGAAGGGCCAGGGTCAAGATTTTGTTCCCAACAAGAGTAAACAATGTATGTTTAAGATTTAAGACCCTCATCGTCCTGTTGCTGAGCCTGTGTTTTGGAATGGACTGAGCCTATTTGACTGCAAAACAATGCAGTTCTACCTGCCTGGTATGCTAACCATCCAGTATCCTGCACAGGAGGTAGAATACTCCAAAATCTTTATTGATTTAGGGCAAATGATTCCACATCTCTTAAAATTTCTTAAGCAAGCAGAAGGTATCCAAAAATTCAGATACAAGATAGAATGATATTTTTTAAATAATGTGTTACTCTTACTCAGTAGATTGTATTATTTTTCTACTTGTATTTTGATGCAGTATATATTTCCCTTTTATAACCATCCCTATATGAAAAGTATGATCAACCCCCAAAAAATCCTTCAGATATTTTTTAATCTCTGTTGTGTGCAGCTCTTCATGACTGAGTCCCAAAACAAGGAGACATATTTGAATGTGAAAGAAGGAATATAATTCTTTTTCATTTAATGGTGCCTAAGGAAGACTCAGCAAGTTTAAACTATCACATGGACATAAATGCCTTCTCACCTTTCTCTGAGTTTTTCAGATGTCCTATCAAACTCCTGCATTTTTTCATAGTTATAGGTGAAGAGAGTATAATCTTTACAATAAATATTACTGTAAAATACCTTTAAGATTAAAGTATCAGTATATCAGTATATCTATGAACAATAGATGGGGCTGCTAAAAAGATATATAACTGAGATGTCAGTTTCTGAATTGTATGTGCAAATAGAGTGACACAGAAGGAAGTTGTTATTTATATATATATATATATGACCAAGCAAGTCTGCTTGTACAAATCAAAAGAGTAAATATGAAATATGCAGTACTAAACTTACTTTAAAAAAGCCTCCCTCATACTCAATATGAATATATAAAAGAAAGTCAGGATTTCTGAAAATTGAATAGTAAGTAGGATAACAGAAGAAATCTTTGCTCATACTTTTCCAGCAGTATATTACAGAAATAAATCTATTGCCTCAAAGATCAGAAATATGCAATTTACTGACTAAAAATGGATATTATATGATATATATATTATATAGCATTACCACATCTTTTGTAGAATGTTTTGAGGCAGGGACATAGTGAATCTTAAAATTTCAACAACAAGGTTTTTTTAGTTTACAGGCAATTTTTGAAAAAATGTAAAATAACATAAATAAAATTAAGTGGCTGTCATGAATATATGATAGATTGTCACTCTTCATAAACCTTGTTTCTTTGATCACAGGCTACTTTGTGTCACAAAAGTAAACAGGTTAGTTGGGTTGATTTTTTTTTTACTGAAACCATTAAAGTGTATCTAAACAATTAATTTGGCAAGAAACTTACTTGAATTCATATGGTGATTATGGGCCGATACTATTCAGTGAAATCCATTTTCTTAATATTTTTTAATTTGACCAATCTGCTGTGATAAATTGTCATTGTGAAAGTTGGTAGTTTTTGAGGCATCTCAGCAATTTCAGCTACTAAAGCAGGTTAGGATGTTCTTTGAACATTACTTGAAACTTTCTGAAGATAGACATTAATTCTGATGAATATAATGTTTGTCAGATCCTAAATCAACTTTGGGTAGAAACACTTGGAAAGGTATTTGATGAGTACATAGCAGAGGCTACAATCTTTATCTTGCAATGGGAGTCTGAACTAGAAAACTTCCTGTTTTAACTGAGGAACTTTTTTCACTGAAGTATTGCCTGTTCTTGATAGCAACAGTATCTTTCTACTGTTCTTTCCATGTATTCTCATACTCTACCAGTTTATGCCCAAGTATTTTCTCACATTCCTGGTATACTAGCTTTTTTGGTTCCATTTACTTTACCTAATAAAGATTGGTTTGGTTTGGTTTGGTTTTTTTCTAAAAAAGGGAAAGAACTTCTCATTAACATCTTCTGTCATAGTTTTTATAAACATGGGTTGCCATTTTATAGTACCTATAATCATAGAATCTGCTCTATAACTGAAAGAAAAAAAACAAACAATAAACAACGGAACAAAAAATCCAACAAAACTTTAGGTAACTTTTTTTTTCATTTGAGAAGGCTACAGTGTCTAATTTTTGAAAAGTAGAAATTCACAGTTTTGATCCTGTTCAAAGAAACAAGATCTGATGAGACTTGAAATGTTTAACTTCAAATGCCTTGACCTTTTGAAAAGTCTGAGTTGGAACTAGATTCTTTGCCTTATAAAGTGAAAGGTGATTTTTTATTCTACAACTTAAATTGTATTTTATAGAATCTATTGTAAACCAAGTAATGTGGTGATAATATGAGTACAACTGTTTATTCATTGTACTCTTAGTGTTTCATATTTATACATATGAAAGGGTTGCTATTTTTTCAGAAGATATGTCTGTTTCTCTTATCACTAATTCAAGCTTTCACGTGCACGTGTAAATGTGTTTCATTTCCAGCTCTGACTAGAGTCACTCAAATGAAATGTTGATAATGAAATGTTGGAGGAAATTATTCTAAAGTATTATCTGGATGTTATTAGGATTATTTTTTACAAGACATCATAATATTGACATTGTTTAAAATAATTCGTGTTCTTCTGGAGAATAGCTAAGCCCCCGCTTTCTCCTAATAACTAAGGCATTAGATTCAATGTTATTCATTCCTTGGAGTCGGCTCCAAGATATTTACTATACTTAATGTTTAGTGAATTAAAGTCTTTCTTTAGGAACTCTGATCAAATATTTTATAACAACTTCACAGTCTTTCTGGGACACAAGTACAGTGAACTAAAAGACCTTCAAGGACAGTCCTGAAATCCCATATCTATCTTACTTAAAGTTCCCCACTTCAGTGTTTGCCTGCACAAACCTAACTTTTTCAGATATTCCAGAAAAGCATTTTGGCAGCTCTCTTGAATAGTTCTGAAAAATTAGCTTCTCTAGAGAAAGAATAAGGGTCACCTGTTATCACCTGAGAGTTCCTTCATTCCTGGGCATATGGCATTGTCGAAATCACTTCTGTTAGCTCCAGATAATGTCAGAACAGATATTATAGTGTCGTCACTGCCATTTCCTTAAGTACTTTCTACTGTATAGCTCATCACAGATTTTTCTGCAAGCTGCTGATAAAATCCACTAAAAGAACACAGTTTAGCCAGAGCAGTCATGCATTAATTAGAATTTTAATGTAAAGAGTTTTGCAAATTCCATTTATTTGTTTAGATGTATTTCTTTTCCGTATCTTAATGTATCAATTTCTAGCATCATACTGTAGATAGGGTCTCTGACAGCAACCAGTTTTTGATTTTCAGTATTAGAACTTCAGACTGAGCATTTTGACATTTGATATGGATAAGAGTTGTAAGGGACCAATTGGCAGTTATCATTGCTCAGAGTTCTGTAGCAGTGGTACAGAACCTTAGATGCTGCTCCAACTATCATTCAGTATCAGATGTAGCAATTTATTTTTTCCCTGTGCCTCTATCAATGAATGGAATAAGTATGAAGTGTTGTAAGACACATGTATAATAGACCTTATAGGAAGACAAATGTGAATTTGTTCTAGAACACAATTAAAACAAAAAGGAAGGGTTTCAGACAAGAAAGAATTTTAATCTTAATTTTTCAAACAATACACTAACTGCAACTATTCCTTCTACCTTTTGTTTTCTTCTGCTGATGGAAGAAATGGTTTTGACCAGCAACAGTGCAGAGTACCATTGTGGTGTCACATGCAGGGTATACCTCAAGAAACAAACCAAGTAAGATTAAAAATATTCTCTAATTTTGATTAAAATGTAGATATTTTTAAAGAGATATCTAGCTTAATATCAACTTGTAGACACTTTCAAATGTGTGGTGCAATATGAATATCAGAAATCTCTGGTTGATTTCATCTTCTTTGGAGTCATAATTTTACAAAAGAGTTGTAAGTTTCTTCATTGAAGAACGTTAGAAAAGTTGACATTCTTTTTCTTAACAACAAGACAGCATTAGAATTCAAGTATTATCCTGGCAAGAAGCTGTCATGTCAATTCATACTGTATGTAAGAGGTGAAGATGGGACTCAATAGGGAAAATATAGTAATCAATGACAAGTCAAATACAGAACAAAAATCAACTAATTCCTGGTGACATAAATTTATATCCTGCCAGCTTGCATCTGGATTCATCCTGGATCAACTTCATTCATCTCTAACAGATCTATCACAATTCAGAAATAAAATCAAAACTGCATAAATGATGTGCCTAGTGAAATACGGAGGCTATAGGATTAGTCATTTAGTGACAGCTTTGAAATATATATTCTCTTGAATACCATCTGTTTGGAATGCTTTCAGCTGCACTAAGTACATTTATGAAGTTTTTTCTGGTAAAGTCACTTAAGTGTGTGCAAAACAGTCAAGGAAATCAAAGTTTTGGATTAAAATTCAGGTAAAACCAATTACGGTAAGAAGGACCCACGGTAGGAAATGAGCCATTTTCCATACACTCACATAGACAGTAACCACTGTACATGGAACACTTAAATGACAAGGCTGTTTTTGTAGTTACCAGGACAACAAAACTGAAGTTACAGATTCAGACAATGAAGTTAGCTTTTTCTAATATGCAACTTTAAACCTCCCCTGACACAACTCCAGGCCGTTACCTCAGATCACCACAGAGAAGAGATCAGTGCCTGCCCTGCCTCTTCCCCTCGTGAGGCAGTTGTAGACTGCAGCAAGATCTCCCCTCAGTCTCCTCTTCTCCAGGCTGAACAGACCAAGTGACCTCAGCCACTCCCCCTATGACTTCCCCTCCAGGCCCTTCGCCATCCATTGCCCTCCTTTGGACAGTCTCCAATAGCTGTATATCTCTCTTATATTGTGGTGTCCAAAACTGCACTTGATGTTCAAGGTGAGGCCACACCAGTGCAGAGCAGAGTGGGACAATCCCCTCCCTCAACTGGTTGGCGATATTAGTAAAGTAATATATACTCACAAATATAACCGGGGGAATGGAAAAAAAGAGAAAAAGCAATGTCTGAATTGTGAAAGTGTTTCAACGTCAAGCGGAAAATTCTTTTCTAGTTCTCTTCACATTTTCTCCTTTTAAGTTTTTCAGTGTAACTAACACTGGACTGTGGTCACAAAATCAGTTTTCCCTACTGAATTTTATCAAACCCCAATGTTTTCTTTCTTCCTCCATTCTCCTTCACTTCTTTCTCATTTTGCATGGCCTGTGTAAAGTAGGCTAACTTTCAAGAAAATTTTGAAAATGAAGAGTTCTTTTGACTACCAGTATTAACTACTGAGACAAGCTTTCTTTGTCTATATATTTTCTTATGTTTAAGATCACAGGAACTGCAGGAAAGATTGTTCTCCTGCTGCCTATTCAGCTCTCGACTCTGTCAGCAAGTGGAACTGGTACCATATCATTGCCTGGATATATATTTTAAGGAATTTTAATAATGGATCATCTTTAATCTCCACAGTTTTCCTCCTGCTTCTTCCAACAGTATGAAGCTGCAGATTTCTTAGACTGAAAGGTGTTTTTTTATATATACAGTACATATTCCTACAGTATACGAATATGAAAATTAACTCGTGTAGTTGTAGCTTTCCACTCTTGCAGTATATCACAGATCCAATATCAGAAAGGACTTTTTGTTCCTACAGTTGCTCTCCTTTCAAGACAACAGAACATGGTTATGGATTGACTTACAATGATTTCTTATGAAGATGTGATGTCTATGATTCTTACTGTCCTTAAAATCATTGACTAGACAACTGTTTGAAGCTCTTACATCAAAACGAAAGTGTATTTCTTGAGAATTCTTCAGTTTTATATTTACCTTTCTCCTTAGTTTTCCAGTTTCATGCTTAGTTTTCATTTCTTAATGTATTTAGGAATAGAATGAGCTAGAATGGGAATGTGGCATTAGATGGAATACGCATTTTCCTATTTCCCTTAAGTCAGAAAAGCTGAGTGTGACACTGCTAAGATTTAATAAGAATGAACTTGGATAAACTTGAACTTTTCAAAGTAATCCCTCCTCTTTTTTTTCCCTCCTTTCTTTTCCCTTTTTTTTTTTCCTTTCCCCATGATAAGCTCTGACTCAGACTCTTAAGTAGAAGGCAGTGAGCAAATGGAAAGTGGACAGATAAGATGCTCTCCTATCTCAGCAGAAACTTGCTGATGTGGCATGTCTTGTATCTTCTAGCTACTGCATTTTTGTGTATATTTACATACACATCATCTCATTTCTACGGCAACTTTGTCGCATGAAATGAAAAGGAGGTTAGCATATACTTTGTTTAGTCCCATATAAAACAGTCTGTCATATTTAGCCTCATGCTGAAAAATGCTGAGGAATTGCAGAAAATATATTTTGATTATTAAATTGTTGAAGACAGAAACTATCTTTCTGAGTATTTATATACTATATATTGGAAGTCCTATGGCTATACTATATATGTGGTGTATATATACAACCAGTAGTGGACCTTTCTGCTAAATATGTTTATATAGTTTCAAAATTATATATATTTTATATATAGTTTTAATATATATATATTTATATTAATTTATTACTTGTTTGCAGCAGGGTGGCTTGCTTTAAAGGCTGTAAGCTCTTCACAGTTGGGATTGAATTTACTATGGCTTGTATATTATAACATCTATAATCCTGGTAAATAATGAAAAGTGTTGTAACTATTAGCAATTTTTTTGGCACCCTGGTTAGATAGTTTTTCAGTAGTATTTATTTCATTAGGAAATATTATGTACCCCATTCCAGAAAGGTTTGTGATTAGGGTTGATCTCTTAAAAATAGTCCTGAGTAAAAGTACTTGTCTGATGGTATATGGAATCCTTACCTTAGTGAATGATCAAAGAGTGATTGAAAAACTTTGAAATCTCTTTTGCTATCCAATATAGAGTTAAAGTATTTTTATTTTTAGCGGCTGATTTTCTGTTCCAGCACAAAATGCTCTTGTAAATACTCATATCAAACATACAGTTTCACTAGTTATACAACCCTGTCTTTAGTCTTTAACTTAAACAATTCCTTTAAATCTCCATTACCTAGGGTTACCTTCCCCTCTGGCTTTCCTGATCTCTTTCAAAAGCCCTTTACCCTGTAGGTTCATCAGCCATCCCTCTTAGCCCACTGCTGCCTTTACCTGCAGAGACTCAGCTGCAGTGCTTTTTGGAAGCTTCTATTCCCACCTGCAACAGTCAGCAGGAAATACTGCTAAAAATAATTATGAAACCTCACTTATTTTGCATTTATAACCTGAAGAGAAATTTCTACTGCTGAGAAAAAAGAGGTCTCAGTTGCTTTTGTTTTAACAATATTCTCTTCTCTGAGGTCGCCTGGATAATCTGAGTTATTACACTGTATGTAACACTAAAAAGAGTGCATAGGGGTTTGGTGGTGGGGTTTAGTTGTGGATTTGGGGCTGGTGTTGGTGTTGCTTTGAAAAAAATAGGAATTTTCTTTGTTTTCCAGTTTCAGTTCATGTAAGTATCCAAATTAAGGGATAACTGCAATCACACAAGCATTTCAAGATCTCAGCTCTCACGTGTGACTACAGGTGCTTCCAGATGTCTCTTTGCGTTTTGATTTAATGTACAAAATCATAGAATGGTAGAATTGCTTAGGTTGAAAAAGACCTTTGAGATCATTGAGTCCAACCAGCACAACCAAGTCCACCACTAAACCATGTTCGTAAGTGCCACATCAACACATCTTTGAAGTACCTCCACAAATGGTGACTCCACCACTTCCCTGGGCAGCCTGTTCCAATGCTCGACAATGCTTTTGGTGAATAAATTTTTCATATTACTCAAACTAAACCTTCCCTGTTGCAACTTGAGACCATTCCCTGTTGTTTAACTGCTTGTTTGATGGGAACTGACCTCCATCTCACTACAACCTTCTTTCACATAGTTGTAGAGAATGATAAGGTCCCAACCTTGATCCTCTTTTTCTCCAGGCTAAACAACCTCAGAATCCTCAGTCACTCCTCATAAGACTTGTGCTTCAGACCCTTCACCAGCTCTGCTGCCCTTCTCTAGACTTGCTCCAGCATCTCAAGGTCTTTCTGGTAGTGAGGGGCTCAAAACTTAACACTGGATTCAAGGTGTGGCCTCACCAGTGCCGAGTACAAAGGGATTATCACTGCCCTAGTCCTGCTGGCCTCACTTTTGCTGATACAGACCAGCCTGTCATCAGCCTTCTTGGCCATCTGGGCACACTGCTGACTCTTGTTCAGCCAGCCCCAGGTCCTTTTCTGTTGGGCTGCTTCCCAGCCACTCTGCCCCCAGCCTGTAGCACTGTATGGGGTTGTTGTGGCCCAAGTCCATGACTCAGTGTTTGGCCTTGTTGGACCTCATACAACTGGCCTTGACCCATGGATCCAGCCTGTCCAGATCCCTCTGCAAAGCCTTCCTACCCTCCAGCAGATCAATACTCCCACCCAACTAGGTGTCATCTGCAAACTGACCGAGGGGGCACTTGACCCCCTCATCCAGGTTGTTGACGAAGATATTAAACTGGATTGGCCCGAATACTGAGCCCCGGGGAACACCACTTGTGACAGGCCACCAACTGGACTTAACTCTATTCACCACCACTCTCTGGGCCTAGCAATCCAGCCAATATTTTACCTGGCAAATAGTGTACCAGTCCAAGCCATGAGCAGCCACTTTTTCTGGGAAAATGTCGGATATGGTATCAAATATTTTACTAAAGTTCAAGTAGACAATAACCTCAACCTTTCCCTCATCTACTAAGTAGTTCACCTTTCCATAGAAAAAGATCAGGTTGGTCAAGCAAAACCTGCCTTTCATAAACCCACATACCTTTCGGAACCATTATTTGCTTTGGAATCTTACTTTTTCCTACAAAATGCCATTTATTTTGTACTTAGAGATGATATCTATTGGTGATACTGCATAAAAATGTCTTTGAGAAAATCATGTGTTATGGATTAACAAACTGAACAGTACAACCAAACCCAAAAAAAGCTACAATGGTGTTACAGTCATGATCACCGATGTGTTTTCTTAAGAATCTAAGGTCGTAAGAATATTGCAACTCTTACACATTTCTAGTTCAATATGAATTCTTTAGAGTTTGTCTACATGGAAAATTTACTGGCATTATTTTTACTGCTATAGTTACATTGATCTAATTCTTCCCGCAAATGCTTATTTTAGAGTAAGTACCATGAGATGGAGCTATAAATGCAGTGGTATGGTTACAATAGTATTTTTTCCCCCATAGATCTTTCTGATTTAATCTTTGATGCAGAACATAATTTCTGTAACCATTTCGCAGACACACAGATGTCACGACTTACCAGGATAAAACTAGAACAGCTGGGAAACAAAACCAAAGTGCTGTTTAGCAATCACTGCCTCTGCATGTACTTAAGGACTACAGCTATATTAGTACATTATACTGCCTGAGAAAATAAGTAGAACAAGTTTATCTATGTAAGTAGGCTTTTAGATATACTACTTGCATCAGTTTAGCCTATGATAACCACCAATCTTTCCAAATAATTCCCAGCTACATTTCAGCAGTTAAAACATCTCTTTGGACCTGTTTCTGCCCTTCAACATTATTCAAGCTGGCCTTGTGACTATACCTCCATGCACTTACTCATTCTGTTTTATTGCTCTACAGTAATACTGGATGAGCACTTAAAGGATCATTCCGTGTATTTCCACCCTTATGAGTGCAGAGCAGATTTTTATTTTCATAGCTGGGTGGAGTTGCAGCGGAAGGCAACCTCAGACTCAAGGAAAGCATACTGCAATTGTCTGTGAGGAGATTTTCCATGAATAGACTGGATGCAGCTTTGGATGGGCAGTTCATACTGCTTCCTTCCCATCTCTTCCCTATGGCCTATGACTGCAGAGAGGGAAGTAAAGGAGTGTGTCTTTTCAGTGGGTTTAGCAGTGTATCCATTTAAAAAACCCTTGGGCATTTGGGGTTCTGTAATGCCTTCACACTAGGTTTGTTTGGCATTGCTGATACTGTGGACTTGCACCAGTCATGGATAGATGATCTGTTTGATGGTCTTTGTGCCACCTGGCGTAATCCTGGCTGCTAGAGACTTTCTGACCCCAAACTATTTGCCTGTTGACTGGAAAAAGTCACAGGAGTTTCATTTTTATAACTTAGATGCAGGACACCTGAAAAGACAAGTTCACACATACTATCAAAGCATAGTTTGTGCAGTAATCCTTTCCCATTTAACCATAGCTTCTGAATGCACAAGGGAAACCCCTGATTTTGTAAAAAGTGCAAATGACAAAATGTTGAAGACGAGAAGAAATTGAACAACTTTTAAGACAGTGCTAGAGTAGGAATAGTCCGTTTAAAGTATTATGTAATTAATAAAGTAATACACTGGAGGACTGTTGCCCTGAAAATTAATGGGCAATCCAAATGTTGATGAAGCATTCCTTACACAAGGCCACCATCACAAAGAGACCGCTGTGCATGGGGCCATTCCCACTGAGGTCTGTTTTGCAGGCAGACTTCAGAAGCACCTAGATTGCAACTAACAGAAGCTGAAACTCTGCAGATATACTTTACAAACACAGTAGCTGGACACCTTCTGAGTAAGCATTTTATTTCTATCAAAGTGAAGCCTGATGTCAGAGGTGTGAGCCTTTTCCCTTCAGCAATAATTCTGTTTTGATTAGCATTTTTAATCAAAATATTATGCTTTGAATACATGTTTTATGTTTTTTGTCAAGTGATCATTTAAAGTGTTAAATGAGATTATAGGGGAAGCATTGGAACTCAAAACTAGAAAGCATAATCTTCTATTTAAAAAATAAATTATTTTTATATCTGGTCTTGTGAAGGATTAAAAATTATTGTTTCTAATGCAGTATATTCCTGGAAATCAATCCTACATATCAAATATATGAGCACTTTGTTAATGTGACTTGTTTTTGGTTTTTTTTTAAAGAATGATTGATGATTTCTACTGAAAAAGAAATTAACTCTGTTGCCTTGTAGGTCCCTCTGTTCTGTCTGAGATGCCGTCATTGAAATGTTATTATTCAGAACTGAGGAATATTGTGGAGACCTACTGCCTGAGGCTGTGAGGAAGTAGAATGAAGGCTGTTTAATTGAACCTGCTAACAATAACGTCAACTATTCATGTGAAACAGGGGTACATAATCAGAGGAACTGGGAGAGAGGCAATATATTAATTCTCAGTCCCGGTATGAAGAAGAAGCTCGAGACACAGCCATTCTTTTTCTTTTAGTGGAATATTTTTTTTCACTATATGGAGAAAGTAGGCTAATAGACATGTAGCAGAGCAGAATTGTCTTTGAGATCCCTGCAGAAAAAGAAAACCAAACCCAAAACCACTGTTATTTTTCTGTGAAAATTATAAAGTAACAGGTCTCATTGATGTATAGTATCTTCCACCCATCCTCTAGCCAGTGTGGCTGCTCAATACAACCTGTAAATCCTGCAGGTATAGACAGGTTCCATCAAACATTGAATCATGTCTAAAGGTTCTCTTTCTAGAGTATGTGTGAGCAATCACACCTGTGAGTACATTGTGATGTGGACAAACTTACAAAGCTGGACAATGCACAGTCTCAGTCTTGGGTTGCAAAAGAAGCGAAGGAGTCAGTCTCAGCTCCTGCAAACTAAAAGGTATTAAAGGTAGACTGCGACTGTGCCAGGAGGTATAGCAATCTGATCTCCCCACATTAAAGCAATGAGGTGTAGTACATACCACACAACTATTTAAGTACTCAAGTGTTTAGTTTATTGTGATACAAATATCAGGACCCAGTTACTGACTCTTGTATTTTTTTGGTTGCATAAAATTGATCACACATTTGTTTTATAATAAAATATTGCAGATGAGGAAAGTAACTCTTCTAGCGATATCAGTGCTTCACTGAGGATTGACCTTTTTACATTAAGAATCTGAAAACAGGAGAGGAAAAAAATAACTGGATGGCTTTGGGGTTTATGATAACTACAGAGCAACAGGGAAAAAAATTAGAGGAAATATTCACAGCCTAATAGAACAAACTTCAGGGAACCTCTGTAACTTGTGCTGATAAAAGCATGAAGGAGATGTTTAAAAACGTTATATTGTTTAAATATAAAGCAGGAGAATATCACATGATATAATAAACTATTAATGATTCAAGTGGCAGTTCTTAGAAGTGCTTTTTGTGAATGGGAACAGTGTGGGCTCTGAATATTGATTATGGATTAAAAAAGGAAAGAAAAAAAACATAACTAACCTCAAAGCAAAACTGAGATGATACCAACTGGATACTTGTATGTGTTTTAATGCCACGCAAGGTATAATGAATACTTTATTGGTTTAATTCATAAGAAAGATAAATTACTACTTCAAAAAGGTATTTATCCCAAAAATAATTGTTCAAACATACATTTTGAAATAACTTCATTAAACTGTTGAAGCTCTTGATGTCTTATAGGATAATTAAGTATATAAGCAATTACATATAGTACATGGTGTATAGACTTTAAAATCCCATAAATTATGTCACAGAAATGTATTTGAAAACAGATAAAGCTATTGAAAAAATATATATATTCTCTTCAGTCATTAAAAGACCGTGTACCTATGAATGTGAGAGACTGACCTAGTACTTAAAATGTCACAGGATGAAGCCTTACCAAAAGGATGTCAGATAAGATGAGACCTTGACTGCACTACCCAGATCTATGTCATTAGGAGATGTCCATATATGCAGGGAAAACAAGGAAAACACAGATAATTATTAAGGGGAGCTGTGTCACATACCTCTGGATTACATACGCCCTGCACTCATGGTTTAATCCCAGCTAGCAACCAAGCCCCACATAGCCACTCACCCACTTCCGCACTAGTGAGATCAGGGAGAGAATCAGAAGGGCAAAAGGCAAAAGACTCCTGGGTTGAGATGAAGACAGTTTAATAGGGAAAGCAAAAGCTGCACATACAAGCAAAGCAAAACAAGGAATTAGTTTACCACTTCCCAAGGGAAGGCAGGTGTTCAGCCATCCCCAGGAGAGCAGAGCCCCTTTATGCATAATGTTTACTTGGGAAGACAAACATCATCTCTCCAAACATCCCATCCACTTCTTCCTTTTTCCCCCACTTTATATACTGAGCATGATATATGGAATATCCCTTTGGTCAGCTGGAATCACCTTTCCTGGTGTGCCTCTTCCTAACTTCCCATGTACCCCCAGTCTCGTCACCAAAAGAAAAGCAGAAAAGGCCTTGTTTCTGTGTAAGCACTGCTCAGCAATAACAAAAACATTCTATGTTAGCATCACTGTGTTGAGCACAAATCCAAAATAAAGCCCCATAACCAGCCACTGTCAAGAAAATCAACTCTACCCCAGCCAAAACCAACACATCTGCTCGATATTTTAGGTATGAGTGAGAAAGAAACAAAGCACCCCTCGTTTACACATTCTGCAGCAGAAGTGACCTAGGAAACTGCTAACTGGCTCTAGACACAATGAAATTCCGAGATTAGCCTGGGGTAATTTAACCAGCAAGGCCACTAGTTGCTTGTGGGACCATCTAAGTCAGAAAACAACAAATAATAAACAAACTAGCCTCTTGACAGAGGATATGTGTGAGACACTGAATTATTATATTACCTAGTGGCTTGGATCAACTCAAGTGTCTGTGTGGAGAGGAGAAGGGACAGGTCGAATTTCATGGAGGTGAGGTAATGCCCTACCCCACAGCCCAGCCCCTGCAAGCCTCATCAGGCAACCCTAGAGCAGCTGTCAGTCAAAGGCAGCTTCTTCCTTAATATTTTGGGTAACTTGGAACAGGTGAGTTGGACTTTGCTAAACTGTATGTGTTAGGATGTGCTAAATCAATGCTTCATGGAATGCTTTATTTTGGTTGTATGTCGCCCTTTAAACTTTTGCTAAGTTCCCTTATTTTTGGAAGTTTACCAGTAAAAGTAGCCCTTGAGAAACTGTGTGCAGCTTTTTCTCCTCTGCAGTCTCTCTTTAGATGTTAAAAGAATTGAGGACTTTTCTAATAATCTGGAGGATGAATAATATTGGAGCTTGTATATTTTTAAAGTAAAACCCCTTTGATGAGTGTTTAGCTCGAGACCTGGGGCCTTACAATATGTCCACAAGCATCTGAAGCCATGCAGAAGGCTAAGCTCAAGGTGGGAGAGTCGTACACAGAGGCCAGGCCTCCTGCTAATTCTCAAGCACATCAGCTAGCCTCAAGGAATGTCCTCCACCACCACATCCATGTTGCTGAGCACAACTGGGCCATAGACCTTAAATGGTGTGCATGTGTTCTGTGTGGTGTGTGCGTATGTTTGTGCATGTGTGTATGTGTCAAACTGCTATTCACCCACTATACCTGTCCCACTTAGTAAATAAAGCTTGGCTTTTTTTGTTACTGAGGGCTGTGGTTTTGTTTCTGTGCCTGCCTCACCTTGTGTTTCACCATGATATAAAGTTTCCAAGTACATGGTAAAGCCATAGCACATCAGAGAATCATGGGAATATGCTGTCCTCCCTTAGACTATGATTTGAGTTTACCACAGCCAAGAAAAGAAACAGAAGTATTTTGTATAGAATTGCATATAATTGTGGCAGAAATTGATGAGGGAATGTTGGTGTTCTTTCAAGGTTAGTCGGAATTTTTAGTCCTTAAGACATGAGGTTTTATTTTATGTACTCACATTTTCAACAACCCTCTATTTTATTTTTTTTTTTGCAGTTGTTACTTGAAAAATTTGGTTGAGAAAAAAAATTGCAAAAAGTATTTTGCTGGTGTGATCTGACACCCCATATGTCAGGGTCAATCTCTTTTCTCTGCAGGTATCTGATAAGTTTCATACCAATATTGTATTCGTTAATTTAAAACATTTTCAAGGCAGATATTGAAAGAAGAGAGAACATTTGCTTTACAATGCTGTAATTAAGTGTCAGTCTCATGAGTTTTATTGGATTGTCTGAAACTGTAAACCCTTCATTACTTCTACTATCAGTGTTGCTAACAACATTATGAACCTAAACCTTCTTATCCTGTTTCTGTTGGCTGATATGTTCCATAATTACTGTTGATTCTCTTAATAATAGCATAGCCGAACTATTAAGACAAAAGAAATTGTCAATGGCAATGTATTTAATCTATATGAAACAAGAGATAAGAAAGAAAAAAAGAACCAAAAGGTAGAGAAATTCTCTCATCTATGTAATCTTCTCAGTGCCAAATCAGAAAAAGATCTCTAGATTAAAACTACATGAGGCTAAGCAACCGAGCAATAAGCATGAAATTTGACCTATAGGGATCTCGCAAGATTAAAATATTATAATCAGAGGTGCAATTCTGTCTTACAGCTCATGTTTCTAGCTTTCTTCTGCCACAATCTTTGAACCAGTAAGAATAGGCAAAGGAGATCTTTCTAGACTGTAAAAACTCACAGACAAATAAACAAACAAAACCCTGAAAGTGCTCTCTACTGGAACCTTCATAGTCTGCCTGGAAGCTTTTATCTACAAACAGTGCATCTTGCTTGAAGATTCTGCTTTCACAAACAAATGGATAATTGTCTAGTTTGTGCTGTGTGTATTTTTCTTGAGCCTTTTATTGTTTCCCATACTTTAATTCCCTGTTGCATAACTCATTCAATCTGTGTTATTCTAATAGCATTAGGAATATATTTAGGACTGAACTATCTTTAAATTTGTTGAACTGTTTACTGTCTAATAATCTGAGAAGTAAACTGAGATGTGTGGCATGTTAATTTGTTTTTTCTTTTTGGAAGTTCTGCACTGTGTTAAAAAGAATTTAACTTGATGTTCATAAATGTTTTGAAAAACATCTGGCATCAGATTTGCAATGAAAAACTCCATGAAATGCCAGAAGCTAAATGCATGTCTATAGAAGCCCTGGGTGTTAATAAAATTGAGTATTAAAAATTAAACTAATGAAATATTACTCAGGTAGATATAAGTGGGTTTGTGTGAATCCAGAGAGGTACAGGATATCCACATAAAGAAATAGCAAGTTGCTGTGAGGAATATTTTACTCTTAAAGTATGTACACTGGGACCTATTCCTGTATAATACCATCAGTTGCAATTCTGAATTTCACTGTCACAGCAAGGTCATGTAGCACTAGAAATTTTGCCTTTTAAGCAGCAGATCATGACTAAAGTTCTCATCTTGCAATGATGTAGAAAATCTTATAAGACATTGCATTAGTAATTAGTAACATCCTGAGATGGGCTCTGCAGGGACAACAGTGCTGGGAATAGATTAAAGGAAGATGAGAGCTTTAACCAATTTTTAGTATCACCAGAAGGTGATAGTTCTTTTTGGATCCCAAAAAGAAAGCCGCACATCAGTAGTCCAGAAAGGATAATAGTAAGTTAGAGAAATATTACATCCCTGATGATGAAAACCTGGAATGATACAACATCAGGCCTCTCAAGTCAGGGAGTGGCACTGCACAGAATACTTATTTGTGGTGAGGTTTGCTGCTATTGCTATCTTTAGAGTTTTTTAGGATTTTCTTCAAGAAGTTCTATTTATGAAAACGTTCCTTCCTTTCAGGATAAAGAGAAGGACATGCCAGAGGCATCATAATTAATGCCAGTTGGGAACCAGCTATAGAATCTTCCACTGTGAAATCTTGATTTTTTTTGTTTTTTAACCCCATCACCAGAGGGAAAATAAATCAATTCTTCACATAGCCTTAGTGACACATTTGATCAGTTGAAATTGTTCCAGGCTACAAAAAATTACTGCAATCAGAAAAGGTGTACTAAGCATGTTTAAGTAGAAGACAATATGAATATTGTAAGACAAGTGAAAAAGGGAAAAAAATAAAGGAGAGAAGCGGTGAGGAGAGGAGGGAAGGGGAGGGGATGAGAGGGGATGGGAGGGGAGAGGAGGGGAGGAAATATACCATAGTCTCCCTATCAGGGCCACTACATTTATTAAGAATACTTGAGCAATATTTGGTGGCTATTTTACCTTTACCTTACCTGAGCTCCAAACAGAAGCTCAGATCCTACATAATTCCAGGGTCAACTGGGAATTGATTATTCTCACTGTCTACCTTATAAATACTTAGCCTTTTATCATTTGATGGACTATTTTTATATATAACTTTATCATATTAACTTGTTAAAAACATTCATACTCATTTAGAAAGCATAAAGGCAATACAGCTGTTGAACTCTTTTGCTTTGCCTATGGATGTTTTAGAAATGCTGATGTATAAATACTAGTAGTTGCCTTTCTTCAAGAGCCAGGGTGAATATTCAGTCTCCAAACCCTGAGAACTTCCTAAAGCAACATTATTTCTGTTATCATTGAACTTCTGTCACATCCTAGTGAGAAGGTGAATTGTGATTGCTACTTTTCAGGGAAATTACACAAGTAGGAGTCTACTTCATTCCTTGTGTTGTTTTTTTTGCTAACATTTGTGAATTTGACTGCTGAATTGAGTACAGCTGCATCAAAGCTAGAGTGAAGAAACTGGATTTCTGGAAGACACAGTTGCATAGAGATAAGTGGTAACTTTTCTCCTGAAGAAAATGGACTGAAATATTTACTTAGGAACTTTAAGAATTCCAGATGAACAAAGGATATTTATCATAAAGAGAAATAAATCAATGGTTGAAACTAAAGAAGGAAAAATACTGAATGGCTGTGTATTATTTATTTTAAGTAAGGCAATTTTTTACAGTATCTTGCAACTGCATCTTCTTTGGCAAAGTTTACACCTATTGTATGTTTTTATTCATGTGTGGGTATGTAGTCTGGTCTTTTGAGCAAACAGAAAAACAATGGTATGTATTATATGCAGTAACCTAGCCTGCTTTCTTGTGTGGAGGTAGTGGTCTTCATCTAGGAAGTCATCTGTACTGTGACCTTTTCAGAGTGCAAGCCTTTTCATCTTGTCATAAGCAACATCTTCCCCAGTGCTACCCATGAGAACAGTGCCTGGGGAAGGGTGCCCTTTTCTTCCTAGTGCAGGCTACCTTTTAAAACCTTTTTGTACCTTTCCTTCTGATGCTTACACACGTGTCTCGTTCATTCTGCATCCATACAAACCTGGCTATTTCTGTTACAAATTTGTGGAAATTAAGTGTGCAAATATTAACACTATCTCAGGACTTTTTGCCATAAAGCTTCAGAAGAAGTTCTATGTCTGCTCTTCAATTATTGGTATTTGATGGTTGCTGTTAGCCCATCCTAATGGCTCATTAAATTCTCTGGTTGAATAATGATATGCAATAAGAACACCATGAAGAGTGGGTATATTTGTGAAGAACTGGAGATGTCTTTAGCTTTAGGCTTCAGTTAGAACTTCCTTGAGGCTTCTCAGTGCTTGTGGGTGCTCTGTGCCACTGGAATAGATTATCAATGCTCTAAGGATTAGCAAATGTTCTTAATGCAGCAACTTATGTGGGGATTAAATAATCAAGCTTCAATATGATATTGTGCCAGGGAAATCTAAGAGAAGAAACAAAACAGGTTGTTTTAACAGGTTTTTGAAGCACTGAAACCAGGAATCCTGCAAATATTAATGGTGTTTCTCTTTAGAGCAAGAAACTGACGTGCTGTTGGCTTCCACACAAACTCTCAGTGCTGGTCATATTTTGGGCTTAGATGTAAAAACCATACTATTATTCAGGGCTGTTAAAACTTGGATATGTTTGGCTGAGATTGTAAGAAATGATGAGACCTTGGTTAAAAGCATTGCAGTCTGGGCAAAGGTTCTTGTAAGCAAGCAGGCACTGCTTCTGCCACAAGGAACCAAGCATGGAGATAGGATGGTTTTAGTTAGACTTAGGGCAGCCATAACAACTTTGGGCAGTCAATCGATATAATTTGGCAGGAAGTGATTTGACAAAGAGTTAGGAATTGTAGCCCTGAATGTCAAACCTGGTACTGCAGGGCCAGTTTTTCATGGAATGTAGCTTCAAGAGGAACTTGGGAAGTATTAGAGTGAGCTTCTGAAAAGCAGATGACCTTACAGTAAAATTAGTGAGCTACACTGATCCACGGAAGAATTAATCAGGAGAGCAATAGGCTTCTGATTACCATGTCAGATACAGATGAGAATTGCTTGGATTTTCTTTTTGCTATAGAAGACCAGCAGGCTCCAGTTAGGTGCCCTCAGTGCAGAAAGTCTTTGAGGCAAAGAAGAGATTGGTAGGCTTTTGAGCATGCATGAGATACCAGTTCCCTTCTCACCCTCTGCTGGCAGCAATACTCTTTGTATTCACATGCAATCCTTGTCTATACACCTTAATTTTTTCTCTTGCCCTCAAATTATTCAGTCTTGCTCACTTGTAAAAAAATTGGCCCGCTCTTTCAAGAAATGGGCGAACAAACTACTGTCATTCTGTCCCTCCGCATCTGTAGCTGGAACAGCAGTTCAGATTAGACCTTTTTTGAATAACCTACATACAATTCTAGTAATATTAAATCCAGAATTCTTTTTCCTCGCAGTTGGTTTTGGGGTTTTCAGAGGGGTTTGTTTGTTTGTTTTGGGGTATTTGTTTGGTTTGGGATTTTTTGGTATGGTTATACATATAATATAAGCAGCAGTAATAAGATTTTAACCTATCATTGTGATAAGTTAAATGGCAGCATTATCAAATTTAAAATGTGATTAAATCTTGAAATCTCTTTTAAAAATACTAACCAGTGTGTTATGTGTGCTGATTTATAAATAAATAGCACATAAATCTATCCTGAGATGATTAATATTGTTCTCTATATTACAGCTACCACAGCTGTACTCTGCTAAGATTAGGCATTTGCAGCCTTTCATAAACTGTTTTTTAGAAGGTTCTTTTTTCTACAAGGGCATAATTCAATAAGATAATCTAAAGGAAATATACACACAGGCTCTTTTTTTTGCCTAACCACATGAACAGCATTTTATAAATACAACTTCTAATATTTTAATCATTCAATATAGCAGGTGTTCATACCATCACCTGGATGTGGGCTGGAACTAACCTTGTGATTTGCTTAATTTCTATGTTACAGATAGTGATCAGGCAGTCATCAGCATGATCTTACAGAATTGATTTTCTAGACTGGAATGAGTTAAAGATGTTACGTTAGCTTTTCTTGATCAAGAAGTCCCTGATAGCTAAGTTTCCTGTGTATATCTTATGTCTGCTCTCACTGATGTAAAATGCTTGATCTTAGTCTTTCATTAAGTTTCAGCACAATTGCATAACCACCCACAAAGGGCAAGACATACACGGATCCTTACCAAGAGTACCAAATCAAAGCTAACATCCACAATTTTGTGAAGGTCGTTTGGCTGAGACATGCCTAAGTGCATATCTGAAATTTCTGACTGCTTAAAAGCATACTTAATTGGCTTAATCAGAAAAAAACGTAGTGCAAATTATTTCTTAACTTAAGCCTATTACAAAATATCCTTACTTTGGTTTTAAACTAAAACTTTTGAAAAATTGAATGTAATTTTTCAACAATCTTAAACATTTGCAAGAGTTTAATTTTAGAGTGGTTAGAATAGTAGTGTTTTGATATTTAGTAATAAGAGGAGAAGAGATTAAATCTAAAAGCTATGATTTGAAAAGAGTAAGGTTAAGAATATGGGGGAGGTGTTAGTAACATTTTTTCAGATTTATTATAATTTTTATATTTCCTATTTCTTATCTTTTGTTTTAGCGTACTTTATGAACTGAAGCCTTCTCTGTTTTACACTCTGTTCCTCCAGGCAAGTAGGCTGGGTGTTAGCAAGTGTCTGGGAGGGGGCAAAGCCAGAACAGCTGATCCCAACTGACCAAAGGAATGTCCCATACCATGTGACATCATGCTCAGCAAAGAAATTTGTGAAAGAAAGATAAAGCAGGGGAACATTCAGAATGATTGTGTTTGTCTTCCCAAGTCACCAATACACATGATGGGGTCTTGCTTTCCTTAGGATAGCTGAACACCTGCCTTCCCATGGGAAGTGGTAAACAAATTCCTTATTTTGCTTTGCTTGCGCATGCAGATTCAACTTCTCCTACTAAACTCTCTTTATCTTAACTGCAAGTTTTCTCACTTTTGCCCTTCCAGTTCTCTTCTTCATCCTATCAGAGGCGAGTGAGCAAGTGGCTGCATGGGGCTGGATGACTGCCAGAGCTGAACCACAACAGCAATGCAATTCAACTACAGAGAAAAAGAAATATGTAATACTTCAGGTATTTGCAAATCAGTTTGGTAGAGTTATCATCACCACAATTCTAGCTATTCCTGATTCTTGTGGAGCTGGCCATCTCTCACTTATTATTGGATAGCTTTTTTTAAAAAAATATTCTAATATTTAGGTGATGTTTTATATAGTTTAATATTTATGCGTGATTATTAGGAAATATAAAATTAGCAGTATTCAAAAATATTTAAGGAAATTTTAGAGAAGTGTGAACTGTAAGAATAAAGTATTGCTGTAAATATTTTCAAATGTGAGTGTATCTGCACCTGTGAGCACAAACTGTAGTAGCGTGGGATGTGGCTAAAAATTATTTGTTCTCCTTACCCACATTTAAATAATTCAGAAGCAATTCCAAATAGCTTTCTGAAAATTCTTTAATTCTTCCTGTATCAGCTCTTTTCTCAAAGCATTTGAAAAACTGCTACAGCTATGGAAATTTCAAATAAGAATTTTAAAAAAAGAGTACAGTATGACCTCATTAACTATCCCATGGCCAACTGTAAATCTAGAACCTGGGGAAAAAAGTGAAGTAATTTAAAATGTGTATATGATTGCTCTAACAACTCAAGCTTAAACCAACTTCTGTATTCTCATGAGTTGGTCTTCTTTGGGATTTATTCTAATTGCTTTTTATCAATACATTTTCTTTCATTTCATTATTCCTTTTATAATTCACAAAGGATATCCCATTCATTAATGAGAATTAGCAAGGCATTATTAAGATCAAACTCCCTTTTTCTTTTTTGCCCTTTTGCTCAAGGGCAACTACTGCAGATCTTTCTGATATCCTGGATAGGAGTGAAAGTAATTTATTTCACGCTAACTTATTCTTCAGTGCCAGAATCCCAATGTCATATGGGGCACTCAGTGACAATACTGTTCACAATATTACCGAGAGCATTTAACAGCCCTCTTTTACTGAAGGATTTCTCTCCTGAAGGTTGAAATGTTTCATTGCTGGAAGCGGTACTACAGCTGGTCTATGAGATGAGAGAGATAACCCTGCTCTCTGTCCTAAAGTTAATTAAATACCACCCTGAAGGGCACAGCTAACTGAAAGTGCATTTTCATTTTGTATGTACAATGTCTTTCAAAACCAACAGATGTTAATCCTATACTACCAAGAGCAGTAGTTGGAATGTAGCTTAGTATGTTAAACCTACTACTGTTTTCAAGCAAAACAGAAGGTTCCAAAGGTTTGTTTATGACACTTGTTAACCTCTACTACTTTCATTTCCTCATATTAAGAAAAAAGTATTTAAGACTAAAAGAGAGTTCTTCCTTTAGGCATAAATTCAAATTAAAAGAAATTATTTGGATTCACAAATCCAATCATTTTTTTTAGAAATTGATTTAGTTGATAATATAAAAGTGATAAGATGCTGCTCAATCCAGTGCGTTCCTTCTTAACAGCTTCCCAAGAAGTTCAACAGTGGAGCTTCCCTGTTTGGAGCTTTGTTTGCTCAGGAGTTTATATTTTTTGCCCATCTTGACATTTTGCCTGCACCTTCCTGGTACCAGCCCCTTCCAAGGGGCTGAATTCACCTGTCTTTCTCCTATGTGCATGAACATATGCAATCTGCAGATAAGTCCAGCAGATTTGTTCCAGTACAACTTAAATGTCACTCTTCCAAGCAGGTTAGGATACTCAGTTTTTCTGCACATGGGCCATCTCAACAGTACATTAATTAAGAACACTACATAGTCTGCAGATCTCTTTCATGTGCTTTAATTTTCCTATTATCAAATGCAAGAAAGGCATCACACATTTATTGTTCTGTCTAACAGCACTTCACACACAGTCATCTATTTTTGAACTTGCAGATAAACCTTTCTCTTCTGTGGTTCATTGAGTTCCCTCTGCCATTAAGTTGCCATCATGTCACATGTTGCTTTTTCAATTCAAGGACTTCCTATTTTGACTTAATTTTAAAATGCGCAGTGAATTTCTGTTAATTATAGACTGGCCTTATTGACAAGGACCTAGGTATGCAGAACTAAACTGGCCAACTGAGTCAGTATAAACTGGAACATGAAAATTTGTGCTGATGCTTTTTATATGCCCACAAAACTGGATTCTTATCTGAATGTTGGAATTATTTGGAAAGAGTGAAGTTATGAGTTTCATACAACTAGCACAGAAGTCCAAGGAAATGGTATGGAGAAACAGGTTATTGGTTTCTCTAATTACATCTTATCTCTCACTGCATCACATCTGCTTAAAACAGAAAAAAGTATACCAGCAAAGTAATACAGATGAGATATTGCTCCCTCAGATGTTCAGGAATTTTTCACACTGGTTCAATCTGGTGGATCTTGGGAAAAAGGCAAAAGGAGAAGTAAATGATACTGTCACAAGAAAAGAAAAATTTACTAGATAGTAATAAAATCTCTTGGATTATGCTGAAAGATAGAGAAAGAAAGCAGTGTATCAAACATGAGGATCCTGGTCTTCTGTCTTGTTTCTGACAGGAATTAAAATATGACTGGCAGCCAAAAAATGAACTTTATTAGACATCCTTTTGTATCACTAATTCCCAGGAGTTTTTTGTTGTTGTGCTGAGAAGCCTTCAGTTAATTAAATACATATCTAAGAGAACCTTGCTTTCCAACAGAGGACTGAGAAATCTGGGCAATCCTACTTAAATCCTGCTGGTCTTCTGAAAACTCTTATCTAATGTCATCAAACGCTTTCCCTTTTTCAGCAAAAGCAGTATCTCCTGAGGCCGCCCATTTTCTCCACTACCAGAAATATTTCTTTCTGTCTTAAAATGAGAATTCTAGTGGACATGCCCTTTCCTGGGCCTACAACAGATTTCTGATATCCAGGAATCATGATCTGAAAACTGTTATTCTAGAGCATTAAATGTTTGTGAGGATACCCAGGTGATGTTAATGCTTCAATCAGGTAAAATGCAAATATAAGGTTACAATATCCAATAGTGTTTCTGAACATATTTGAGTGTAATAGACAATCACAATCAGTAAATCAGCTGGTGAGGATCCTACTTCGTTCCCACAATTGAATTAGGTTTCCACTTATATCCTTCGCCCCTTCAAAATGTTGAGTTGTCTAATAAATAACATATTACCCTAGTCCATATCTTGGAATCATGAAATCTGTTGCTTTTAGGGTTGCAGCTGCTCTGTAATCTTTATATGAAAATATTTGAACTAAGGTTTACTTTGGTTTCAGAAGGAAGAAAAAATTGCTACATAAATGGAAACTTTTGTCAATGTGTCCAAAATTTATTTGCTGTTAAAACCTGTCTGCTGGAATTCACCACCATTTCATATTAAAAAAAAAAATATTATAAATTAAATGTGTTATTTCTGTTTAATAATAGACAATGTTGAAATTTTGAAGTTAAAATTTTTTTAGCAAATTAATGGTATCCTCTCAAAAAAAAAATTCCTATATCCTTAAGACAAAGTACTTCACTGTACACAGGACTTTGGACATCATGCATCTTAACCCACAGTGATTTTAAAGGATTTGCACAAAGTAAAACAAATACTTAGTAAGGATATCCAGTATGTCTTCTGGTCCAATAAACAGAGTAGGTCTGATTAGTATAGCAGGCAACAGGTTCGAAACAAACTAGAGACTGCTCTTCCTAAAATGGCACACTTAAACAGCAGAATTGTATCAGCTGAATAGTCAAGATAATAAAACATCTGGACAGGTGATATAAGGAAGGGATATATATCAAGCACTAAGTATAAAAAAATCAGTCTTGACTGATCAGTTATTGCCCTTTTAAAACTCTTATTCCCTTTTCAAATAGTTACTCCTATTAATACACATTAATGTTTTTGGAGGATAATATTTCTGAATCGAACACTTGGTTGTATGAAGGGATGATTTAAAAAACCTGTCTTTCTGCTGTCAGAAAATGCTGTGGAAACTTCGTGTTACCTCGCATCATATACTCATTCAGTGTGTCTGGCAACAACAAAAAACCTGCACCAGCAGGGGCTTTGGAAGTGTATTAATGCTGTGAGACAAGCCTTTAAAATATTCTTAACCTGATTAAGAATTACTCTGAAATAGCCTAGAGTGACATATGCTTATATTATTTCAATCATGTATCAGACACAGCTAGATCATCATGACAGCATATCTAGGTTATTAAGTTCCTCTTCTCTTCATATAATTGACCTATTAAGGTCACTTCTTTTTTAGTAGGACCATGGATAAAGAAGCTACTCTGAAATGTCTTCTAATTTTGTAATGAGAAGGAATGAGAAATATGCATCGTTTTCAGCATTCCCAATAAGAAAATGCAATTTCAGTTCTCAAGTTATCTTAGCAAGCACCTGTCAGTGTTTGAGAATACCAGTTGTCACCGAGCAGTGAGTCATCTGGTTCATAAGACAGTGTGTCGATGTGCTGCGAAGAGCATCCTCTTGGGCACAGGAAGTAATGTCTCCCATCCTCACTCAGTGCTGCTGCTAATTGCAGTCATGGCTGGGAAGGGCACTGGCAGATGCCTCTCTTTAGATGCTTTACGTGACTCTGTGGTGCCTTGGGACAATGTGGAGACAGCAAAAAGTGGATTAATCCTATAATAAAATGAGACATAGTGGGTTATGTTCGTATTGGTGTTAAAAGTATAGAAATTTCATTTGAGAAACATTTCCTGATAATGTGAAACAAGCTTATGAGCTTTAGACATCAGTATAAAAGGCATGAGAAAGCAGACTGAAAACAGGACATAAGAAAAGGAAATTTTTAGAAACAATCAGACTCTGGGTTATGCTGTCACTTCTGTTCTATAGCAAAGTTTAGCTGGTAATATGAATGTCCAACATCCTTTTGAACGCTTATGGAGTTAACAAATGTTAAATCTCTGATGAAGCACATTGGCATTTTAGCGTTATAGACATTCTTTACTCTGTGTGTTAAACTTTGTGTATCAGTACTTTCTGCTGTACTAACCCTGAAATATGAGGTTAATTGCAAGAGAACCTCACTGTTAGGCCACACAACCTGACATCTTTCCAGACCAGTTACCAGAGCTACCAAATGAAATAAGGCATTCAGTAATGGAGAAAAGTTTTAGTTTCATACTCACAAGATTTGTCTAGATGTGTCACACATATGTATTTATAAAATACATGAAAATTAATGAATATAGAAAATGGCAACTGTTTTTTTTCCTTACCTAGTCTGGAGAAATTCTTCCATATAAAATATTCAACTGCCTATTTGCATTTCTGCTGCTCTGATCTCCACGTAACTGGATTCCAAATACCTGAATAAATGGTATTGGTAGAGGAAGGATTTAGCTGACTGTGGACATTCCTTTTTTTGGTGCAGTTGTGTATGGTATCCACAGGAGAAGGCAAGAATACCTACCAGAGGCCTCTCAAACTCCTTCAACAGATTCTTGCCATAGGGATTCAATTCCTCATTCTTCTGCTTGTGTTATTTATTAACTTACAATTTCCTGATGGTCAGTCTCCTGAGCATAGCCAAAAATTGCTTGCTTTCTAGACATGAACTAACTTCTTTTTCCTTTTGCAGCTTGACAGAGATCTATAGGTTTTCCATACTTTATCTTGTGCTGTAATCTCTTCTGGGGTTCTGATCAGTGTCTGATATCTTATAATGGTTTCTGTCAGAGTTCTATAGTTGTCTATCTGAGTCATTAATTGAATACAAGTAATAAATTAATCAAAGGATTCTTGCGTATGTAGTCTCTATCAAATGTACTTTATAATAGCATAATATTTCTGTTGAGGTGTTATAATCTTGAATCTTACTAGATACAATTTAATAACATTCTCACCCTATCAAATGTATTAGCATTTTTAGTTTCACGTAATTTCTGAATGTTACTGTGCGCTGAAATTCTCTTTCTGGTTGCTTTTGCTCCTGTGTGTCAGACCCTTGCTTGAATACTCTCAAGACATTCCAACAATGTCTCTTATTCTAGCCCTTTGGGAATTCCGTAACCTAACCCTGTCTTTCTGTTTAAGATAATAATGTTGTCCTTTCTGTAACCATGTTTTCTTATAATATTAGTGAGCGGCATTGGGTTCTTGAAGAAAGAACTGAACTGATTGCAAATGTTGAAGTTCCTGCAAAATCTAAAATTTCATTGCAGGCAGGCTGTTTGTAGGGTCTCAATGGATTCATCCTCAGTAATTTTATGTGCCCTACAAGGGAATATATTTAATCTCCCCATTACTTCAGTATTATTCAATTTGTGGCCATCAGCATGTTCTTAATCTTGATCTCCACAGCCAGTGGGAAGTTGGTTGGAAAGTATTTGTCCAATTTCTTCATGCATGAATACCAAATTTGAAAGTGATATTTGCTGCACTGAGGCAAGGATTTTATTTCTGCTATGTAAACATGATTCTGCATCACACCAAAGTCTTCTAGCACACTGAATCTTGTTGGACATAGTTGTAGAGACTGACTGTGACAGCATATAGTCTACCTAGCGGAAAGTTAAGGTTAAGAAAACATTTGACTTTTACCATGGTAAAAAGATTAACACAATATAATGCATAAGCACTACACTGAAATCACATTAATAATCTAATTTTACAAGTAATAGAAAGTAATGTAATTTTCATTTTGCACATTTATTTAGCAGCAGCAGCAGCATTAAATAACTTCTGTGTTTCCCACAGAGAAGTCTGAAACTTAGTAGTCTTTGGAAACAAGTATGAATCCTTTCAGCATATGATCTGTCTTTCTCTATCTGTACTGTGGATTTGACTTAAGTGAGTATAGACTGCCTCACACAGAGTCTTACAGCTCCTTGACAGAATGGATTTACTCTACGAGCACCATTAAAATATTTGGATGCCTCTTTTCACAGTTTGGTTGTTTTCCAGATCTGCTTACGCAGACTTGCTGTTTCTGTTAGATGAAATATACAGGCACGTTACCTTGTCTGACAGAAAGAGTAAGCATCAAGGATTTCCTGAGAAGAAGCATCAATATGCAGCATGTGAAGTGTTGTATTTCCCAGCATACTAGTTACATTATCACCTTAACATTGGCTTCTAATAATAGCTATAACTAAAATGTGTACCACTGTTTATTTTCTTGAAAGAGAATTCATCTGACAGACTGCACAGCTCTTTTATCTCAACCATTGCCTTAAAGTAACTCAGAGTTGATTCCAGATGAATCAATGACAATAATCCAGTTTAATTCAACAGTGGGAGGCTAGAACCACAGTGACAGAAAAAATGTCCTCCTAATACATATAGTATGATGGGAGTTGATATTTGTATTTTTAACTTGTGCTCTTAATTTTCCTCCTTTTTTTTTTTTTTATTTTCAGTTTTAAATTAGGTATGACATGCAACCTGACTAAAAGATAAGTAGGGCAGCTGACAGGAAAAGTAAAATTTATTACGCTGAAAAGATTCCATGTTAAACCTAATCATAGATATCTATTCAGATCCTTTTTAAAAAAAATTTATAGCTGATATATATTTTGTTTCTGAGAGGGAAAGGTAGTACCTAATGAGAGGGCAGCAGTACGTGGTAAACAAAATTGAGAAGCCATTCTGTGGGTGAATATAAAATAGCAAGAAACTTGCACTGCTTACAAAGGTGTGACATACATACACATATATATATTAATTTTATGTGCATGTATGTTCAGAAAAATACGTAATTAATTCAGGAAGTCACTAAAGAAATAAATGCAAGTGCAACAAAGTGTTTCTAGAATACTTTGAAGATAACCAAAGGTATGTGAAGTAGATACACACAGTAGTCCATAGCAAGTGGCGTGAGTGTTAAGCAAACAACATGAATGAAGTAACCTGTGCTGAAAAGTCTCAACAAGATCCGAAAAACAACATTTACAACTAACTTGCCCATAAGCATAATTTGCAAAATTCCATTTCAGAGTTAATTAACCCGAAAACATTGACTCAGTTGATTAGAGCATGGGGCTAATAACGCCAAGGTTGTGGGTTTGATGGGCCATTCGCTTAACAGCTGGGACTTGATAATTCTTGTGGGTCCCTTCCAACTCAGAATATTCTGCAAGTCTGTGAACTGGAAAAGCACACAGCTAAAGGTATAGCAAATATAAAGGTTTAAAACCTACTGTTAAAATATCTGAGAGAAGCTAGAAACCAACTGCAAATTTAACAGGGAAAGAAACCAGATACATTAAGGGTGAGGGTTACACTGGAGTCTGATCTGAGTCATTGAAAGCATGGTAGCACAGAAAGTTCTGCATCAGTGGGGCAGAGAGAAGAAAATGTAAACGATATTTGGTGTCTTGCTGGAAGGGTATCACAAGAGCTACTGAAGTAAGACTGAGGTAACAGGAAAATCACTGAAACACAAAACCCTGAAAGCCCAAGGAAGTAATAGATAAGCCACAAATAATTTCCAGTGCCTGAAAACACTTAAGTGATCAAAAGGGGAGGAGACCAAAGAGAATGCCTTTGAGTATAACCAGACCAAGTTTATTAGCAAACTTTAAAAAAGTAATTCAGAAGAATCTGAGAGGTGAAAACGAGACTACTTAGTTTCCCTGACCTTACTGAGAATCAGAGTTAAGAATGTGAATTGAAAGCTTGGATAACGACTCTCAAGTATAAACAAACCAGGGCTGTAATAAAGATTGTGAATTCAGTTAGCAGTCAGTCTTGTTTGGAAAGCCCTTAAACTTTGAAATTCTGCAGTAGATACAGAATAAAAGAAAGTAATTTCTTATGCAATTGATCACCTTCTGCTCCTTTCCTTAAGTACTAACAGAATTGGCACCAAACTGCTCAATGCCTCTAAATGATCACTTCATATCTCAGCCCTTCATTCTTCAGCCTATAAAAATCTTATTAAATAACCAGTTGTGACCTGGTAACTTCTTTGTGTTTAGCAATCATTAGTTGTTATGTTCTAACACTTTACAGTGTGGAGTTTGCAAACTTCATCAGGCTGTTAAGCACAAGTTAAAATAAACATAAAGGTATGCAATACTCATGTTTCCTACCTCTTCCCAAATGAGTACTTATGATGTTGCATCAATCAACGTCTTTAAGCAAAACAATAATTTTAAAGCTCTGCTGCCACAGTTTCTTCCATATTTGCTGTAATTGCATAACAACAGGGATTTCATATCCTGTAGTGAATAATGTGGATTTTTCTGGGCAAAATTAATATAGAATGTATTTATGTAGGCATGCCAGCCATAAGTGTAATACACAAAAACAAGGGAAGGATTAGAAAAGTAATAACATTTCATGGATACTTTTAGAAGGAGAGAAACTGAAATTACCACACTGTGGTACAGAAGTCTACTGCCATAACAATTTTTGTAGCTTCTTCATAAAAAGGACAGAGTTCGAGTCTATTAATTAGGACATTGATTAAGAAGCATGTCAAGTTTGTCTACATCGTGTAATACTGCTCTTTGTAACAATCTTGTATCAAATACTACAACTGATTAGACTGCATTAGGATTTCAGAGAGGTTATTGAAATTTATTTCTCCTGTTGGAAAATAAGCAAACTGAGAAATATCTTGAAATTATTGAAGTATTTGTGTTAGTTTTCTTTCCACAGCCTGTTTGTTGGTACTGTATTTAACTGCCCTTTTATAATAATTAAAGATAGCATAAATATTCTCTCTCTGTATATATATGTATGCATGTATATATATAAAATATATACTCTCTTGTTTATCTATTGTTGAACAAATTAACTAATTAAATGTAGTTGGAAGGGTTGGGATTAGTTCAGCTTCTCCAAACAGCCAGAAAAAAAGCATGCTATTTGTGTTTATCAACACATTTGGAAAAGAAGGAGTTTCTTTAGTGGTAGGTTTCAGAGGGCTTTTCTGTTTTGTTGACTTTTTTTTCTCCCTGGAGCTAAACCATATAATCAATGTTCTGATTTAGAAAGAAATGAAAGAGGTTTGACTGATCAGAAACCCTCTGCAACCCTTAGTATAGGTGGAGAGGCTCGGGGTACAAATGCATACGACCTATAAGGTCAGCAAAATGTCCGCTTTATTAACAAAGTTGTGACTTTTTATAGTGTCTTCACACCGTGTCCCGTGACC